>WHVC01000085.1:0-121223 GCA_015178925.1 Russula emetica | reverse complement strand
ATATCTATAGCATTACAGTAAATGTAACACGAGTTTGCAAGGCTTATGCCCATCATAATTGTCCTCTTCTGTGGTTGTTCCTACCGGACAAAGCCCAGGGGAAGCAGAACTTTTCTTGTACAGACTGTAGAGTACAAGACACTCTACAAGACACTCTTGTACACTCTTCCACAAGTGTGTGGATTCCCTGTTGTTATGCGTGCGACACTCGACGCCTTACAGAACGCGGAAGTCAAATAAGTCATTCTGGACGAGTGTCGGCGACACCAACTGGACCCAACAGATTTCACCATCACTGAGTTCAAGAGTCTGATCTGCAACTTTGACACACCGGACGATGCCACGGGTCAAAGCTCAAAGCCACAAACAAGGGCGAAGACTTATGCTGTAATACTGTGTTGTATTCTTGGCGACACTTCCGGCAAAGACACACAAAGACATAAACATAAGCTTTATTTTCCTTCCTAGCGACCATGGTGTGTTTCCTTTGCTGAAAAAGGGAAGAGTTTTGCTTCGCCTTTTGGGGCGTCTGTGATTGGAACGAGGTACTCACGCAGGTTAGGCATGAGAAAAGGCAGGGCCATCTCGGCCCTTACTACTATAGTTCGTTCTTAGGGTCGAGTCATGTGTGAGTTTAGTAGGCGTCGACAAGACTTCACCGCCATGTCTTTTGTTACAGTAAAATGCATTGTTATTCTGGATCTGCGTGGCGTTTCAAGTTTGGTTACCAGTTGTGATGTGATAGTACTGTACGTGAACATGAGCGCATGAGCCTTGAGACTGAGGGAGACGAAACCCGAAACGGGATGAGGTGATTGTGTAAGCAAAAGAGCGCGTCGTCGCGTCGCTTGCAGCACAGCACAACGTTCCATTGTCCTGATAGACTTTTTGTTCGACAACAATACGCGGGCTGACACTTCTGCATTCTGCCCCGAAGTCATGTTCCGAACAATATTCAGAGGAAAAGGACTCAAAAAGAAAGAGGCCCCGCCTTTCTGCTTCTCAGGTTACCAAGGCGAAGCGTCATTTGCCACGAGTGGCACGAGTTGGGTACATAAACTTCGACCACAAGGACTCATGGCCACCACACCCTCACCAGGCGTCACCTAATAGTAACCCGCTCAGACGTCCCTCTCGCAGCCCACGGCGGTGGTTGCTCTTTTCTCCCCCTCCTTTTCCCTCTCTCTCCGGGAACTTTGACCAGTCTTCCTCATTTCAATCCTCACTCTCGCTCCACCCGAAACCCTTTCCTCTTTTCTTCGGCCTGTACTGCAATCAACCTGGTGTTGATCTCCCATGCCCTCCACACGAACAGGCGACCCGACCCTACGCTCAACGACTTTAACGCCGTCTCACGTCGCCCTCACATCTGCATAACCTAGCAACTGTCACACATTCAACTCATAATGCTTCCTCCTCGCGGGTGTACGTCACTCGCCCCCTCCCTCCCTCCTGTGTTCCGTTGGACGAGCTGACCCCCCCGCTCGTCAGACATTTTCATTGGCCTGAATATCGTTCGCATTCTCTCCATCTTTGCATGCTTGCTTGTGTTCGCAAGTAGCATTGTGACCATGGTTAAGGATGTCGACGCCGTCAATGAATTTATTGAAGCTCAAAAAACGAATTCGACACTTGCCTATAGTCTACTCGACTGTGACTATGTCGCGTAGGTTCCATTCTTCTCTTCCAATGTGTGGCAAGAAAAAAACTCACTTCCTTCTCTCAGCTATAGCACGGTCCCTAACGAACCCGCTGGCGAGTTTTGGGCCGTTCTCAATCTGCTCTTGATCATCTTCCAGGTCATTGCCCTCATGTTCTCTGAGGTCGGGTGGTTCATGGCATTTTTCAATCGATTTTCCCGGTGCTTGGTTCCGACTTTGGTCTGGGCCCACTTGGTGTGATACAGTGCCTGTAAGTTTCCCCTCTTTCCCGTCCTTTCCCGTCATTCTCCCGCTGACGAGGTTATGTTACACACGTAGAATTGGTGCCGCCATTCTCTCTCACCATGTCGACGACTTTGCTCTCGTCTCTGGATTTTCCTGTCTTCCATTGGCTGCCTCAACATGCTGATAGGTCTTATCTTCCGAGAGAAGGGCAAGACGAAACGCAGCGTGACCTCATGGCGTGACCACGCAAAGAGCGTTCTGCCACCTCCGGTACAGCGTGCCGCATCTTCGGCATCCACGCTCTGGGGCCCAACCTTCTCGGAGAAGAAGGGGTCTATGAAGGATATTGGCTCGCGCTTTGCTGGATATGGGTTCGGACGCCAAGGCGAGAAGGAGGCGGGTAAAAGGGCTTCTTGATCTCGAAGCCTGTTGAGGCGCTGCCTCGTTATGCTCCACGTGCGCGGGTTAGCACGCCTCTCAGCCTGTAACAGTTTTTTATAACTCCGAGTCCACATTCCCATGATTTCAAGTTTGGGGTCCATTATCGAATACGCCCTCATCACATATTTACGCACGCATATTACATCGCTCACACATAAAAAGCTTAATATTGTATCATTAGAGATTGGCCAATCTATGTTGTACAACTTTCTTCTGAGTTTCTCTGTCATTCAAGGTCCTGCTCCTGGAGCACCTCAGTGTAGCTCGCTCGCCAACCAACGCTACTCATCGATCAAGCATCGGATTGTCTAGGCTGCTTATTCGGGACAGCGTGAGTAAGCTTATGGAAACTCGTCGGGTGCTATTTATCCATCACACCCGGCCGGGGCCGTAGCGCAAACCACTCGTTGTAGGTTTCATGATGGTCGTCGCATATATTCGGACCCGGACCCGGGGACTCGGGCTTAACCCGATGTGCTGAGTGAGGATATTGATATGGATCAGTCACTTGTAATATGCGACACCTGACGTGAGACTCGAAGAGCGGTACATGTACAATAAGTCCGAAAGAACGACTCTCGGAGCGCGCCGTAGCCTGAGTGCGTGCTCCAAGGCGATTAGCAAAGTGGTCGGTGCGCTCGACGATGGGTGACTCGACTCGACTCGACTCGCTCGACCAGGCCGATAAGAAATACGGAGTGTCCTAATACACACCAGTTTGGAGTCACTACTACTACTGTAGTTGCCGTAAAGCTGATCAAGTGACGCAAGGCTGGGGCTCGCGTCGCCGAACGCGAGAGCTGGACCGGGAATGACGGCCCGAAATCTAGGCCGAGGGGCTTTTCCTGACCGATAAATGATAAATGATAAATGATAAAATCATTTGCGCATACAGTATAAAAAGATCCAGCTCTCGCTCCGATACCGATTGTCCCCGTCTCTCTCCCCTAGATCTTCCACCCACCACCTAGTCCCATTCCTCCCCTTCCTATAAATAATCATCATGGTAAGCCTATGTCCCCCCTCCATCATTATGTAGACCCGATCAAAGTGTTCTTCTCTTCGTTCGTGTGTCTGTGCCACTGCACCGATAGGCCATCAAAGTCGGAATCAACGGGTGGGTTTTTATTTATCAGTCTCGATCTGACCTCCTGAGTCATTGATAATCCATCTTTCGGACTTTGTCGGCTGTAGTTTCGGTGAGTGAGTTGTTCCTGATGTTTCAGGAACACTTAACTACAGGGTTTTTTTTTAATGATGTCATGGCTTCTCAGGTCGTATCGGCCGTATTGTTTTGCGCAATGCACTCCTCAACGAACGTGTCCAGGTTGTGGCTGTCAACGAGTAGGTGTGCATTGCGGTGAGACCTGTCCACGGTCTAATGTCTATGTCCTCCTAGCCCGTTTATTGCCCTGGATTATATGGTACGCCTTTCTGCTTATCGTGTGGATACAACTTGACGTCTTGTAATTAGGTCTACATGTTCAAGTATGACTCGGTCCACGGCCGCTTCCGGGGAACTGTTGAGGCCAAGGATAACAAGTTCATCGTCAATGGTCACCCCATCACCGTCTACCAAGAGCGTGATCCCGCCGAGATCAAGTGGGGCGCCGTCGGAGCTGATTACGTCATCGAATCTTCTGGTGCTTTCACCACGGTGGATAAGTGAGTTAGTCTGTTGATGCCTAGAAAATTACTAAGGAACTGTTCCATCAGAGCGTCGGCTCACCTGAAGGGTGGTGCCAAGAAGGTTATCATCTCTGCGCCCTCTGCAGATGCCCCCATGTTTGTTTGCGGCGTCAATCTTGACTCATACGATTCGAAATACTCTGTGGTAAGTATTAACCAATGGCGTATATTCAATTCTCAGCCTGTTTGTTTGTTAGATTTCCAATGCATCCTGCACGACCAACTGTTTGGCACCCCTTGCAAAGGTCATTCACGACAAGTTCGGCATCGTTGAAGGTTTGATGAGCACGATCCATGCCGCGACCGCTACACAAAAGACCGTTGATGGTCCCTCCAACAAGGATTGGCGTGGCGGACGTGCCATCAACGGCAACATTATTCCGTCTTCAACTGGTGCTGCCAAGGCCGTCGGCAAGGTCATTCCCAGCCTCAATGGCAAGCTCACGTAAGCAGCCAAGCGACCCTACTCATTCTCCTCCCGTCCCGACTCAAATTTGTTGATAGTGGTCTTGCATTCCGTGTGCCTTGCAACGACGTCTCAGTCGTTGATCTTGTCGTGCGCACCGAGAAAGAAGCACCCTATGATCAGATCAAGCAGGCAATCAAGGATGCCGCCAACGGTCCCCTTAAAGGCATTATCGAATACACGGAAGACTCGGTCGTGTCGACGGACTTTATTGGCTACGATGCGTCCTCTATCTTTGATGCCAGCGCTGGTATCCAGTTGAACAAAAACTTTGTCAAGCTTATCGCATGGTACGATAACGAATGGGGTTACTCCAAGCGGGTCGTGGATCTCCTTGTGTTCGCTGCGGAGAAGGATGGAAATGCGTAAAATGTTCGCGGTCGGTGGTTGTGTTGGCGCCTTGTTTGGGTAGACTTATTGATAAAAAGCAAAGAAGATGTATTCCGCCGTTGTTTGAATCCGACTCCTTGACATCCCCGCACGTGACTCGGGACATGAGGCTGCCACTGAGTGTTCTTGCCTTTCGGCATCAATTCCTTTCCTTCGTCGTCTTGCTTTCCGCCGCCACATCCAAGCCTTACACAGGCTCGCTTTCGTTTTTCGCATTGATTCGTATCGTATTGCACATTTACTATTGCCACTCTCGTTTTCCACGTCGCTCGTTCTTCTTCAAGCTATGACAGATAGATCCAACTATGGGCCTGTCCGCCGCCTGTCTCCTTCGGTGTCCACTGACAATAGGAAGCCCTACTCCAGAACTGGTTTGAAAGGTGTTCTCGGTACTCTGAACCTGAACTCTGGCGATACTGCTCTGCCCACCCCTTCCGATTCCCCTTACTACCCTTTCCACGTCGAGACTCCTCAACTCGAAGCTCCTACTCAGAATCGCACCAGTGTTCGCGATGGCCCGCGCGACATTGCGGGGTTCCCCACGTATGAACAATTCCAGCGCATCGAGGGAGAATATCTCTCGTCTCTCTCGGAGCGCAAGCAACCCAAGGCGCTAATCTCCCAGGCGCTCTTTGATAAGGTCTTTGCCGTCCTACAGAACGGCTCCGAGGACCGTGGCAGCACCGCTCAGTTCCGTTTCTGGGTTCGCAAGATGTTCGTTCTCGCCTACCCTCAGACATCTTTCAATCACAACGCCGGTCAGACACCCGAACCCGTAGTGCTACACGATAAGCGCCCCGTCGCTATCAAGGAACAACTTTACGAGGTTCTATGCTACTGTCACGCGGTTGCGCGCCATGGTGGACGTGATAAGACCTGTGCAACACTTCGCCTTAACTATTCGTGGGTCCCTAAAGAGCTCACGGCAAAGTTTGTCAAAGCTTGTCCCACCTGCACGCTAAAGCGGAGCGGCAACCCGGACCTTCTTTCGCAATTCGGCCAAACTGTGTCGTCGGCGTCGCCCTACGCGCCGGCGCTGCCGCCGCCGACCGTCACGGTATCTCCGGAGCCAGCCTCACTGCCAGTGTTCCCCGGGGGACCTAACGACTCTCCTCCTCCGGGTCTGAGCTTTGTTGTCGGGTCCGAAGGCTGCGATGACGGGGGTGGTGGTAGCGCCTGCTTTTCAAGTTGCCCCTCGATGTTCGCCACACCTGATCTCTCCGTCTACCCAAGCCCGACACTTTCTGCGGGCAGTCTTGGGCCTACTACCCCCTCGCCTTACCTCCCCAGTGGACTTTTTGGCTACCCGACCGTATTTGACCCAGGTCATGGTAGCCTCTCTTCTATGGCTGGATGGGACACGTCTTCCTTGTCTCCTTGCGGCTTGATGTACCCCGAGGAGTTGCACGCTGGCGCTACTAGTAGCATTTCTGAGCAGCAGGAACTTGAAGCACAACCCGTGAGTGCAGAGGAAATCTCTTCTTGTGGTACTCAGGGCATGCAACTCCAGTTGCCCACGCAGAAGGTGATTCACCACCCCTTCTGTACGCGTGCGCACAGCGGCGACTGCGATAACGGGGGCGCAGGGGATGATGGTGGTGGTGGATGTGGTGCTGACTCATTGACGCCGTGTACCGTCGTCGATATGAGTAACATCGACCCGGTACTATTGATGGGAGGCAGATACTCACCATTCGCTCTCGTCGGGCAGCCTACGCGGACGGCGACGGACGACGCAGAAGCGGATATGATGGACCCTGGCACAGGAGGGCCCGCCGGGGGCGACGGAGGCAGCGGTGGACAGTATTTTCACGTTCTCAACCTCGCTGCCAATGGGGCGCCGAATGACTCGTCATCATCAAACAGTGGCAGCCGCGTGTTCTTCCAGCATCAGCATCAGCATCAGCATCATCAACAACTTGGTCTAGCCCTTGGAACAACAACACCCGCCACCATGACCGAGCCGGCGTCAATTTCAGAACCGCGACAACGTCGACTACAGCTATCACCTCTGACTCATGACGCATCATCGGCATCGTCGACGACAGCGACCGACGCATGCTCACTGGCATTCAGCAGAGATGGTGATAATAATCCGCTGATGAATATGATAATGTTCAAGTTTGCTCCGGCCCCGCCCACTGGCACTGGCACTGGCACTGGCCCGCCTGGTGGTGGTGGTGGTGTTCAAGAGAACATCTTACTACTGTGTGGTGGACGTGATGCCAGTGACGACCATGACCATGACCATGACCGCGATGACCGTGGCGCGCAGCAGCAGGAAGAGGAAGAAGAAGAAGAAGAAGAGGAGGAGGAACTTCAACTTCAACTTGAAGACGCAAATGCAAATGCAATAGACGAGGCGGCGGCGCGGTGCCGGTATCAGTGGGATAGTCCCGAGGCATGGCTCGTCCAATCCGAGTCCGATTTTGTTGTTGATGAGGAGGTTTCCGTTTCCGCGATGGTGTAAAGTGTGAGTGTGACGAACACGGCGGCCTTTTTTTATTTTTTATTTTGCCCCTCTGCCATGTTTTCTTTTTGTTCATTTTTTTTCCTGCACGCACGCTTTTTTGCCATTTGCATCTCCCCGTCGTCTTTGCCTTTGCCTGTTCGCTGCACTGCCTCGTTCTTGCGTCCATATCATCTCGTAGTTATTGTTTGTTCCAACGCTTTCTGCTCCTGCTCTCTGTCTTGCTGTTGTCTGTCTGTCACGCATGCTTCCAATAGATGGTATCTGTCTGTCTGTACGCATTTATTCATATCTACCAACCATCGTGTTATCGCGTCGTCTGCTGCTGCTGTCATATTCGGTGTGCAAGTCCATTATTGTCTATACCTATATCACAATGCGGTCCCGAAACGTGAGTGTAGAAAAAGAAAAGGTTTTTAAAAAACGAAAGCGCCTCCTTCCTAGAGAGAAGAGACTGAAAGGGAGGAAAAAAATAGTAGGGGATGAGAGAACGGTCTGGCTAGTAAGTAGTGGATAAAGACGATCCTGCACGGGATAAATGCAGGCGTAGGCGTAGAAGTAAATGGCGAGGCTCAACGGATGCAAACAGAAGGGGAGGGCGGGGAGAAGTTAGGGGCTGCAAGGGGAAAGAAACATGAGGGGAGATGGGAGAAAAGCAGCAGCAGAAAGATAAACGGGTGCAGCAGGCTGGAGGCTCTGGAGACTGTCACGTACTAATGTGGTTGTGCGGAGAGAAAGAGAAAGGTGGTGAAAGAGTCAAGAAGAGATGTGATTAGGTGGGTATTATACTAGTTACGAGGGAAGCAAGTACCGCATGTATGTATGTATGTACGTAGGGAGGAGAAAGAAGCACCACAACACACCGACAAGGGAAAGGAAGGGCACACATGGCATGGGCGTAACGTTGGAAGGGGGAAAAAGGAAACGAAAAGGAAAATTAAACACATCTCAACGAACTCACACACAACTCCTCTCTGCACTATTATCGAGTACCTTCGAACGACTATGACAGACCTCTCTCCAATGTCCCTTCACCGTTGTAGGTCAAGGCGCCTGTGACGAGAACAAAGCGTCAGCGGCATGTAGCACCAAGTTGAGTGGGAAGATAAGGGGGAGGGAGAATATATACGCACTCCGTTATGCAATCATACAAAAACTTGTAGCTCCGCAGGTTACCCTTCAACCGGCGAATATCGATCGAATACGTATCCTTAAGACCATCCAGCTTCGTTAGCTCGACAGAGAATCGTACTTCATCGCCCTGGTCCTGAGTCGGATCACCATACACGGGTTCGCGCACCATCTCGCCCAGCTGGGGCGATCGCCCCCCAGGCGGCTGTACTGTGCTTCCAGGGGATAGGATAGGTGAGGTCGTCATCTCGGGCGAGGGCGTTTCGGCATCGCCAGAGACTTGTGAGGATTGACGGCGCATAAGCAGGCCTTTGAGCCTTCCGCCCGTCGCACTACCGAACGACGATTGTGAAGGTACCGGGAGTCCGCGTTTGTCCACCTATAAGCACGCGCATACGTGAATCAACATTAACATTATACGAAAACATTACAGAGAAGGAAGCACTTACCCCGTTGGATGCCGCGGATCCTATCAACGTGAATGCGGCGAGCGGTTCTCGCATGCCTGGGACAATACCCGAGGGTGCAGCCGGTGCACGCCGTCTCTTCGCACGCACACACCGATACTTGTAATCGCTCTCGATCTGCACATCGACGCCCATGCCCTCAAGTACGCCGCGCACATGGCGCATAACGTCAGACGGAAGACCAGTCGTGACCGTCGCTTGGCTGACGGCCCCGTGGTGCGTGCGGATAACACCCTTAGGTGGCGCGACATGCCGCCGCACGAGCTCTGCAAAGCTTGGCACGCCTTGTGCTCCCTCTGTCCCAGTGCTGGCAGTGCGGTGGGAGCGATGGGGACCCATCCGCGACGGTGCATATTCCTCGGCATTGACACCGGTGGGGAACACCTGCATGGCGTTGACAGACGATGAAGAGTCGTTCGTGCGGACGGCGAACGCATCGCGTACGGAGGGCTTCCCACCCAAGGGTGCAGATGTTTCTCCGTCATCGCCGAGGCCACGACCCTTGCTGCGTGAGCGGAACCACTGCATAACTTTACGTGCTTTGCTCGAGCTCGCAGGCATCCCATACCCAACGGTGTCTGATGCGCGCGGTACCTTTTCGCTAAGCATAGCCTCCTTGTCCGATGTCGACGTGGGGAGCGTCGGACGAGGCTGGCGGTCTGATGGCTCGCGTGAGGGTTCCTTTTCGCGTGATGGCGCACCAGGATCACGAGCCGAGCTTCGGCCAGGGCGCGCTTTGATTGTACGCGCGAGTGGTTCAACCATAACGCTCAGCGTGCTGCGACGGCTCTTCTTTCCATTGTCCGGACTAAGCAGTGATGTCTGTGTAGCAGAAGCCTCGACAGTCGGACTGGATGAGGGCGACGGCGCAACCTGTAACGTCGATGGGCGGCGGGAAGTCGACCCCGATATTTTTGAGATGGTTGTATACAGCGAGTTCGCCGCCGAGCCTTCCGACGGGGCACGGGCAGCTTGGGGGGCATGCGGGGCCTCGGATGGGGTTGGGGAACCGAAGATCTTGCTGAAACCCATCTTATCGATGGAGATGCCTCTGCTGTGCTTGTTCTTTCTGGAAGAACCCGAACCGGTAGTACCTGGTGCAATGTAAGACCCTTTTTCGTCCGCTTGAGGCTGTGGGGTCGTTGGTGGGCTTGCAGAATTGATGGTAACGAGTGGTGGCTCGGCCTTGGGGGTGTGGGTAGGAGGTAAGGTAACCAGTGGTGATGGGGGAGCGGGACGAGGTCCGGTGAGGGATGATGTCCTACGGTGTTTCTCGCGTTGCTGTTGCTGTTGTGGCGACGTCGACGGTGGTTGAGCCGGCAATCTTTGAGGTGACAATGGCAATGGTGGCGTCGACTGTAGATCCTGAGAAGGCTTGGGCTCCTTCTTAGGTGTCTCATCACGCTTAGGCTGAAGGGCCACCGGCGGGGGCTCGGGCTGACCGTACTCGACCTGAATTGTGTGTCGCATGCCACTTGCCGCTTTACTGCGCACGCTGCCGGTGCCATTGACGGTGCCATTGACCGCTGCCGACCCCGTAGGGATAGGTGGAAGTTGGTCCTTGCGCGAATTTGTGCGTGTTCGCTGTGGCTGCTGTTGCTCGGCAGGGGTGGACACAACAGGTATTGGGACAGGTGCAGGTTCGCTGGGGGCAAAGGGGTCATCATCCACATAGCCAGATGGCTGTGTGGGCATCACAATCGTGGAGTTGTATCCGCGGCGTGATTGGGATTGGGCCTGAGATGCGGCAGCGAGGTCAGCTGAAGTTTCGTACAACGTCTGGTCCTCGGGTGCATGGGCGTGGCTGCGAGATGCGGCGACGGCGACGCTAGCATGGGGGAAAACGTCATTCTTAGCGCTCTGAGAACGCGACATCTTCGAGTGGTCGGCCGCTGCTTGAGCGTTGCGCATCTGCCTCTGATAAGCTTGGCGCTTAGCCTTGTGGAGTTCGATGGCGCCGGCTTCGAGGTCTTCGACGGACTTGTCAAAGATATGGGCGTATGGGACCAACCAAGGGTGCTGCATGACGAGTTTGAGGTCAGCACGGCGCTGAGGATCTGGCTGCAGCATGATGGCGAGTAAGTCACGGGCTTCGCGGGAGATGTAGTCCGGGAAGGACAAGGGGGTGTTGACGATGTACTTGTAGAGAAGGTTGATGTTATCACCGTCCGGATTAGCAGGGTCGTCATCAAAGGGAAGATAACCTGCGAGCATGGCATAGAGAATGACGCCGCACGACCATATATCAACGGCCGAGCCGACGTAGGCGCCCTCTGAGATGACAAGTTCAGGAGCGGCGTAGCAAGGGGAGCCGCACGAGGTCTGCATGAGATCATCGGTGCGGTGTTCGAAGCGATTGGCGAAACCGAAATCAGTGATGATAACATTACGATTACGGTCGAGGAGAAGATTTTCAAGTTTGAGATCGCGATGAACAATTTTGCGTTGATGGATGTACCATACACCGGAGATGAGCTGGGCGAATAGGCGGCAAGCGTCCTTCTCTTTGAGGAAGCGATGGGCGAGAATGTGATCGAACAATTCACCGCCAGAGGCGTAGTCGAGGATGATGCCGATGTATTTGTCGGTTTCAATAACGTCGTATAATCTGACTATATTGGGGTGCTTGAGCATCTATGTTGTGATGGCCAGTCAGACGCTGGAGCGACCAGAGAACAAAAAGAAAAAGGATTACGAACTCTGAGAACCTCGATCTCACGTTCGACCTTTGACATGCGAACTGCAGATTCGACGT
Source organism: Russula emetica (assembly GCA_015178925.1). Classification (NCBI taxonomy): domain Eukaryota; kingdom Fungi; phylum Basidiomycota; class Agaricomycetes; order Russulales; family Russulaceae; genus Russula; species Russula emetica. The sequence continues at coordinate 109,528 of WHVC01000085.1, read as the reverse complement.
TATGTCTTTTGATGAGCTTGACGGCAACCTCTTCGCCCCAGGAGGAGTGGAGGCCGAGTTTGACCTTTCCAAACTCGCCCTCACCGAGGGTATGGAGGAGTAAATAGGGACCGAATTTTGGAATGCTACGACGTGGATGGTTTGCAGCATATTGAATGGCAGCAGGGTGAGAATAGATGTCACGGTACGGGGGTTGTTGCTGCTGTTGTTGTTGGTCCTCTGGATGAGATGGAGAGGTGACAGAGTGGGATGCGCGCTTGCGGGTGGGCTGTTGGGGAGAGGGAAGAGGAGGAGAAGAGGGGGAGAGAGATGTAGGGCGAGCGGCGGAAGAGTGGCGAGAAGGGCCAGGGTCAGGGATTTGGAGCGAGTCCATCGTTGTTGGGCGCAAAAAGGCGCTGTTCGCTGTTTCTCTCTCTGGCCCTCGCTAAACTTGTCCCTCACGTGTCTCTCACGTGTCTAATACACAATAACAATCAATTGTAGTACCTCACTATCGTAGTACTGTTGTTTTTTCATACGTTCTAATACCACTACACATTCAGCTCTGCCTTGTCTCCTTTATCTACTGCCGCTTTCAGCTCTGGGTCCTCCAGGGCGGGTGTCACCCACTCCTTGAGGAACTTATCCACCTGCTGCGGTGCGCGTCCAATGAACGAACGCGGCTCCAGCAGCGCGTCGAGTTTATCCTTGATCGGATCAAAATAAGCATCCTTTCGCACGCGTTCAATCAGATCGTTCTCCTCTCCGAGTTCTTTCACTTGGTGCGCGGCTTCATGCGACAGTACCTAAACCACCAGCCAAAACAACTCAAATTAGGAAGAAAAAGAAAAAGAAAAAAGTCAAGATCGCACCCTGATCTTCTCGTGGGCCTCCTGCCGATCGCCTCCCTTTTTCACGAGCGCCATGATGATGTTCTCTGTCGCCATGAACGGGAGCTCCTGAGCTATGCGTCGCGCGATCACACGCGGGTATACAACGAGCCCCTCCGACACGTTTTGCAGCGTCGTAAGTACGATATCCGCCGCGAGGAATGTCTCAGGCAGCGTCACGCGTCGGTTCGCACTGTCGTCCAACGTGCGTTCGAACCACTGCACGGATGCCGTCCCAAGCGCGTTCTGGTGCAGTGTCATGAGGTGCCGTGCGAGCGAGCAGATGCGCTCTGAGCGCATCGGGTTCCGTTTGTATGCCATCGCCGATGATCCGATCTGAGACGACTCGAACGGCTCCTCGACTTCCTGCACGTAAATTTATAGTAATTGCGCCACATATCAGTCAATCTGTCGCAAATTGGACGGAAAGAGCCAGGGGAGAAGGGGTTACCTTGAGATTGGCAAGGAGGCGCAGATCTGTCGCAATTTTGTGCGCCGTGGCGCCGAAAGAAGCCAGTGGGGCGAGGACATCAATGTCGATCTTGCGCGAATACGTCTGCGACGTGACTGGGTACGCGTACGGGAAACCCGACATCTCTGTAACCAATCGATCGAGTTCCTCCACCTATTTATCGTAGGTGTAATTCGAAGGAAGAGGGTGTGCCGTGAAAAATCTGGCCCACCTTGTCATGGTCGCCATCAAACAGTGCGAGGAAGCTCGCCTGCGTTCCCGTGGTGCCTTTAACGCCGCGGAAACCCAGATCGTCCCGCGCCCGCTTTATGTTGCGGAGGTCCCAGAGCAGTTCCTTGGAAGTGACAAAATATCGGTAAGCAATAGTCCCTGTTGGATATTGGTAGTAGCACAAGGCGGACGGACTTGCAACCACAGAGTTGCGCGCTTGCCGACTGTGGTCAGCTGCGCAGGTTGAAAGTGTGTAAAGCCCAACGTGGGCAAATCGCGGTACTGACTCGCAAAAGCGGCGAAGCGGTTGATCACGACTGCGAGTTTTTTGAAGACGAGAGTGAGAGCGGTACGGATGAAGATGAGGTCCGCGTTGCTGCGATGACAAGTTGAAAAATCGGAAAGAAATTAAGTTGCATTGATCGTACGTACTCTGTAACATAGCAAGACGTCGCGCCGAGGCTATTGTCACATGCTTCCAGTTGAAAAGTGGTAGGCAGAGCGAAATAAGCGAGACATACTGGATGATCCCGGCTGCAGATGGTGCAACCGTACCAAACGTATGCACGTGCGCCATGACATCGTGGCGTCTCTTCTTTTCCTCGGCCGCAGCAACCTCGAACTGCTCAGCATCCAGGTGCTATTCATGTATTGGTGCACGTCCCATATACTCTGAGTCATAGAACTTGAAGGTGACGCACCAGATTTTGCTTCATCTCGTCAATTGCCGTGTCTGAGATGGACAGACCGAGTTGCTTCTCTGCAATGGCGAGCGAGAGCCAGAGCTTGCGCCAAGTGTGGAAACGGTTCTATGACCGGGACGCTCAGATAATACGTGGACGCGTCAGGAAGGATCCTAGGATCCTGAATACCTCGGCAGAAAACAGATGGGCCATTTCCTTGCTGGCATAGCGGCTGCGAGAGTGTCAGTGTGAAATTGACTGCCAAAGGGTGAACACGAACCTAGAGAGAGGTGTCTGGTAAGTATCGTGTTCGGACATGTTAGTGATGTACGCCAGCGCATGAAATCAGGACGCGCAAATATTGGTTCTAAAATAGAGGAAGATAAGATAAGATAAGATCCGGCGAGAACCCGTGACGTGGCCATGAGGAACACGTCGGAGGGGGCGCACAGAAAACCACACTTGAACCCGACTACATAAATGCTACCACTGTCAAGTCACTGAGCAGAACTTTTTACCATGAATCCGTTTGGCCGACGACTGGCAATCCTCTCTCTCTTCTCCATCTTCCTTTTCTCTTCTACAGCCATTGCGACCACCGTGTTGGCGATAGACTATGGCTCCGACTACATAAAAGCGTCCCTCATCAAGCCTGGCATGCCCTTCGACGTCCTCTTGGACAAAGACTCGAAACGAAAAATTCGTTCTTCAGTGGCATGGAAAAATGGTGAACGGTTGTTCGGGCAGGACGCATTTAACCTTGTACGTGCTACCCTTGGCTTCGGTCTTCTTTTTTTAAGGGTGGGCGTTGACTTGACCTGACCTGACGGGGCTTCTACATTCGCAGGCGACACGCTTTCCTAAGGACTCATACAATTCGCTCAAGTATCTCCTAGGCATGCCTGCGAACACCGAAACCATATCTTACTACACGAGCTTCGCGACTCCCGACGTCGCGCCGTCAACGCGTTTTACCGCGGCCATCCGCCGAGGCAGCAGTGCCGCTACTAAAGACAGCGGTGCGATGCCTGCAATATGGGACGTGGAGGAGCTCGTGGCAATGCAACTTGCGTATGTCCGCGCGCTTGCAGTGGATGCAGCAGGCTCCGGCGAGCGCGTGCAGGACGTCGTAGTGACCGTGCCTGCATTTTTCTCGCAGTTTGAGCGCGACGCGATCGCGGATGCGGTCGAGCTCGCCGGCCTGCGCCTCCTGGCGCTCATGAACGATGGCACCGCCGTCGCAATTAACTACGCCATGACGCGCCAGTTCCCCCAGCCAGAGCGCCACATCGTGTATGATGCCGGTGCAGCTAGCACGCGCGCGACGGTCGTTACTTTCGCAGGACAGGGGAAGAAGCAGGATACGACGCTCGTTACAGTCAATGGCATCGGGTACGACCGATTCGCTGGGGGCACGGAGCTCGACCGCCGTATGCGCGAAATTCTGGTTGAGGAGTTCGAGCATAAACACGGAGTGAGGATTCGCGATGATCCCAAGGCCATGATGAAACTGTGGAAGGAGGCCGAGCGCCTTAAGGCCATATTGAGCGCAAACACAGAAGCATCTTCGAGGGTACGTCTCGCCTTGCCGTCTACGACGCAGGGGAACAGTTTGCTGATGGATAATACTAAGGTGGAAAGCGTTCATAACGACATCGATTTCAGCATGAAGGTAACACGTCAGGTGTTCGAGAGCACTTGTGCAGACATGAAAATTCGGTTTGTGCAACCCATTTACGACGCGCTGGATAATGCCAATTTAACACTCGTACGTGTTTTGCTTATGCAACGAAGGAACATGACGCTAAGAACAGAATCAATAGGCGGACATAGATTCGGTCATATTGACGGGTGGAGCTACGCGTATACCGATGGTCAGGGCTGCGCTAATAGGAATCGTGGGAGAGTATGTTCATAAGTGTTTTTATATGCGCACCGCCGATGACCGAGTCCTCTCAGGGAAAAACTCGCAATGAACGTAAATTCAGACGAGGCTGCTGTCCTCGGTGCCGCGCTACATGGTGCGACCCTCTCGCGGCAGTTCCGCACCAAGAACATCAAACTTTCGGACATTTCTCCTTACGACGTGCAAGTATCCTACCTCGCTGAAGCAAAACCCACGGATGTGCCCGACGCACCTCCGCGCACGATCACATCGCTCGCGTTTGCAAGGGGTTCGCGAACGGGCACGCGCAAGACGCTCACGTTCAGGCGAAAAGATGATTTTTCTCTCGCATTTTCTTACAAGACGCCGCCGGGGAACGAAATCCCCGTCGACTTGCTCGACGTGCGCATCTCTGGCATTGCGGAGGCATTAGCGAATATAACAGAGGCGGGTGGTATCGACCCAGTCATCAAGGCGACCATCCTATTTTCCGAATCTGGTTTTGTGTCTGTGCCCGAGGCTATTGCGTATGCTGAGATGAAGGATGATTCTCTCGCGGGTGTGTACACGCCAAGTTGCCGCTCGGGTTGACAGGGAGTTGCTAATTACCTCTGCAGGGAAGCTCAAGGGATTATTCGGCGATGGTTCGTCTTCTGCGGAGGATGGGTCAACCTCAACCGTGGACTCGTCATCCTCGTCTTCTTCATCCAAAACGACGAAAACGACCGCCAGGCCGAAAGACACCGCAATTCCACTGAACGTGACTGTCAAATTCCCGTCTGTTGCACCCATGGGGCTCGAGCAAAAGCGTGAAGCAAGGCAACGGTACGTATGTTACTGTTCTATATTCCTACGTTAGCCCTGAAACGGAGACATTTACGCAGCTTGATCATGATGGAAGCCGAAGAGGCAGCGATCGCCGCTCGAGAAGAACAGCGCAACGTCCTTGAGGGTTACTTGTACAAGCTACGCGACTTGCTCGAGAGTGACAGCCAACATCCGTTCGTCAGGCACTCACAAGATCCAGAGCGGCGAGCAATAGCGCGCCAGTTAAAGGATGTATCAAGCTGGTTCCATACGCACGCGGATGATGCACAGACGAAGGATTTCGTAGAGAAGCGCTCGTCGCTCGAGTAGGTCACTTTATAGGTTTCAATTTATTGAATATATAGCGCTAACTGTTCTTTTTTCAGGACATTAGAACGGCCAGTCGTATACCGCATCAAAGAGATCGAAGAATTTCCACAAGCGCTAAATATGAGCCAGATGTGGAATTGGCGCACGCGCCTATTCTTGTCTGAAGCGCGCGATAATCTGACCGCAGAGGAACGGGCAGGCACCACAGGACGATATACCAAGGCAGAGCTGGACGATGTGGAGAAGGCATTGAGAGAACACGAGACATGGCTGAACGAGTGGGTGGAGAAGCAGAAGAGCGTACCGATGAACCACGATCCGGTGATCGGGACAGCGGAAATGCGGAAGCGAGCGAAAGTGTTGGAGACGCACTTACAGCGCCTAGCACAGAAGAAACCGCCACGACGAGTGCGGCCAAGCAGCAGCAGCAGCAGCAGTGCGACGCAGATGCCGCTGCCTACGGATGAGGGAGAGAGCGGCCAAAAGCACGACGAGTTGTAGTATAGCACGACTACCCTGGGAATAGATTACCTTTTACGAGAATGGGTATCGGAGCACAGCAGTAGGAAATCACCATTGAAAGAAGGTATATATCGGTCTACACCCTTTTCACTCTCCCCTTTTCTTTCCCTTACAACGCACTCCCCCAACTGAATTGCAGCGCCGATAACACCCTACGATATGTCCCGCAGGAGCGTTGCTAGCTCCGCCTACACGCGTGAGCGACGCATGTCCAAGCATCGGGTCACAGACGATGACCTCTTCAAGTGCGTCGTTTCCATGCTCATTTTAACATGCCTCATTGAAGAATAACAACAACAACAATGCACAGCTATGTGCTCCGAGTCGCGTAAATTATCTTCGGTCACATATCTCGCATGCAAGTTTATGCCTAACGGGATTTAAATTTCCAGGTTCCTGAGTTACCTCATCCTCCCGAAACCCACCAGTTCTACCACCGCCAACAGTATAGGTGCTAGCGGCAACGTTGCGAGCAATGGCGAGCCGCCGCGCGAGAAGGAGCGCGAGCACTCTTCGTCCCGTATCTCGGGCGCGATTTCGTATTCGATTGCCTCCATAGGTGACGTATTCCGCGACGTCACCGCTCGTGATGGGAGCAAGAATGTCAAGTTTCCAGAAAAGCTTCTGAAGGTGTTGGAGAATAGATTGGAGAATATCGCCATGGGGAAAGATTCCGCGTGCGTACTTTCCTACCAAGCACCCCACCCCACCCTACCCCTCCTACCCCGGTCGCTTCTTCTCGCTGACACCCTCGAAAAGCTATTCGGACCAGCTCCTTCGAAGAACGATGGCCGTCTTCTATGGCCAGTTCAAGGTGGATTCGTTTCGGCGACAGATGAAGGAGAACCGGAAGATCGAAGAGCTCATCTTAATGTTTGCGACGCACGCGACGGGTGTCCTCAGGAAGGACCCAACGCTTTCCGCAGATGGCAAGTGGAATGTGGAGCTGAATAACCATATCGTACAATTTGTCAAGCTCTTGCGCGAGTCGTTGCGCAGCGTCAGCCACGTCTCGCCCGAGCTAACCGCCCGCCTGGACGTGTATGCCGCTAAGCTCGCACCCACGGAGCGTGCAGCTCCCAGCGACTCTGGCTACGATTCCTCCTCGACGTCTCACCGCGATTCAGTATCTTCCTCGCCTGGACCCGGACCCTCCTTGAACGTGGCCGACATGTCGTTGGTCAACACCGTCGCCAAGCTATTTCAGATCCGCCCCGATGTTCTCCAACCCGAGCTTGAAGGACTGAAGGGCATATGCACCGAACGGGTACGTAAGCCAGTCTTATTGCCTCAAATGAAACAAAGTTGAATGTTGTCTGGTAGGCCGCACTATTAGATCTGAAAGTGCGCTACAACGACGATTTCTTCGTCCTCGATCCGGCAATCCTGATTTTTTTGAGTCTATATAGACATGTCTGAAAAACATCGCCGCCAACGAACCGTTCCCCGGATGTCGAGAAGATTTCGATACCGATGCCGCATGGCAGTACTGGAAGACCCTCGAGACATCCCATCTGTCACAACTTATGGTCATTCTCGTCCAGTTCAACCCGGAGCTCGCCAAATCTACGCCCAACGATGTGCTACCCAAACGAACATCGATACGAGGGTCTCTACACAACCCCACAGGGCGCAGCGGCTCTATCAGCAGCCGGAGGTCTATTATTGCATCCTCGCAAAATGTCACAGATCCAGATGTCGATGCTGACGAAGACGACGAGGTTCAAGCGGGACACAACTTTACGTATATTCCACCAAATCCCAAGAAATATTATAAGCGGCTCTTGGAGTTATGTCTTGACACCGACCTCGCGGCGATGCATGACCCAAACGTTAATGACGATGATCAAGTGTCGCTTGGTATCTTATCAGCTCGTCATATTGAACTTATCAACGAGTGCGCTCTACGGTGGAGAATCTCGCAGGCGTATCGCGCGTCGTGCTTTTTAGACCTCATCAAACATTTGTACGAACGTAACGAGGTGCCCTTGGACTGCGTACCAGAAGCACTCGCAGGAATCAGCAAGGTCATAAACGAGATCAGTTTTGATAAGTGGAACATTAACGATGTGCGTTCCTTATGTCCCCACCCAAGCGATGATGACTCTGACTCTGCACAGGCGGAATATTTGATCAACGTCTACGGTGGACTCGTCAGTACGTTCCTGGCGTCAGTATACCATTCCATGGAGGTGCTGCCTGACCTGAAGAAGGACGACATACTACATTATCTCGACGTGCTGGCTCAGGTCAAAGAAACCGGCCTCCTCGAACGCTTCGACGTCGATATCATCGCGCGGGTACAAGATATCAAGGAGCGTGTGGGGGCGGTTGGGGTGCACTGGTATCAACGCCGAATCCAGGAGTTGCAAACTACTCCTGGCGTGAACCGTGCGCTCCCACTTCTATTAATGACAGATGACATCGAGAAGCACGCAAAGGCACTGGACAAGCGCTTCCCAGAACCGATTTTGCACCACGCACCTGTGGACGGGAGTCCGCCTATCGGTGTTGATGTGGTCGCGCTGCTCGTGGAGGCCACAGTGCCACTGTTCTTGCATGACCTGGAGGCGTCAAAGAAGAAACTGTTCGAAGGCTCGATGAATGGCCCGACACCAGACGTGCCTATACAGGACATTTTTTCGCTATATCGGCGAACAAGGGCGATGTTGGAAATGTTCGAGGCATTTTGCTCAGAGTGAGTCCGTAGTGAGAAGATTTGGGCTGAGACTAAATAGTTGACGGCATCCATTAACTTTAGACATCCCGCAAAGTTTGACATTGGCGCCTACTTTGAGCCATATGTCCGGCAGTGGCTTATTGATACTGACAACAAGACAGCACAGTGGGTACAGGCGGTACGTCGTCGTAGTCCCTTTCACTTTGAACTACTTTTTCCGCTGATACAACTCCTACCAGGCGATCACGGAAGACAAGGTCAGTTGATCCAGCGAATAAGCACGAACCAATGCTGATATTTTACCGTTCAAGTTTGAACGGGAAGGGGAGGATGGATTCAGTTCTTCGATCGTTGACCTTTTCGATTCCTTGCGAAGCCCTATCACGTTCTTACAAGACCTGGAGTGGTCCGACGAGTATCAACAGGCACGGTTCTTCACAAGCCTCGCTAAAGTGCGTTTTGTGCTTCAACGTCGAAAGGGACTTTCTGATTGACTGTGTGTTTTTGTATACAGACAATAAGCAAGGCCGTCGAACAGTATTGCCGAAGTATCGAGGAGCTTTTCATGACGGAAATGTTCCCTCGGCCAACGGACTACCTTCAACCTCAAAAGTCTTCCGCGTGGCTTGAAAAGGCCAAGCAGTTGACTCAAGGCGAGAAGAAGATTGAGCCGTACAACTTCCTGCCAGCGTCCTGCGTCAAGTTGAACAATGTCGATGGAGCACGGAAGTTGCTGGACAATATGTATAATCAAATTCAAGCGGACAAGCTTGCGGAAGTCATTGAAACACAAGCACCACCAGTTCCCAGCAAGAATGAGAACCCGCGCTTCCTGTTCACGGTCAAGATTGTCATGGCTGAGAATCTGGTGCCGTTAGACAGTAGCCCGTCATCGATGCTGGACACCTTTGTCACACTAAGTGATCAAGATGGACATCGCGTGGCAAAGACACGAACGATATACGAAACTCTCAACCCTCGATGTAGGTCCCTTCCCCGTTACATCCGCTAGAATTCAGTTAGGAAACTTATCGCCTTGTGACTTGTGGCTCTTAGGGGACGAGACCTTCGACATATCTGTAGAGAAAGCCCTCTGGCTGATGGTCAGCATTCGCGACCGTGCGCTGGTTGGTAAGCACGACACGGTCGGGAGAGAATATATCTGTCTCGATCCGAAGAGGTTCGGGGACTTCCTTGTGCATGACTTATGGCTCGATCTCGATACAAGCGGGCGTACCCTCCTGCGGGTGAGTATGGAAGGCGAGAAGGACGACATTCAATTCTACTTTGGACGTGCTTTCCGATCGCTGAAGCGTAGTGAGGGTGATATGGTGCGGATATTCATTGACAAGGTACGACATACATTAGACGTCATTGTGATGCATAGACCACTCACTATGAAACGTATCAGATGTCCCCGGTCATCTGTCAGTCGCTCTCCCGTCACGTTCTAAAATCCCTCGTCAAGGGAGATTCAAAGCTGGACTACAACAAGGCTTTTGGGAACGTAAAAGAACTGTATCGCACGGCACTTGGCGGCAATTCCTCCGAGGTACAGATTCCACTGCCTGCAGACGAGAAGCCGCGCGTCAAACCAGGCGAGTTCACGGATGTCGAGATTGAACACGCCATCGCCGAACTCTTTGACTACTTTGAGGCGAACCTGCAGACACTGAACACTTATCTTGGGGAGTCGACGAAGGAGATCGTCATGACACGAATCTGGAAGGAGGTCTTGACTACCATAGAGGGTTTGCTTATTCCACCACTCTCAGAGGCTCCGAGCGACATGAAACCACTAACGGACAAGGAGGTGGATATCGTCTTCAAGTGGCTCAAGGCAAGTGTTATCTTCCAATTGTGTGAAAGGACATACTTATGACCTACCTATCCTTCTAGTTCTTACGAGACTTTTTCTACGCCGATGGAGGGGGTCTTCCACTTGAGAACCTACAGAACCAGAAATACAGGGACATCGTCTCAATTCGATTATACTACGACTGGGATACGTGCGTCCTTATCCTGTGATACGGGTATATACCCGGCTGATTGAGTCCGTTTCTGGCAGGGACATGCTTATGGAGGAGTGTGTTCGCGCGATGCAGCAGAGACTCCGCGCGGCGCCGTCGATTAAGAAGCGTGCAAAGAGCGTCTATTCACAGCGAAATCTCGGGACTATCAAAGATCGCAAGAGGGAAAAGAAAGAGGAGAAAGAAGTCGGTGGTGGGGAAACCATCATGCGCATTCTCCGGATGCGGTACGTTTTCTCTACTCAAAACCTCGGGTTTCTCATTCTGTACCTACACTGATTGCCCCCGGCCCCTCCAGACCGAATACGCCCGACTTCATCGCACAACAATTGCAGATCCTGGCGACGATGCAGGCCGAGCAGGAACAACGCGAGCGCCAGCAGCAGAAGCGGAAGGTCCAGAGGCCAGGCGGCGTGGCCCGCATCCCAGAAGTACCGGCTGTGCCAGAAATACCTCCTTGACCTCTGGAGTAGAGTACCGTACAACCCTATCTCTCTTTCGGAGGAGGGTAATACCAACTCTTTTCTCCTTTCGCCGTTGTTGTGGATACCTTGCACACGAAATCCATACCACCCATCCATCCATCATTTCTTCCTTGCTCTGCTCTCTCCTCTCGCAACTTCTTTGGCTTTGGGTTCCTCATTTATTATAATCGTTGCCCCTTTTCTTTCTCATGATTTGACTATCACACACACATTTCTTTTTTTTTAGTTTCGTTTTGTTTGTTCTGATCGCGTGCACTTTATGAATGTTTTTTCGGACAACTAATGACCAAGTGCGGGAACTACATACAGCGCACATCATCTCGTTTTCGACTTGTAAAGACGTGCCAATGTAGCGCCGAAGCCGAATAAACAACTCGACGTCGCTTGCCCGGTTTGCAAGGAGGCTTCTTGGCAAACTCGGAAGAAGTTCTGACGATATACAGTAATGGGGTATTCGAGCGGTCAGACAAAGAATCTGTAGTAGTAGTAGTAGTAGTAGTAGTAGTAGTAGTAGTAGTAGTAGTAGTAGTAGTAGTAGTAGTAGTAGTAGTGTACTCTGACCCGTGGTAGTGTAAAATATTGATTGACTGCTTCCGGGACGTTGCGTTCCATCATTACCGCAGACAGTAACTTACGGAGTTTTTGATCCGGTGCTAGCAATGTGTAACTTCTTTAACTTGAAGTGCCTGTTCATCCGGACTCCTCCAAGTTGATTCTGAGTCCAATGATCCGAGCCGGAGCTGGGTGACTGTCCAAGAATCGATATTTGCTTAACAAATCGCCTGTCTGTGATCGTGGAAGCAGGATCATGCTACTGTATCGAGCTTCATTACATGAATTGATTGATTGGGGGAGGGAGGTCTGATGAAATTTCAAGAGGCAACCGAGTTGACATGGTCGAACACGAACACGAATACGTATTACAGCATGACGATAACCCCGCTGTGTAGATAATATTGTAACTTTGATTCAGAATTTTTTTACAGTAAAATTGGTTTTCTTACTACGGACGGGGATCACGGTACTCGTAGAGTACAGTATTCATGAAGACTGAAGACAGTAATAAGTTTCCTTAATTGGAACCACAGTCCGACAGAAACTCTGCAAAATCGTGATGTCCTTCCTTCGACACAACGTGAATTGCGGTCCTGCCCTCGTCGTCCTCTGCATCGATATCCACACCATGCTCAACAAGCAGACGTGCGACCTCGAGGCGCCCATAATTTGATGCGACAAGTAATGGCGTGTTGCGGCTGTTGTCCCGGGCATTCACATCGGCACCGTGTTCGAGCAATAACCGAGCTACATTGACGCGCCCCGCTTCCGAGGCTTCGTGTAATGGAGTCGCTCCGGAGAGACCTTGGGCATTGTTGTCGGCCTTGTACTGGAGTAATAATCGGGAGACCTCGACGTGTCCAAAATAGGCCGCCGCATGCAGTGGTGTCCAGCCATATTTTTCGTCCCGGACTGTTAAATTCGCACTGTGACTGAGCAACCATTGAACAATTTCAAGATGTCCGGAGCATGATGCGCCTCTCAGGGGAGTACGGTTGTCAAAGCCCTGGACATCTACCTCGGCACCACGCTCGTAGAGCAACTGTGCCATCTTGAGATGCTCACGACTCAGTGCAGCCCCCAGTGGCGACACGCAGTAACCGCAAGTGGTTTTCACTTGTTGTGGGTATTTGATAATGAGCTGTTCTGCTAGGTCATGAAACCCGCAGAGCGCTGCATAGTATAATGGTGTTGCCGTCTTTGATTTCTCGCGGGCTGTAATAGCAAAGTAATAAAGAATCGAATTCCTAAGGGGGCTGGTGTCAATGTCGTGGACCTCGAGCCAAGCAGCGAAATATGGTTTATCGGGGTCAAAGAGATCTTCCATCCCTTCTCGTATGTGGGACGACACATTCTCAAATCGAGCATGTTCGACCCAATGTTCAGCAGCGTATCGAGCGAGAGGGAATTTATCCTTGACGTTGTCCTCATCCACAAGCTCGCCCAACCGCACCAGTACGCCCAGACAGGCTTTGGCAACGATCGTGTGTGCCGGTTCAGGGAGAATGTGAAAACGCGATACGTCTGCGCTTGAGCCAGCAATCCGTGACGAGGTAAGGAACTCCTTTACGGAGAAGTGTGAAAATTGTACAATTTGAGACCCTTCTTCGTCCACGACGGAGATCAAACTCGAGCAGGTGGACAGAACCGCTTCTTCTTCATCTTCCCATCGCCAATCCGTGTTCAATTTTGACGTGTTTCCACAGGAGGCGGCCCCGAAGTCGACAGCGAGGACCTCCGCGAGCTCTGCGACACGTAGAGGACGAACGGCTACCGTGAGGCACTGCAGGAGCCGATGAGCGTGATCCCAGTTCGCCTTATTAATGTCCCTCAAAATCCTCTCGTATGTCTCGTCCAGTGTCTCCGGCAATTCTTTAAGCATCTTCCGCACTCGAGGTGCTAAGCAGTGTCGTAGGGCTTCTAGTTGGCAGAACGCCCACCGAAACCTGCTCGGCGCGGTAAATATCATGAACATATCGCAGCTTGAATGGTAATGTCCTTACATGCCATCTGCCCTCTCCGAGAGTGTCTCGATCACTAATTTCTTGTCTTCATCTCGCCATCGACCCATTTTTGCATCCGACTGAACGACAGACGTGACATAGTCGACAATATCCTGCCTTTGTCCACTTTGCTCATGAAGGGATACTCGGAGGGATGTTAAAGGTTCGAGAGCACGTCGGATATCAATCTCCGGGCGACTCGTAACACATAGACGAAGATTTGGCGAGGAAAGCTCGACGAGCTCCTTCACGAGGTCGAGAACTTGTTCCCGTGGAGATGGCATTCCACACGTGTCGGGGCATTCATCGAGGGCGTCAATGACAAGGTAAACGGGTTGTTGATCAGGGAGTGTGAGCATATCCTTGAGGCATTGTATCAATTCATCTTCAGTGGGCTTCTGTGCGCCGCTTCCGTGTCTGAGGTAAAGGTCGTTGAATATGTCACAATGACGATGTGACTGATCGGAAAGCTGAGTAAGGAGAGAAGGGAGCAAGTCACGACGGTTTTGCTTGTTGATGTCCCTAAAATCAAGGTAGAAGTAGGCCATAGAGACCAATCCATCGGCACGTAGGGTAATAACGTCTTGAATTATCGTGAAGCTAACCCCGGGCGTAAGTAACTTAAGGTTGACAGTATTTGATAGGGACAAACCAGAGAACGCTCTTCCCGGAGCCCGCTACAAGAGGTGGCTATCAGCGGCCATCGCGCTGGAAATGTAAGGAGGACGTACGTTTTCCGTGGAGCCACAAAAGCGAACCATTGGATTTCCATTCGGTGAAGATACTTCCTTGGAAAAACCACTCGGCTGTTTGCTTGCGATGGGCACCACATGCAATGTTGTGGTTAGTAGAGGGATCCGAGGGAGAGAGCCATTTGCGAAGGTCCTGTCGTAATTGATTCCCTGTGAGGATGCTTGAGTTTGCACACCAATGCCAATGGGGAAAGAAGACCACGAACGTTTCACTTGATCCATGACTACACATCGGAGTTAAATATGTTCTCTTGTTGACTGATCAAAAACGGTTACGCACCATCAATAACCACCGCGACCTTGTCGTCGATGGCCTTTACATTGTTATCAACGCCGACCACCTTGTCGTCGACGCGGTCCACCTTATTGTCGACAGTATGGGTGGCCTCCAGAACTTGTGCAGTTACCATCCGGACCTCTTCGTTTGTCAGTTTGTCCAGCCTCTTCAGCGCATCTTCAATCTCAGTCTTTCCAATCAACTTCTTCAGGTATTTTTCTGACAATTTTCTTAATCAACAGCGACCTACTTGTACATGAATTACTTACTCATGCGGCCTTGCTTCATCTCCTTCGTAGCGATCCCAAGAATAGAGAGCACCTCGACCATGATCTTTACAATTATATCTATCATTTCAGGTGGCGGTGACACCCTAGTGTAGATTTCAAGACGTTGGAAGAAGTTTTCCATGCGCTCGAAGATGTCGATGAGAGTGTCCTGGCTTGCGCGAACATCCATAGCTGCCTGAGAAGGTATTACAATGACCCGCACGAAAGTCGAACGAAGGATACGCACTGAGAGAAGAACACCGAATCCTGCAAAGATCGCTTTCGCGGGGGAGAATGCCTGGGAAATGGATATGAATGAGTGGATCTCGGACGGGTTCATTTCCCGAGGCATACCAGGCTAACACCCTCTCCCAGCGTTTCCGAAAAGGCGTACAAGACTTTCACGGTTGGGTCGAGCCATTTTGTGAGCCTATCGTCGTCTCTCTGGAGTCCCTGGACTTGCTGATGAATGAGGGCGAGAACGGCGCTGGAAGAGGTACAGTTTTGGAGCTGGGCGACAAGTGGATGCGCAAGGAGATCGTTCTTGGTACGTTTTTTGTAGGCGTCCAAGGCATTGTTGAAAATTAACTGGAAATTGGGGGATGAGGAGGTTGTGGGGTTGGCGTGAGACATACGGGAGCGAAAATGACGATAGTAGGTTCGCAGGTGATGGGGGTAAGAGGCAAGTAGGGCAAGCGGTTATCTGGGCGCAGGGCGCACAAGCACTGCCTTGGCCCACAACCCATGGCCGTGTGGGAATGGCTGATAAGCGCGCACGGTACCTGCTTTAGATAGACTGGCAATGATGCATGATGCATGATGGCTCAGTCGATGTCCGAGTCCTTTGTCGGACTAAATGGTAGCTACTGTACATGTATGTTATCCACCGAGTTTGTACTAATGGACGCAGAATACAGTAGACGTCGAACATCGACTATCACCCAATCCAGTCATCGTAATAGCATTTGTGACAGACACAATGTCTTTGAAACTTTGCATTTTCCAATAAAACACGACTGGTTAAGACGCCAATGGCTATTTATTTACCACTCGCATTTAAGCCGTGCTTTGCACAGCGAACACGGCGCTGGTGTAATAGTGTATACGACTCTCTAGCAGAGTTGTCATATCTGATAGCGGAACATTGATGATATAGAGACATTACCCACACACCTAATTGAGCAATCTCAAAGACTAATCGGTAGGACATCGCGATCTTTCTACACTTGAGAATCATTGAGCCCTCCGTTGTCGACGTTTATAATAATATAGAAGATAGCAGGATGTCATTACTGTAAAGTCGTGCCTTGTCGCGAGGGCAGGAAGAGAAGCAAGCGACTGGTGAGTCCAGCTTGAGGATCGTCGTGAGTCATTGTTGTGATTATGACGATGTTGAGGTGAGTACTGATGCCCAGCGAGAAATCTGTTGACGCTTAAGTGACCTATTTCGATGCAGTGCGGCTAACCAGAATCTAATCAGTTAGCGTCAGTCAAAGCCAGCCAGTTGCACAATTACCGTTGTTTTCCGATGTCATCTGATCGTTAGTTAATGATAATTTCACACCTGTTTGCACCAGAAAAAAATGATTATTCTTCGATGCTATGAGATTACAATATGTCCGATACTACTTTCATCGCCTCCACCACCATCCTCTGCCCCCGTTCCATCATGTCCGTCACGTCTGTCGCTGTTCCATCGCATACATCGCGTCCATCGCTGTTCCATCGCATCCACACGTCCATCGTGTCCGTCATGTCCGTCATTGTTCTACCGCCTCCATCGCTCGAACGCCAGGAAAGTAGGGTGCGCGGCCATTGCTCAAGAAGCCCAAGCAGATGGTGCAAGGTATTGGAGAGAGCGAATGAATGACTGCATCGTCTCGTAGTTCTACTTCGCAAGTCAAACTGTGCCCGTACAAGCTGAGGGTCTGAAGGGACCAACGAACCTTGCGGAACTCATCTGGCCGTCCCACCGCGAACAACGCGCTGCCAAGTTCGTCCATGAGAGCGCGTGCGATCTCGGCCCATATCACGTTTGCAAGAACTTCGAAACCTCTTCCGTCAACAGCACCATCTACTTCTCGTCCGATCCTCGTGCTGATGCGTTCCGCGACGTCCATGATACGTTTCAGGTCGCGATCTAAGAACGTGAGTATGCCATTGTACAAAACAGCAAGGGGATTTTCCGTCTCGTCGAGGTGCGGTGCAACTGCAAGAGCGGCTTTGAAGGGGTCCGTCTGTGTCGAAAACGCTGTGAATGGCGCATAGGGTGTCCGTGCGGTGTCAGGAAAAGAAAAAATCTCACGTATTGGGACCGGCGTTTGAGGGACGAATGGGGGGTGCAGAGTTTGGATCGCACCAGGGAAAATAGTCTAAAAAGCATGGATGGAGCATGGATGAGTAACGCCAATTCAGCATGGCGTGTGGGAGAGATATGTACGATAATACCTTCTTGACAAACTCGCGCAAGACATCGCGCCGGAGCACGTCTTCTGCATCGCGCCAAAGTTGAAGCGCATCGTAGGTCCGTAGACATTCGATCAGATCGGCCATGTGTTTTGCTTTGTCAGTTTCCGCGAGCTTTCCCGTACCCAGCGCAGTTACAGTGTTAGAGAAGAGATGATCAAGGTCTGATGACAATGTTGACTGTATGCGGCTGATTCGCTATGAGGACAGACTGGTTCATGAATTAGGTATTGAAAAGAGACAGCTCACAAACCCATTGAATCTCGTCAACAAATGCGGATCGGGCGTCGGCTTGCGCTTTGGAAACATGATAGAGAAGTTGGGTATATTCTGTTGCAACGCGAACAAGATGCTTTGCGCGGTTTCCTCGCGACCTGTTGTTAATTGGACATTAGGAAGTATGGAGACACGATGTGGCAGAACACACCGTCTGGTGATGCTATAAGAAGCAGGGATTCGAGGCGAGCCACTGACTCTGATATTTTGAGAAGTAGGTGCAAATAGGTCTGCAGCATGGCCTTTAAGTTGATTCATAGTAATATACAATCGTCGGACCTTCTCGTCACGAAGGGATGTCCGCTTTTTAAGCTTGCTCTGAACGGCATCTTGAATGAGGGAGAGTTCCTGTCGGGATTCCTAGCAGGCCTGTTGTGAAGGGGATACATCGTCACAAGGGCGTAGAACTCACCGAAATTTGAGTCGTGACTTTAGATCGCCCAACGGCAATTTCAGGGCTAGATGAGAGAGGCCGAGGAGGCGAGATGGGAATGTCGTCCAAGATAAGGGGAAAGCAGAAGATAAGAGATAGAAAATGAGTGATGTTGGCAAGGGCGTTGCGGACAGCCGTTCTATGAATGCGAGTGGCGAGCGAGCCGAACGAGAATGCACATGAAAGAGAGAAAGTAGGAGGAGAAAATGCACTAGATTGAATAAAAAAAATGATAAGTTCGATGATGTGACGCGATGCCCACATGAGTACGGGCCGGGCGCTCCGATGCGTGACATTACAACAAACTCGACATAAATAGGTAAGGTCGGTAAGTAGCGTGTTTCTGTAGGAGAACTATCGAATCAACAGGCACCTCTCCAAGTCGGTTTTTTTTCACCAAGTCAGTTCACATCAGATTGGGTCACCTGATGTCAACAGATTCCTCATTGGGACTGATGCACTGATGCGTGACTTGGAGTTGTCGGAGGTTTGTTGCCATCGTTACAGTACAGTCTGTACAGTACACAAAGGTATTTTTCACAATCATGGCCACTGGCCACTCTTCCTCCCTGAGCAATCACACATTCGAGCACTCATTCGTATAAGTCGATGGCCAGCATTTCCAGCGACTCACCCATGCAAGTTGACGTGTCGACGAGCCAGACCATCATGCAAATCCATCCATCCTCCCGAGTCCCACTGGCACCCCCACATCAAGGCAGACCAAGTTTAGCATTTCGGATAAAAGTATCGAGCTCATGTGCAAATGACTGCGTCTCGTCCGTCCAGATTATGACGACGCTGAAATACAATATCTCTTGCGTTGTGTTTGGATAACCGTTGCGGGTGCCCTTTCGAAGGATCTGGAAGTCATCGATCGCCTTGCCGATGGGGACGAATTCGAAGCTAATGTTGAGCGCGAGGGAGAGAAAGAGGTCATAGAACTATTGAGGGATACGGCAAAGAAGGGATCCTGGTTGGATATAATCGAAAACAGTACGTGCATCACTCTTCTGACATAAAGCGCCACTCTGACCATGTTCTGTGTTTAGGGATCTTTTTCAAGCCCATCTCAACTACCTCAGCAGATGGTACGTAGTCATGTCAAAGTCGCCGCCCGACGTTTTTGTTGATCACCTCTGATGATAGCTATCATACGTCACGGTGCTTGGGATGCCCCTTTGAAAGGAGATGCCACGGATCTTCTTCTCGCGGCCATCCCGATGTATAGACTGTTCAGTACCTCGAATAAGGAAGGAGACTTCATGCCAACATTGTAAGCTCCTCTGGAACTGGAAAGTCTCGTATGGTGGACGAAGTCACGAAAAACCCTGCCCTTTGTACACACTGCCCGTCGCTACTACCAGCTGAATGGCTTGGTGAGACCTCCAGATCTGCTTTGGGGAGTCGGAAACGACACGTCACTGAGAAGGAAATTATAATGGTGCCTATGTGCCTACGGATAAAGCAGAACGGAAAACCTCTGCGTCTCTGTAAGGTGGATAGCGCGGCTGCGCGTGCAGACTCAGATTAGTCGGCGGAGGTGATGACCACTTCTTGATGTGATCCACTGTTCTTGATGTGATCCACTGTCCTCTCTTCTGACTGTAGGTAGCAAATTATGTATATAATCACGCTACCGGACACCCACAATCGACAGTTTCCCCTTGGTGACTCACTTTTCCCCCTTCACCCTTTCAGCCTCTTTGACCCGAGGGCGTTGGACGTTCGCCTGAGCGAATGACCCGACACACGTCCTCCCCTTTCGTCGAATGCTGACCCTGAACTCTTTGATCTCTGTCCTTCCCGAACTCACAGGCGCGACACTCAGCCGCGTCAATGTATCCTTTGACCTACAACCCCTGTTATAATTTCTGTGCCAAGTTGATCTACCCTTGGCACGGAACTTATAACGGTGATTGCGGTGCCAAGGTGTCAGCGTGAAAATAGGAACCGAGATTTTGCGCTTCTTTTCTCTCTTTTCGTCGGCGTACTTATGATCTAATTCTCATAGGCTTTCCTCCTCCTGACATCACCTTACGTGGTTATATCTATTCGATTGCGCGGTAATACGGCCGTGCGGAAAGACGAGCTGGACTGGGCAAACTCTTGTGTTCGGGTTTTGCCGTCCTTCACAGGCGCCTAGAAGCCATCGCATTTGGTACTTATCCTCAAGTTTGCTTTGCGACTAGAATGCCAATGATGTTACAGAAATGCCGGTTCTAATGACCCCAACGAACCCCAACGAGTTATCTTCGCATGAGCGGGACGAGCGTGCATCGGCTGTCAGGCAGCGTCAGGAGATGTTAGCATCTGCCTTCCGAAACCTCATGACTAGAGACCAGTTAGTTGAACAGTCAAATGCTTACTGTATCGGCAAAGCTTCTACCAAGAGGTACTTAAGTTGGCTACCGAGGTGAATCGCCGTTGCTTTCAACATTCATTTTCTGAGAATGACAAACCTTCCAAGTACGCGGCAAGTGATGCTAGTGAAGAAGCTGTCGGGAAAGAGCAGGCTCGCCGTCCCTATGAAAACAAGAGGCAATACGGGAGGCTACACGATACAGGAAGGAAACTTTGCGAATTTGTGAATCAAGACGAAAGTCTTATGTCGCCTCAATGGTCAACACGGCCCCTCGTTATGCTAGCATTCGATGAATCTCAGTTCCTTACGGATCTTCCGCAAGGACATAATCGGACTCGGACTTTATTCGCTGACATGGATAATGTTTTGTATCGGATCAGCACTTTGCCTATATTCTCTCTATTTGTCTCAAGAGCTGGAAGATACTACGAACCTTCTCCGATAAGACTACATCCTTCAGTTCAACACCATATGCGCCCACAGCCTCCGAGTCCTATTACGGAGGTTGGTTTCGATGACCTTGCGTACGGTGCGATGAAAAATACTGTCACGTTAGGCCGGGGCGAGTGGTGCAAACGGATCGGATCGCTCATCTCGGACGCCCTGCGTATATCTACTTCACATCACTCCTCAAGCAGGTTTGGTACATATTAAGATGACCTAACCGCAGGGAATGAGAAGGAATTTATGTTCTTTGCGAAGCGGAAGCTGCTAAATGGCAAATCTACGCTCGACGGCGCGGATGAAGCTGGTTTATTCGCCTGCCCCTCCGCACGATTCACCCTAGAATTCAACACAGGTCCAGTTTCTTATGCGGTAGCCCTTGTACAGGCCGATGCCGCATTCGAAGACGTGGTCATCACTGTTGGGTCAGAACCGCTTCTGGCTGAGGCCGCCTCCGAACTCTTCAGGCAAAGTCTCGCAAATCCAGTTCACCACCTGGCATATCACGCAGACCTGAGCTCCGTCAATCGTGGGCAGCCTGGCGAGATGGTCGATGCGTTCATCATCATGCAGTCGCGCGACGCGTCCCTGGCAGCATCAGCAATCGAAAGAAGATGGGTGCCGGTTAGCGACTTCATGCAGGCCTTACTCCCACCATCAGCTTTCGAAACTCTGTTAAGTTCTCTGCCGACAAGTTGGCGCGAAGGAGAAGCCGTTCGGTGAAACGTTCAGGGACTACGCCGTGTGGTTCAACCACATCATCAGGGTCGGGACGGGGAAATGATGAAAGCCAAGTATCTCTGGAAATTTATACACGAGGCACGACGATCGTGTGTCCAGTCAATTATGGTGGGGTCGGCATCGTGTTGCCTGTTTGTAATACGAAGGGAAAGGTTTCCCTTCCTGCGACACCGCGACCGCGATTCTTATCCAGGTCAAGACCAGCGATCGCTTCCAGTGCAACATCGACAACTTTCGTTTTGATGAGATGGACCCATCCTTGCTGGTGGTTCTCCAAAGGACAATCACCACGGCCAATCATTCGAGTTGTTTTCGCACTTGGTTCTCACGAAGCTGGCATACTGTTTCGCAGCCTACAACCGCGCGGCTCGGAGTCGGAGAACGATGACTCGGATGATAACGATAATTGCCAAGGCAACTTAACTTCATTCGATATTTGGTGCGCGGGACTGTCGCCGAACACGTTCAAGGATATTGGTGGCGACTAGGCCGCATACAACGCTCTGTTGGATCGTTCGCTTCGGTCTCATATCAGTGAGGCACTCGATTTGACGGATAATCCCACTTTGAAAGACGAGACGAAGGCTGCCAAGATAAACGGTAGGCGGCAGATGTTGGCAATGAATTACCTGAAGGGTTGAACATTTTTCACGTTAATGAGTTGCGGTGGAAGGCATTTACTTAAGTTTAGATGTCGGTCGAGCTTAAGTCGGTCGATTGACTGCGTATTGTATACAGTACTACGTAATACCATCATGGCAGCCGCTTTTTCAAGCCTCACAGGATGTAACTTTAATTTGGTTCCCAACAACGATTGTTTGATGCAAATGTAGCTCTACTACTTTGTTCTCTCTTGGGGGTCTTATACTGACAGTATGAGTATGCATCTACCGGTGACCTAACTACGTAGTCAGCGGAATTTCCTTATTTGAAACGATTAGATTAGATTTCAGTCAGGCGTCTTCGGAAAGCTGACCCATAGATACTATGAAGCATCCATTGGAACCAAAGTTGTCGCCCGATAAACATATTAACAAATACCCAAATACCCTTCCTTCCTACCGTGCAAAGGATGAAGATCGTTGGGTGAAGCTCGATGAAGCTTGATGAAGAGACGAGACTCGTGAAGTAGTCTGGACATCGCTAAACATGTCCGCTGACTGCTGACCGTGTGTTCGACCCATTAGCCCTAGTACATTTTCATATCGGAGACTCCTGGGAACCAAATACATATACTCACTGGTAGTCGACTCTTCACCAGCGGCCACACCCTCACTAGAGACATCTAGAGACATTGCCCGTTCGAAATGGAGCCTTTCCCTCCGGTCCAGCATTTAGTTGTTATAGGAAGTCACAGTAATCTCCCGTTCACCCCACGGAGGGTTCCTAAGTATGAGCTTGGATGCGCAACAGACCATGGCCAATTTATCCGCAAATGACTCCACGGAGCATTCAACTTGAAGAGCCCAATGTTCAGGAGTGAGCACATCGTGGAATGTCAACCAACACGGGACACTCCTGGTAGAAGCATAGCACAGCACACACGGCATACATGGCATTGTCGTGATTCGTCTCCATCATTGGCAGGCCCATGCACCACGGGAAGCGAACCCAGGCGTGTGGCCCGGGCCCAGGCGTGCACAAAACGTCTCTGGGATTTATTGCCATTTGAGATCGGTCCTAATCGTGTAGAACTTCAGGAGCATTAATGCGAGGGGACAGCCTGCAAATCGGTATCAAGGATTTACAGTCATGGGAGTCGGGACATGACGGAGGCGAAACCACGTGACCATACACGTGTGTCAGTTCGCGTCGACCGCGACGCGAGGGTTGGGCAACTGACTCGAACAATTGAGGTGCCACGCAACAAACTCATCGTGGAAAACCACACTGCCACAACTAGGAATAGGAACCCTATCATTCTATCGGATTGACGTGGAGAGAGGACTACCTATTTAAACCCAACTGTGGTAATTCCCCCGTTCTCTTTCCCTGCTCTTTCCCTCTCTCACTGTGATAACATGCCGAATCCCAGCACGCCGCCTCACTCTCAGGACGCCTCTGACGGGAGGGTTTCGTCTAAACCGACCCCTCTGAAACACGATCGTCTCGGAAGTCAAGCCCATTCGTCCGGACCTCCACCAAAGGCGTCGACACTTTACAAAGATATGACTCGCGAGGCATGCGATAAATTCGTCGGGCCCATGCCTGTGAATGAATTTCTATCAGAATTCGTCCCAGAGGCAGCCGGAAAGCGACCGGCTAATAAAATCAGCTTTTCTTACGCGTCTGTTTCACAGAAAGAAAAGTCGTTTGTAAGTCACCGCATTCCAAGGGGTGTCAACATGTCAACGCTCACGTGTATTATAGATCGATGCAATGAAATTATCTGGTCTTTGCCCCGAACTCACATTTAAAAACACCACTTCTAGTCAAGATCTTTCAAAAAAGCAGAAACCCGACATCGCCATTTATTGGAAGCTTTCCGGCAACCATGATAGACAGCGGAACCTGGACTTCAAGGCCGTTGACTTGTGGATTGAGAACAAGAACAAAAGCGACGATATATTCCGCACGCTTACGGAGCTGAAGAGAGAAGATAATAAGGATGGTGACTTGGAAAGTCATATTCGGTGGACGAATTCGGCTTACAAAATCTGTGGACAATTGATCGCTTATGCCACTGCCCTCCATCATTCTCGCGTCTTCTCCTTTGGCGTTGTCCTTTACGGCGAGATGGGTCGACTGCTTCGGTGGGACCGTAGCGGTGTGATATACACCGAGGCATTCGAGTGGGCAAAACAACCCGACACGCTTTTCGAGTTCTTTTGGAGGCTCAACTTCCTCTCGCCAGTCGATCGCGGTTATGATACCACCGTCACACCTGTTATGGATAACGACGACGAGGTCAAGGCAGCGCTCCCGAAGCTAAGGACGTATCAAGGCTGGGAGAAGCTGAAGAGTGATAACCTTCGCAGGATCCTAGTACACGATGACTGCGCTACCGACGGGCAACTCAGGTCTTACATCACACCCGGGGCGGTATGGGACACCAATGCACTGTTCGGTCGATGCACTTTTGGATACATCGCCTATGACGTCGCAAGGTCAAAGTTGGTGTATCTGAAAGACTTCTGGCGTACCGACCTTCCAAGAATCCAAAAGGAGGGGGACGTGTATCGAAAGCTGCACGACGCGAAGGTACCTAACATACCCGCGTTGGGTCCAACTGGTGACGTCCTTTTGTCACCAGACCATGCAAACATGTTCCCGCTTGCTGTGCAAAGGACGAAGACCCAAGACTATGTGAACGGTTCCGGACGTCGTCGTGAATGGTGTCCCGGTCGGCCGCACGTCGAACCGTATGTGCATTACCGATTGGTGTTAGAGACGCTCGGACAACCACTCAATACATTCAAGTCCACACGGCAATTGTGTGAGGTGATCCGGGATGCCATTGTCGGTAAGTAGTGTCGTTTGCTTTGAGGATTATATTGGCTGATGGTTCGCGACAGCTCACACTGCAGCGTACGATGGAGCTCGTATATTACATCGGGATATCAGCGCTGCAAACATTCTGATTACCGATAGCGGCTCTGGGATGTTGATCGATTGGGATCTCTCAAAGGAGATAAAAGAGGTTGACGAGAAGCCGAGGCAACATTCACGCACGGTATGATCTCTTTTATTTTTTACTCGCAACAAACTAAATTAACTTGCGCGCAGGGGACATGGCAATTCATATCGACATCACGTTTACTTGACCCCTCGACTAGGCCTCATGAAGTTTCAGACGACTTGGAATCGTTTTTCTGGGTGCTTCTCTACCAAGTGGTCAAATGCCGGAATTCGAATGGGCTCGGCCTCGAAGAGCAAATGCGAGACGTCTTCGATCATCACACCGAAATGGATCACAATGGCATGGTCACGGGCGGCAAAGGAAAACTTTTTTGTCTCCGTGATGGGGAGCTCGGCAAGAGAACTGTCTGGATGCTCGTCAATACACCTTGCAGAAACATTATCGAGGAATTGCGCGCTCTTTTCCGTGACTTCCACCTCTTTGCCGAACTGGCGCCCAAATTCTCAGGAGACTTCAACCACAACGGCTTATCAATCGATAAAGACGAACAGGAGCGAGTTCAAGAAGCCACCAAAAAGCTTAGTTCGTCCGAATGGATATTGGAGATGATCCGTAGGCACTTGTCCTCCGAATGGGATGTGGATGACGACGGTAGTCTACACAAGACTGTGCTTCGTCCGGATTCGGCCGCGAGCAGGGATCGCCGCAAGCGTAAGGCTGGGGGTAAAAATGAAGACAATATGACTTTCAACAAGCGGCGTAAAGGACGACTGCCACCACCTTCTATTGAGCCGTCGAGGGATACACTTTGGTCCCAAGGTACTCATCCGCCCTCACTTACTCGCAGTGGGACACTTTTCGGGACATCTTCACACAGCGCCACGCGTGTCTCGACTCGGAGTCAATCTTTGCGTTCCCATTCCCGCAGTAGCAAAGCCACGTCCGGGAGTAGACGATAACTACGAGATGTATTTTATCTTCCGGTATGCGCATCAGGTCCTAGGTATAGAAATCGTTGTAATATCTGTTCATCGCATTGTAACTTACGGTGTACAGTATATGATCTCATTAATGTACAGTCGTGTTCAAACTCGTCAGCCGACTCGCAGGAGTATGTCAGAGGTAACGGTGTTGAAGAGAAATAAGTTAGCTGGGGAAGAGAACTCATCGATAAGCGTCAGCGTGAATTCCTGCTGGAAAGCAGCAGATGATGAGAATATCTGAACCCGATCTTACGAAGCTGTCGACCCTCTCGACGCGAGTTCGGGGCTTACGGCCCGATTTTCCACAGCTAATGAAAATAATCTATTATAATCTATTTTACAGCACTCTCACGGTTGTCTTGACCGTGTACACGTGGCTCTGTTACAGTACAGTACAAGAATCAACCTTTGCATACAAAAGCCGCGGCCCAGGCCAAGCCAAGCCAGAGCTGAGCCCTGGTTGACGGCTTTGACCTGGCCTGGGGTCTTAGGCCAGTGACCAGTAGCGGTTTTGCGCCTGTGAAAGCTCTCGTCAGGTGGCTACTGCTACCCCGAACTTACCCCGACCGCCATCCTTCCGAGGTCATTTAGGATGCCTACAGTCTTATGACCTATCAGGGGAGTATGCCAAAGTCCCAACAGCAGGGACAACGCATGGCACGACCTCTGATAGACTGGTTGCAGGACACGAGTTGGGAGGGCTTCCTGCTCAGCTGCACTCCCGGCGCGGCGAGATCAAATCGCCGTGGGACCTTTCTGGCATCACCGAAGCAACAAAGATCCCTCTTATACCCCCCATCACTGCATCACCTGCGAACCCCACCGTCGTCGTCTTCGCTCCCTCATGTCTCACGCTCACCCCACAACCTCCTCCGAGTCATCCCCCCGGGCCAATTTCCATTCAGTTTTCAACAATGCGTTGGAGGCCTACCAAAAATGTACCAAGAACGATCTCCTTGCCCATTCAGTGGCACTTGTCGACCAGCTCCAAAACTGTACGTCTTCCAGCGCCGTTTTCGCCCTCATTCATCAGCAAGTCCAGGGACTCCAGAGAGACGACGATAGGCTGACAAAATGGCTCGACCCAACCGTAAGAGTCTTGCACGCCTTTTCCAAAACTCTTGGAGAGGGTGTTAGCATGCTCGATTTGGGAATGTCTCGTTCCACATACGAGAAGGGATGGAAGATTTCTTTGACCCCGATAAACCATATTTCGCTTCTTGGCGCTGCCGACTGTTAATAGCGCCCTGCTGATCAGGCGTCCTTAAAAGAGACATCGAACCTGATTCACAATGTCGGTAAATGCTCCCCAAATACTCGAAAAACATCACTGGCCCTCTGAGGCAGCAACTCTTTATAAGACAACCTGAACAACAGCTGTGCCATGATACAGTAGGTCGTTCGTCATGGACGGTTATGCACCTATCTCCCGTCACCGTCGTGGGACTTTCCAGTAAATGTAGTGCGGCGCGGAGCATTTGTGGCCCAGTGAATGCGTTCACTCAGTGTCCATTGTCCATGCAAAGGTCTGCCGGTAACCGGTGACCTAACTACGTAATCAGCGGAATTTCCTTATTTGGAGCGATTAGATTAGATTTCAATCAGGTGTCTTCGGAAAGCTGACATGCTATAATACATCCATTGGAACCAAAGTTGTCGCCTGATTAACAAATACCGTTCATTCCTAAGCTCGATGAAGCTTGATGAAGAGAAGGAGACGAGACTCGTGAAGAAGTCTGGAGATCGCTAGACATGTCTGGTGTCTGCTGACTGTGTTCGACCCATTAGCCCTAGTACATTTTCATATCGGAGACTCCTTGGAACCAGATACATATACTCACTGATAAGTCGACTCTTTAGCACACCCTCACTAGAGACATTGCGTGCTCGGAATGGAGCCTTTCCCTCCGGTCCAGCATTTAGTTGATAATGGGAAGTCACAGTAATCTCTCGTTCACCCCACGGAGGGTTCCCAAGTACGAGCTTGGATGCGCAGCAGACCATGGCCCAATATATCCACAAATGACTCCACGGAGCGTTCAACTTGAACAGCTCAATGTTCAGGAGTGAGCACATCGTGGAAGGTCAATCAACACGGGACATACCTGTTAGAAGCATGGCACCCACTTGTCCCTGCAGGCTATGCACAGCACACGCGGCATACATGGCATTGTCGTCTCGGACGTCTCTATCATTGGCCGGCCCATGCACCACGCGAAGCGAACCCAGGGGCGTGGCACGGGCCCAGGCGTACACGAAGCGCCTCCGGGATTTGTTGCCATCTAAGATCGGTCCTAATCAGGGGCGAGGGGACAGCCTGCAAATCGATATCAAGTATTTACCGTCATGGGAGTCGGGACATGACGGAGGCGGAACCACGTGACCATACGCGTGTGTCAG
Organism: Russula emetica; assembly: GCA_015178925.1. Taxonomy (NCBI): domain Eukaryota; kingdom Fungi; phylum Basidiomycota; class Agaricomycetes; order Russulales; family Russulaceae; genus Russula; species Russula emetica. The sequence goes on along the minus strand of WHVC01000085.1, from coordinate 81,011 downwards.
TTCGCGTCGACCGCGACGCGAGGGTTGGGCGCTGTTGGGCAACTGACTCAGAACAATTGAGGTGCCACGCAACAAACTTATCGTGGACAACCACACTGCCACAACTAGGAATAGGAACCCTATCATCCTATCGGATTGACGTGGAGAGAGGACTACCTACTTAAACCCAACTGTGGTAATTCCCCCGTTCACTTTCCCTGCTCTTTCCCTCTCTCACTGTGATAACATGCCGAATCCCAGCACGCCGCCTCACTCTCAGGACGCTTCTGACGGGAGGGTTTCGTCTAAACCGACCCCTCTGAAGCACGATCGTCTCGGAAGTCAAGCCCATTCGTCCGGACCTCGACCAAAGGCGTCGACACTTTACAAGGATATGACTCGCGAGGCATGCGATAAATTCGTCGGGCCCATGCCTGTGAATGAATTTCTATCAGAATTTGTCCCAGAGGCAGCCGGAAAGCGACCGGCTAATAAAATCAGCTTTTCTTACGCGTCTGTTTCACAGAAAGAAAAGTCGTTTGTAAGTCACCGCATTCCAAGGGGTGTCAACGCTTACGAGTATTATAGATCGATGCAATGAAATCATCTGGTCTTTGCCCCGAACTCACATTTAAGAACACCACTTCTAGTCAAGATCTTTCAAAAAAGCAGAAACCCGACATCGCCATTTATTGGAAGCTTTCCGGTAACCATGATAGACAGCGGAACCTGGACTTCAAGGCCGTTGACTTGTGGATCGAGAACAAGAACAAAAGCGACGATATATTCCGCACGCTTACGGAGCTGAAGAGAGACGACGATAAGGATGGTGACTTGGAAAGTCATATTCGGTGGACGAATTCAGCTTACAAAATTTGCGGGCAATTGATCGCTTATGCCACCGCCCTCCATCATTCTCAGTTTCGCGTCTTCTCCTTTGGCGTTGTCCTTTACGGCGAGATGGGTCGACTGCTTCGGTGGGACCGTAGCGGTGTGATATACACCGAGGCATTCGAGTGGGCAAGACAGCCCGACACGCTTTTCGAGTTCTTTTGGAGGCTCAACTTCCTCTCGCCAGTCGATCGCGGTTATGATACCACCGTCACACGTGTTATGGATAACGACGACGAGGTCAAGGCAGCGCTCCCGAAGCTAAGGACGTATCAAGGCTGGGAGAAGCTGAAGAGTGATAACCTTCGCAGGATCCTAGTACACGATGACTGCGCTACCGACGGGCAACTCAGGTCTTACATCACACCCGGGGCGGTATGGGACACCAATGCACTGTTCGGTCGATGCACTTTTGGATACATCGCCTATGACGTCGCAAGGTCAAAGTTGGTGTATCTGAAAGACTTCTGGCGTACCGACCTTCCAAGAATCCAAAAGGAGGGGGACGTGTATCGAAAGCTGCACGATGCGAAGGTGCCTAACATACCCGCGTTGGGTCCAACTGGCGACGTCCTTTTGTCACCAGACCATGCAAACATATTCCCGCTTGCTGTGCAAAGGACGAAGACCCAAGACTATGTGAACGGTTCCGGACGTCGTCGTGAATGGTGTCCCGGTCGGCCGCACGTCGAACCGTATGTGCATTACCGACTGGTGTTAGAGACGCTCGGACAACCACTCAATACATTCAAGTCCACACGGCAATTGTGTGAGGTGATTCGGGATGCTATTGTCGGTAAGCAGTGTTGTTTGCTTTGAGGATTATATTGGCTGACGGTTCGCGACAGCTCACACTGCGGCGTACGAGGGAGCTCGTATATTACATCGGGATATCAGCGCTGCAAACATTCTGATTACCGATAGCGGGTCTGGGATGTTGATCGATTGGGATCTCTCAAAGGAGATAAAGGAGGTTGACGAGAAGCCGAGGCAACATTCACGCACGGTATAATATCTTTTTTTTTTTTTTTTTACTCGCGACAAACTAAATTAACTTGCGCGTAGGGGACATGGCAATTCATATCGATATCACGTTTAGCTGACCCTTCGGCTAGACCTCATGAAGTTTCAGACGACCTGGAATCGTTTTTCTGGGTGCTTCTCTACCAAGTGGTCAAATGCCGGAATTCGAAAGGATTCGGCCTCGAAGAGCAAATGCGAGACGTCTTCGATCAGCACACCGAAATGGATCCGAATGGCATTGTCACAGGTGGCGATGGAAAGCTTTTCTGTGTCCGAAACGGGAAGCTCGGCAAGATGACTGTGCGGATGCTCGTCCAAAGTCCTTGCAGAAATATTATCGAGGAATTGCGTGATCTTTTCCGTGACCTTTACCTCTTTGCCGAAGTGAGGCCCGATTTCTCCGAAGACCCCGACCCCGACGGCTCATTGACTAATGAATATAAAAGGGAGCAAGGTTTACGAGTTCAGGAAGCTACCCAAGTTCAAGAAGCCACCAAGAAGCTTAGGTCGTCCGAATGGATATTGGAGATGATCCGTAGGCACTTGTCCTCCAAATGGGATGTGGATGACGACGGTAGTCTACGCAAAACTATGCTTCGTCCGGATTCGGCCGCGAGCAGGGATCGCCGCAAGCGTAAGGCTGGGGATAGAAATGAAGAAAATATGACTTTCAATAAGCGGCGTAAAGGACGACTGCCACCGCCTTCTACTGAGCCGTCGAGGGATACACTTTGGTCCCAGGGTACTCATCCGCCTTCACATACTCGCAGTGGGACACTTTTCGGGTCATCTTCACACAGCGCCACGCGTGTCTCGACTCGGAGTCAATCTTTGCGTTCCCATTCCCGCAGTAGCAAAGCCACGTCCGGGAGTAGACGATAACTACGAGATGTATTTTATCTTCCGGTATGCGCATCAGGTCCTAGGTATAGAAATCGTTGTAATATCTGTTTATCGCATTGTAACTTACGGTGTACAGTATATAATCTCATTATTGTACAGTCGTGTTCAAACTCGTCAGCCGACTCGCAGGAGTATGTCAGAGGTAACGGTGTTGAAGAGAAATAAGTTAGCTGGGGAAGAGAACTCATCGATAAGCGTCGGCATGAATTCCTGCTGGAAAGCAGCAGATGATGAGAATATCTGAACCCGATCTTACGAAGCTGTCGACCCTCTCGACGCGAGTTCGGGGCTTACGGCCCGATTTTCTACAGCTAATGAAAATAATCTATTTTACAGCATTCTCACGGTTGTCTTGACCGTGTACACGTGGCTCTGTTACAGCATTGTACAAGAATCAACCTTTGCATACAAAAGCCACGGCCCAGGCCAAGCCAAGCCAGAGCTGAGCCCTGGTTGACGGCTTTGACCTGGCCTGGGGTCTTAGGCCAGTGACCAGTAGCGGTTTTGCGCCTGTGAAAGCTCTCGTCAGGTGGCTACTGCTACCCCGAACTTACCCCGACCGCCATCCTTCCGAGGTCATTTAGGATGCCTACAGTCTTATGACCTATCAGGGGAGTATGCCAAAGTCCCAACAGCAGGGACAACGCATGGCACGACCTCTGATAGACTGATTGCAGGACACGAGTTGGGAGGGCTTCCTGCTCAGCTGCACTCCCGGCGCGGCGAGATCAAATCGCCGTGGGACCTTTCTGGCATCACCGAAGCAACAAAGATCCCTCTTATACCCCCCATCACTGCATCACCTGCGAACCCCACCGTCGTCGTCTTCACTCCCTCATGTCTCACGCTCACCCCACAACCTCCTTCGAGTCATCCCCCCGGGCCAATTTCCATTCAGTTCTCAACAATGCCTCGGAGGCCTACCAAAAATGTACCAAGAACGATCTCATCACCAAGTCTAGGGACTCCAGAGAGACGACGATAGGCTGACAAAATGGCTCGACCCAACCGTAAGAGTCTTGCACGCCTTTTCCAAAACTCTTGGAGAGGGTGTTAGCCTGAGCATGCTCGATTTGGGAATGTCTCGTTCCACATACGAGAAGGGATGGAAGATTTCTTTGACCCCGATAAACCATATTTCGCTTCTTGGCGGCAGATCTGTGACATGGACACCGAGCCCTCTGACGAGTCGGTTCTTTTTTACATTGCTGAATTTGAGAAATCAAACACGGCAACACCATTATACTATGCAGCGCTCTGCGGGTTTCATGACCTAGTAGAGCAACTCATTATCAAATACCCAGAACAAGTGAACACCACTGGCGGTTACTGCGTCTCGCCACTGGGGGCTGCACTGAGTCGTGGGCATCTCAAGATAGCACAGCTACTCTATGAGCGTGGTGCTGAGTAGATGTCCAGGGCCGTGACAGCCGTACCCCACTGTATGGTGCATCATGGTTTGGACACCTTGAACTTGTTCAATGGTTGCTCAGTCGCAGTGCGGATCCAAATGTTCGGGACAAAAGATATGGCTGGACTTCACTGCATGCGGTGGCCTTTTTTGGACACGTCGAGGTCTCCCGGTTATTACTCCAGCACAAGGCCGACATCTCCGCCCACGATTACAAAGGCCGGACTCCGCTACGTGTAGCTGTGCGATATGAGCACGTTAATGTAGCTCGGTTATTGCTCGAACACGGTGCCGATGTGAATGCCCGGGAAAGCAGTCGCGGCACGCCATTGCATGTCGCGTCAGATAATGGGTACCTCGATGTCGCACGACTGCTTGTTGAGCATGGTGCGAATATCGATGCAGAGGACGACGAGGGCAGGACTGCATTTCAGGTTGCGTCGGAGACAGGATATCGCGAGGTTTCTGTCGGACCATGGCTCCAAATTAGAAAACATACTGTAGTAACATTGGCTCTGGTCTTCATGAATACCGTAGCGTAGTAGTGACTAGGAAAAATAATTTTAAAATATCACAGGGGACAATATTTACAGTAGTATTGATATCATCACGCCGTTATACCTTATTCCAAGTTCATCGTCTCTGGGTCGATTTCAGATGATTCCATTTCTCGGCTTCACGATCTGTTAATAGCGCCCTGCTGATCGGGCGTCCTTGAAAGAGACATTGAGGGTGATTCACAATGTCGGTAATTGCTCCCCAAATACTCGAAGGACATCACTGGCCCTCTGAGGCAGTACTAACTGTTTATAAGACAACCTGAACAACAGCTGTGCCATGATACAGTAGGTCGTTCGTCATGGACGGTTACGCACCTATCTCCCGTCACCGTCGTGGGACTTTCCAGTAAATGTAGTGCGGCGCGAAGCATTTGTGGCCCAGTGAATGCGTTCACTCAGTGTCCATTGTCCATGCAAAGGTCTGCCGGTGACTGGTGACCTAACTACGTAATCAGCGGAATTTCCTTATTTGAAGCGATTAGATTAGATTTCAATCAGCTGTCTTCGGAAAGCTGACATGCTATAATACATCCATTGGAACCAAAGTTGTCGCCTGATTAACAAATACCGTTCATTCCTAAGCTCAATGGTGAAGCTCGATGAAGCTTGATGAAGAGACGGAGACGAGACTCGTGAAGAAGTCTGGAGATCGCTAGACACGTCTGGTGTCTGCTGACTGTGTTCGACCCATTAGCCCTAGTACATTTTCATATCGGAGACTCCTTGGAACCAGATACATATACTCACTGATAAGTCGACTCTTCAGCACACCCTCACTAGAGACATTGCGTGCTCGGAATGGAGCCTTTCCCTCCGGTCCAGCATTTAGTTGATAATGGGAAGTCACAGTAATCTCTCGTTCGGAATGCGGCCGATTCAGACTTGCTCGCCTCGAGCTCGGCACGCATCTCTGTGAGTTCTCGTTGGCTCTGCTCATTGGCTTCAGCGGCGCAGGATGCTTTCTGCATAGCGCTTTGAGCCTGCTCGGGTGCATGATCGCGGGACAGTAGCAATTCGTCAAGCTTCGCTTGCAGTTCGCGTAGCTCCAGTCCTGCACGCTCCTTTTGTTCCGCATTTGCCTCGGCCTGCTCGAGTGCGTGATCGCGTGACAGCAGCGATTCGTCAAGCTTCGCTTGTAGTTCGCGTAGCTTCAGTCCTGCACGCTTCTTTTCTTCCGCTGCATTTGCCTCGGCCTGCTCGAGTGCGTGATCGCGAGACAGCAGCGATTCGTCAAGCTTCGCTTGCAGTTCGCGTAGCTCCAGTCCTGCACGCTTCTTTTCTTCCCCATTTGCCTCGGCCTGCTCGAGTGCATGATCGCGAGACAGCAGCAATTCGTCAAGTTTCGCTTGCAGTTTGCGTACCTCCAGTCCTGCACGCTTCTTTTCTTCGGCCGCCTGTTCAAGTAGAGCACTCTTCAGTGCGAGCTCGTCAGTTAGCTGTGAAATACGCCGGTCCCGCTCAGTTTTCACAACAAGCGTTTCCGTCAGCTGTCGCTCAAGCTCAACGAGACGTCCGTCCTCCAACCGTGCAATTTCTTTCCCAGAAGGAGCATCAGGCACCACGAGGTTTCCATGATGCTCCGTTGAACCTTCCCCATCATCGCCTTCCTCCGGGACACGACTTGGTCTACCACTCGCACCCGTGGGCCGCGATGGCAGACCATTCGAACTGGGGTTTCGCTCACGAGTAATTTGTGGTGAGGCGGGTTGGCCCATGTCTTCAGAGGTAGCGATTTTGAAAGGAAAAGCACTGTGCGCCGCTCCAGTATCTGATGAAGAGAATATCCCGTGTTGTGGTTGACCCGCGGATAGCTTCTGCACAGGTTGGGTGGTCTTCTCACTATGCTTGACAGTATTGGAGTCGGGTTTCGGGTAAACGAGGAGCTCTGATTCAATCTCGAAGACTGTCCAAATGGAATGACAAAAAGGAAGTACATACTCGTGTCAAGGACGTGAATAAGCTTAGCTTCATCCACCTGTGCGCCTGGTGATAACTTCCCTCCAATCACAAAGACACGTGTCCCGTCACAAGGCATGGCATGACGGGACCTTCCGCTTGAACTTGGACCTATGTCTTGAAACGCGATCCATCGCTGAGCTGGAAATTATATGTGAACGAGCGCATGAAGTTGAACATGCTAAATTACTCACTTGACAAGTTCAAAGCAGTCAGATCACCTAGGAAGGTTCCATCGATGGCACGCCCACCAAAGACATACATAACATCATCGATGAGGACAGCAGCATGACCTGCACGGGGGGATGGAATGGACCCAGTGCATTGCAGCTCAGTCCATTTTCGTGTCGAAATGTTAAACGACCAAGTGTCGTTAAAGTTATGTGTGCCGCGATAACCACCAAATCTACAAAACATTATAATGAGGGGAGAAGGCGAGGGTGAGAGGGATACGAACATGATGATACGGTCGCCGGTGGTTACTGAAACATGACCGGCCCTCGGAAGGGGCTTCTCGTTTCCGGGTGCGGGTTCATATGACTCCCAAAAAGGATTCGAATTTACTGTTGAAAAGTCTGGTCAAAATGGCTCAGGGAAGCGAGGGGCACACGTACAACAATCCAGATCTAATGCCCAGATATCATTAAAACGCTCCTTGACGGTCCGGCCACCGAAGACGAAGAGCTTGGAACCAACCAACGTCATGGTATGACCGTAACGACCGCCGGGCCGGGGCCCATTGACCAGGATGCGGGTCCACTCTCGTGATACTGGAATGGAATAAGTTCTGATCAGCTGGAGCGGGTCTTGACATCAAAAGATACGAGATGCCGAGGTTGAGAAGATATAATGAATCGTCAAGCGCCTGATTTTGCTTAATCTGGGCAGTGAAATTCCTTACCCCGCTCCAAATCAAAAGGATAGTGCTGCTGAGCACGGCACTATGTCCGTAACGTGGGCTGGGAACGTCTCCGGTGGTCTTCAAGAGATTTGTTGAGAAATCTCGTGTTGAGATCACATATAGATCATTGTTTGGAGACCTGGAACTTTGTACATAACCTCCAAAGAGGAACAATTCGCCGGCGGCGGTGGCACTCGTGGAAAGTGCATGACCAAATCGAGGAAATGGTGATGACGACTGTCCGAATGGGGGAGCATGTGCAGACCATGGACCGACAGGCTGCGACTGTTGTCTTTCCTGAGGTAATCGTAACTGTGATTGCGATTGCGAGTTGGTGGGAAACTGTACCAGCTGAGCAACCTGAGATGAGGCGAGTTCACTGGCGGGGGCCTTGGAGTACGGAGCGTTCAACTTGAAGAGCTCAATGTTCAGGAGTGAGCACATCGTGGAAGGTCAATCAACACGGGACATTCCTGTTATAAGCATGGCACCCACTTGTCCCTGCAGGCTATGCACAGCACACGCGGCATACATGGCATTGTCGTCTCGGACGTCTCCATCATTGGCCGGCCCATGCACCACGCGAAGCGAACCCAGGGGCGTAGCCCGGGCCCAGGCGTACACGAAGCGCCTCCGGGATTTGTTGCCATCTAAGATCGGTGCTAATCAGGAGCGCGGGGACAGCCTGCAAATCGATATCAAGTATTTACCGTCATGGGAGTCGGGACATGACGGGGGCAGAACCACGTGACCATACGCGTGTGTCAGTTCGCGTCCACCGCGACGCGAGGGTTGGGCGCTGTTGGGCAACTGACTCAGAACAATTGAGGTGCCACGCAACAAACTCATTGTGGACAACCACGCTGCCACAACTAGGAATAGGAACCCTATCATCCTATCGGATTGACGTGGAGAGAGGACCACCTACTTAAACCCAACTGTGGTAATTCCCCCGTTCACTTTCCCTGCTCTTTCCCTCTCTCACTGTGATAACATGCCGAATCCCAGCACGCCGCCTCACTCTCAGGACGCTTCTGACGGGAGGTTCTCGTCTAAACCGACCCCTCTGAAGCACGATCGTCTCGGAAGTCAAGCCCATTCGTCCGGACCTCGACCAAAGGCGTCGACACTTTACAAGGATATGACTCGCGAGGCATGCGATAAATTCGTCGGGCCCATGCCTGTGAATGAATTTCTATCAGAATTTGTCCCAGAGGCAGCCGGAAAGCGACCGGCTAATAAAATCAGTTTCTCTTACGCGTCTGTTTCACAGAAAGAAAAGTCGTTTGTAAGTCACCGCATTCCAAGGGGTGTCAACGCTTACGAGTATTATAGATCGATGCAATGAAATCATCTGGTCTTTGCCCCGAACTCACATTTAAGAACACCACTTCTAGTCAAGATCTTTCAAAAAAGCAGAAACCCGACATCGCCATTTATTGGAAGCTTTCCGGCAACCATGATAGACAGCGGAACCTGGACTTCAAGGCCGTTGACTTGTGGATTGAGAACAAGAACAAAAGCGACGATATTTTCCGCACGCTTACGGAGCTGAAGAGAGACGACGATAAGGACGGTGACTTGGAAAGTCATATTCGGTGGACGAATTCAGCTTACAAAATTTGCGGGCAATTGATCGCTTATGCCACTGCCCTCCATCATTCTCAATTTCGCGTCTTTTCCTTTGGCGTTGTCCTTTACGGCGAGAAGGGTCGACTGCTTCGGTGGGACCGTAGCGGTGTGATATACACCGAGGCATTCGAGTGGGCAAAACAACCCGACACGCTTTTCGAGTTCTTTTGGAGGCTCAACTTCCTCTCGCCAGTCGATCGTGGTTATGATACCACCGTCACACCTGTTATGGATGACGATGACGAGGCCAAGGCGGCGCTCTCGAAGCTGAGGACGTATCAAGGCTGGGAGAAGCTGAAAAGTGACAACCTTCGCAGGATTCTGGTACACGATGAATGCGCTACCGACGGGCAATTCAGGTCTTACATCACACCCGGGGCGGTATGGGACACCAATGCACTGTTCGGTCGATGCACTTTTGGATACATCGCCTATGACGTCGCAAGGTCAAAGTTGGTGTATCTGAAAGACTTCTGGCGTACCGACCTTCCAAGAATCCAAAAGGAGGGGGACGTGTATCGAAAGCTGCACGATGCGAAGGTGCCTAACATACCCGCGTTGGGTCCGACTGGTGACGTCCTTTTGTCACCAGACCATGCAAACATGTTCCCGCTTGCTGTGCAAAGGACGAAGACCCAAGACTATGTGAACGGTTCCGGACGTCGTCGTGAATGGTGTCCCGGTCGGCCGCACGTCGAACCGTATGTGCATTACCGATTGGTGTTAGAGACGCTCGGAAAACCACTCAATACATTTAAGTCCACACGGCAATTGTGTGAGGTGATTCGGGATGCTATTGTCGGTAAGTAGTGTTGTTTGCTTTGAGGATTATATTGGCTGATGGTTCGCGACAGCTCACACTGCAGCGTACGATGGAGCTCGTATATTACATCGGGATATCAGCGCTGCAAACATTCTGATTACTGATAGCGGTTCTGGAATGTTGATCGATTGGGATCTCTCAAAGGAGATAAAAGAGGTTGACGAGAAGCCGAGGCAACATTCACGCACGGTATAATATCTTTTTTTTTTTTTTTTTTTTTACTCGCGACAAACTAAATTAACTTGCGCGCAGGGGACATGGCAATTCATATCGACATCACGTTTACTTGACCCCTCGACTAGACCTCATGAAGTTTCAGACGACTTGGAATCGTTTTTCTGGGTGCTTCTCTACCAAGTGGTCAAATGCCGGAATTCGAATGGGCTCGGCCTCGAAGAGCAAACGCGAGACGTCTTCGATCATCACACCGAAATGGATCACAATGGCATTGTCACGGGCGGCAGAGGAAAGATTTTGTGTCTCCGTGATGGGGAGCTCGGCAAGAGAACTGTCTGGATGCTCGTCAATACACCTTGCAGGAACATTATCGAGGAATTGCGCGCTCTTTTCCGTGACTTCCACCTCTTTGCCGAACTGGCGCCCAAACTCTCAGGAGACTTCAACCACAACGGCTTATCGATCGATAAAGACGAACAGGAGCGAGTTCAAGAAGCCACCAAAAAGCTTAGTTCGTCCGAATGGATATTGGAGATGATCCGTAGGCACTTGTCCTCCGAATGGGATGTGGATGACGACGGTAGTCTACACAAGACTGTGCTTCGTCCGGATTCGGCCGCGAGCAGGGATCGCCGCAAGCGTAAGGCTGGGGATAAAAATGAAGACAATATGACTTTCAACAAGCGGCGTAAAGGACGACTGCCACCACCTTCTACTGAGCCGTCGAGGGATACACTTTGGTCCCAGGGTACTCATCCGCCTTCACATACTCGCAGTGGGACACTTTTTGGGTCATCTTCACACAGCGCCACGCGTGTCTCGACTCGGAGTCAATCTTTGCGTTCCCATTCCCGCAGTAGCAAAGCCACGTCCGGGAGTAGACGATAACTACGAGATGTATTTTATCTTCCGGTATGCGCATCAGGTCCTAGGTATAGAAATCGTTGTAATATCTATTCATCGCATTGTAACTTACGGCGTACAGTATATGATCTCATTAATGTATAGTCGTGTTCAAACTCGTCAGCCGACTCGCAGGAGTATGTCAGAGGTAACGGTGTTGAAGAGAAATAAGTTAGCTGGGGAAGAGAACTCATCGATAAGCGTCGGCGTGAATTCCTGCTGGAAAGCAGCAGATGATGAGAATATCTGAACCCGATCTTACGAAGCTGTCGACCCTCTCGACGCGAGTTCGGGGCTTACGGCCCGATTTTCTACAGCTAATGAAAATAATCTATTTTACAGTATTCTCACGGTTGTCTTGACCGTGTACACGTGGCTCTGTTACAGCACTGTACAAGAATCAACCTTTGCATACAAAAGCCACGGCCCAGGCCAAGCCAAGCCAGAGCTGAGCCCTGGTTGACGGCTTTGACCTGGCCTGGGGTCTTATGCCAGTGACCAGTAGCGGTTTTGCGCCTGTGAAAGCTCTCGTCAGGTGGCTACTGCTACCCCGAACTTACCCCGACCGCCATCCTTCCGAGGTCATTTAGGATGCCTACAGTCTTATGACCTATCAGGGGAGTATGCCAAAGTCCCAACAGCAGGGACAACGCATGGCACGACCTCTGATAGACTGATTGCAGGACACAAGTTGAGGGGGCTTCCTGCTCAGCTGCACTCCCGGCGCGGCGAGATCAAATCGCCGTGGGACCTTTCTGGCATCACCGAAGCAACAAAGATCCCTCTTATACCCTCCATCACTGCATCACCTGCGAACCCCACCGTCGTCGTCTTCGCTCCCTCATGTCTCACGCTCACCCCACAACCTCCTCCGAGTCATCCCCCCGGGCCAATTTCCATTCAGTTTTCAACAATGCGTTGGAGGCCTACCAAAAATGTACCAAGAACGATCTCCTTGCCCATTCAGTGGCACTTGTCGACCAGCTCCAAAACTGTACGTCTTCCAGCGCCGTTCTCGCCCTCATTCATCAGCAAGTCCAGGGACTCCAGAGAGACGACGATAGGCTGACAAAATGGCTCGACCCAACCGTAAGAGTCTTGCACGCCTTTTCCAAAACTCTTGGAGAGGGTGTTAGCATGCTCGATTTGGGAATGTCTCGTTCCACATACGAGAAGGGATGGAAGATTTCTTTGACCCCGATAAACCATATTTCGCTTCTTGGCGGCAGATCTGTGACATGGACACCGAGCCCTCTGACGAGTCGGTTCTTTTTTACATTGCTGAATTTGAGAAATCAAACACGGCAACACCATTATACTATGCAGCGCTCTGCGGGTCTCATGACCTAGCAGAGCAACTCATTATCCAATACCCAGAACAAGTGAACACCACTGGCGGTTACTGCGTCTCGCCACTGGGGGCTGCACTGGGTCGTGGGCATCTCAAGATAGCACAGCTACTCTATGAGCGTGGTGCTGAGTAGATGTCCAGGGCCGTGACAGCCGTACCCCACAGTATGGTGCATCATGGTTTGGACACCTTGAACTTGTTCAATGGTTGCTCAGTCGCAGTGCGGATCCAAATGTTCGGGACAAAATATATGGCTGGACTTCACTGCATGCGGTGGCCTTTTTTTAACACGTCGAGGTCTCCCGGTTATTACTCCAGCACAAGGCCGACATCTCCGCCCACGATTACAAAGGCCGGACTCCGCTACGTGTAGCCGTGCGATATGAGCACGTTAATGTAGCTCGGTTATTGCTCGAACACGGTGTCGATGTGAATGCCCGGGCAAACAGTCGCGGCACGCCATTGCATGTCGCGTCAGATAATGGGTACCTCGATGTCCGAGTCGCACGACTGCTTGTTGAGCATGGTGCGAATATCGATGCAGAGGACGACGAGGGTAGGACTGCATTTCAGGTTGCGTCGGAGACAGGATATCGCGAGGTTTCTGTCGGACCATGGCTCCAAATTAGAAAACATACTGTAGTAACATTGGCTCTGGTCTTCATGAATACCGTAGCGTAGTAGTGACTAGGAAAAATAATTTTAAAATATCACAGGGGACAATATTTACAGTAGTATTGATATCATCACGCCGTTATACCTTATTCCAAGTTCATCGTCTCTGGGTCGATTTCAGATGATTCCATTTCTCGGCTTCACATCTGTTAATAGCGCCCTGCTGATCGGGCGTCCTTGAAAGAGACATTGATGGTGATTCACAATGTCGGTGATTGCTCCCCAAATACTCGAAGGACATCACTGGCCCTCTGAGGCAGTACTAACTGTTTATAAGACAACCTGAACAACAGCTGTGCCATGATACAGTAGGTCGTTCGTCATGGACGGTTACGCGCCTATCTCCCGCCGCCGTCGTGGGACTTTCCAGTAAATGTAGTGCGGCGCGGGGCATTTGCGGCCCAGTGAACGCGTTCACTTAGTGTCCATTGTCCATGCAATCCATGCAAAGGTCTGCTGCTGGTGACCTAACTACTTAATCAGCGGATTTTCCTTATTTGAAGCGATTAGTAGATCAGATTTCAATCAGGTGTCTTCGGCGGAAAGCTGACATGCTATGAAACATCCATTGGAACCAAAGTTGCCGCCTGATTATTTAACAAATACCGTTCATTCCTAAGCTCGATGGATGAAGCTCAATGAAGCTTGATGACGAGACGAGATTCGTGAAGAAGTCTGGACATCACTAGATATGTCTGGTGTCTGCTGACTGTGTTCGACCCATTGGCCCTACTGTAGTACATTTTCATATCGGAGACTTGGAACCAGATACATATACTCAGCACAACCTCACTAGAGACTTGCATGCTCGAAATAAAGCCTTTCTCTCCGGTCCAGCATTTAGTTGATAATGGGAAGTCACAGTAATCTCTCGTTCACGGAGGGTTCCCAAGTACGAGCTTGGATGCGCAGCAGACCATGGCCCAATATATCCGCAAATCACTCCACGGAGCGTTCAACTTGAAGAGCTCAATGTTCAGGAGTGAGTACATCGTGGAAGGTCAATCAAAACGGGACATTCCTGTTAGAAGCATGGCACCCACTTGTCCCTGCAGGCTATGCACAGCACACGCGTGACGCGGCATACATGGCATTGTCGTCTCGGACGTCTCCATCATTGGCCGGCCCATGCACCACGCGAAGCGAACCCAGGGGCGTAGCCCGGGCCCAGGCGTACACGAAGCGCCTCCGGGATTTGTTGCCATCTGAGATAGGTCCTAATCAGGAGCGCGGGGACAGCCTGCAAATCGATATCAAGTATTTACCGTCATGGGAGTCGGGACATGACGGGGGCAGAACCACGTGACCATACGCGTGTGTCAGTTCGCGTCGACCGCGACGCGAGGGTTGGGCGCTGTTGGGCAACTGACTCGGAACAATTGAGGTGCCACGCAACAAACTCATCATCGTGGAAAACCACACTGCCACAACTAGGAATAGGAACCCTATCATTCTATCGGATTGACGTGGAGAGCATTTAAACTCAACTGTGGTAATTCCCCCGTTCACTTTCCCTGCTCTTTCCCTTTCTCACCGCGATAACATGCCGAATCCCAGCACGCCGCCCCACTCTCAGGACGCCTCTGACGGGAGGTTTTCGTCTAAACCGACCCCTCTGAAGCACGATCGTCTCGGAAGTCAAGCCCATTCGTCCGGACCTCCACCAAAGGCGTCGACACTTTACAAAGATATGACTCGCGAGGCATGCGATAAATTCGTAGGGCCCATGCCTGTGAATGAATTTCTATCAGAATTTGTCCCAGAGGCAGCCGGAAAGCGACCGGCTAATAAAATCAGCTTTTCTTACGCGTCTGTTTCACAGAAAGAAAAGTCGTTTGTAAGTCACCGCATTCCAAGGGGTCTCAACGCTCACGTGTATTATAGATCGATGCAATGAAATTATCTGGTCTTTGCCCCGAACTCACATTTAAAAACACCACTTCTAGTCAAGATCTTTCAAAAAAGCAGAAACCCGACATCGCCATTTATTGGAAGCTTTCCGGCAACCATGATAGACAGCGGAACTTGGACTTCAAGGCCGTTGACTTGTGGATTGAGAACAAGAACAAAAGCGACGATATATTCCGCACGCTTACGGAGCTGAAGAGAGACGACGATAAGGATGGTGACTTGGAAAGTCATATTCGGTGGACGAATTCAGCTTACAAAATTTGCGGGCAATTGATCGCTTATGCCACTGCCCTCCATCATTCTCAATTTCGCGTCTTTTCCTTTGGCGTTGTCCTTTACGGCGAGAAGGGTCGACTGCTTCGGTGGGACCGTAGCGGTGTGATATACACCGAGGCATTCGAGTGGGCAAAACAGCCCGACACGCTTTTCGAGTTCTTTTGGAGGCTCAACTTCCTCTCGCCAGTCGATCGCGGTTATGATACCACCGTCACACCTATTATGGATGACGATGACGAGGCCAAGGCGGCGCTATCGAAGCTGAGGACGTATCAAGGCTGGGAGAAGCTGAAGAGTGACAACCTTCGCAGGATTCTGGTACACGATGACTGCGCTACCGACGGGCAATTCAGGTCTTACATCACACCCGGGGCGGTATGGGACACCAATGCACTGTTCGGTCGATGCACTTTTGGATACATCGCCTATGACGTCGCAAGGTCAAAGTTGGTGTATCTGAAAGACTTCTGGCGTACCGACCTTCCAAGAATTCAAAAGGAAGGGGACGTGTATCGAAAGCTGCACGATGCGAAGGTGCCTAACATACCCGCGTTGGGTCCGACTGGCGACGTCCTTTTGTCACCAGACCATGCAAACATGTTCCCGCTTGCTGTGCAAAGGACGAAGACCCAAGACTATGTGAACGGTTCCGGACGTCGTCGTGAATGGTGTCCCGGTCGGCCGCACGTCGAACCGTATGTGCATTACCGACTGGTGTTAGAGACGCTCGGACAACCACTCAATACATTCAAGTCCACACGGCAATTGTGTGAGGTGATTCGGGATGCTATTGTCGGTAAGCAGTGTTGTTTGCTTTGAGGATTATATTGGCTGACGGTTCGCGACAGCTCACACTGCGGCGTACGAGGGAGCTCGTATATTACATCGGGATATCAGCGCTGCAAACATTCTGATTACCGATAGCGGTTCTGGGATGTTGATCGATTGGGATCTCTCAAAGGAGATAAAAGAGGTTGACGAGAAGCCGAGGCAACATTCACGCACGGTATGATATCTTTTTTTTTTTTTTACTCGCGACAAACTAAATTAACTTGCGCGCAGGGGACATGGCAATTCATATCGACATCACGTTTACTTGACCCCTCGACTAGACCTCATGAAGTTTCAGACGACCTGGAATCGTTTTTCTGGGTGCTTCTCTACCAAGTGGTCAAATGCCGGAATTCGAAAGGGCTCGGCCTCGAAGAGCAAATGCGATACGTCTTCGATCAGCACACCGAAATGGATCACAATGGCATTGTCACGGGTGGCGATGGAAAGCTTTTCTGTGTCCGAAACGGGAAGTTCGGCGAGAAAACTGTCCGGAAGCTCATTAAAACACCCTGCAGAGACATTATCGAGGAATTGCGCGATCTCTTTTGTGACTTTTACCTCTTTGCCGAAGCGACGCCTGTCTCAGAAGACTCCGACTCGGGTGACTTGCCGGTCCATGAAGACGAACGGAAGCGAAGTTCACGAGTCCAGAAAGCTACCCGAGTTCGAGAAGCCACCAAGAAGCTTAGTTCGTCCAAATGGATATTGGAGATGATCAGTAGGCACTTGTCCTCCAAATGGGATGTGGATGACGACGGTAGTCTACACAAGACTGTGCTTCGTCCGGATTCGGCCGCGAGCAGGGATCGCCGCAAGCGTAAGGCTGGGGATAGAAATGAAGAAAAGATGACTTTCAACAAGCGGCGTAAAGGACGACTGCCACCACCTTCTATTGAGCCGTCGAGGGATACCCTTTGGTCCCAGGGTACTCATCCACCTTCACTAACTCGCAGCGGGACACTTTTTGGGTCATCTTCACACAGCGCCACGCGTGTTTCGACTCGGAGTCAATCTTTGCGTTCCCATTCCCGCAGTAGCAAAGCCATGTCTGGGAGTAGACGATAACTATGAGACGTATTTTATCTTCCGGTATGCGCATCAACATCATGTCCTAGATATAGAAATCGTTGTAATATCTGTTTATCGCATTGTAACTTACGGTGTACAGTATGTAATCTCATTATTGTACAGTTGTGTTCAAACTCGTCAGCCGACTTGCAGGAGTATGTCAGGGGTAACAATGTTGAAGAGACATAGCTGGGGAACAGAACTCATTGATAGGTGTCAGCGTGAATTCCTGTTGAAAAGCAGCAGATGATGAGTCTAATATCTGAACCCGATCTTGCCAGACCCGGCCCACAAAGCGGTCGAGTCCCCCCTTACAGATTGTGGGTGGTATATGAGGCGTGGTAACTCCAGGTAATTTGAAGTAACCTGGACCCTCCCTCGTCATCTACTGTATTGGTATTATCGCGGCTGGGTCTGGTGCATCGTAACAAGTTGGAGATTTGACAGTGATTCGTCTTCCAAGCGCCGAGTGATTCAGTCGATTCATAAGGGTGCAAAAATTGATGGAAATATTGAGACAGTTGTCCATAGACTGGTGTGGCCCCGTCGATGACAAGCTCGGCGGAGAGTTGTCTGTTGACGTCGACGGGCTTGACGGAAGGTAGCCTGAGCTTGATGGGTGGGGGTTGTTTGTCGACATCGATGAGCTTGACTGAGAGTAGTCTGGGCTTGATGGGTAGGAGTTGTCTGTCAAGCTTAGCGGGGGACACAAAACAGTCGCAGAACGGTGACATGTGCCGGGATGCACCAGAGTCGTACAGCTCGGTAGCTGTGCTCGAGCGTGTTTGTTCTGCCCGTGCTGATGGACTCCCTGCTGCGGCAGCAACGACGTTGGGCCAGGGCTATCCAGCGGGCTCCTGCGCATCTTCGATCCTGGCCCATGCCCCTGGCTCCTCCTTCTCCTCAGCTGGAGCGGCGTCCTCCTTCGCACCTTTGCCCCGCCTCGGTCCTTGGCCTTCTTTGCCGCCGCCCTTAGCCCAGCAGTCAGACTTGTAATAATGACCCTTCTTGCAGTTGAAGCATTCGAATTTGCGCTTGTCGCAGTCCCGGCCGGTCTTCTTACGGTAGCCAGTTGCCAGCGCTTCGTATTTACCTTCAGAGAGCTTGACTTCGACTTTGAGCTTCGAGCCAAGGCGCGTGCTTGCGCTGATGGACCGACGGCTTTGCCCATGGCAGCGAGCTGTTCGCGCAAGTCAGCGAAAGCCTCAAAATGGTGCGTACGCTTTCGTCTTCCTCGCAGCGTTTGTTTCTGAATCTTTGAAAAATGTCAGCGACCAGGGCCTTGGAGCGCTCTTCGTAGACCCGGTTCAGGATCTCTCATGCGGCCTTTACAGTGGCCGCGACTTTGACTCTGTTGAAGGCTGTATCCGGAAGAATCGAGCAAAGGACTTGTTTGATGAGACTTTCCTCCTTCATCCATCGTGCGGGTGGTGTAGGCCTTCGGGGGTGTGTCTGCTGTAAGATCACCGATACTGTTGACTTGCATAGCCCAAATAAGCCTGTCGCGGTATACAGTACCCAGTTCGCGCCGTTTGTGGACAGATTAGGTAACTGAACGTGTTGTCCCTCTTGTTCCATTATCACTTCGCTTTGATACATTAATGATGAAGTGGTGATTTAGAAAATTGGACCAGGGCCCATAACCTCGTAAAACGAGTACTGTAAGAGAGCAGCAGTAGCGCGGGGACCGAAAAGTGGAGTGGTGGCGGATGGAACGGGTCGGTAGCTGACGGCGCGAGATGAAGAGGGTGATTTGTGGGCACGTACGGGCACTCGAGGACAATGGAAGAGCAGAAGACAACACTGGCAACCTCATTGAGGTGCACATCACACGTATGTGTACCTATCATCTCACTGCAACCACGCTCGCATCGTAGTGCATCTCAGTTACATCGCCCGAGTTACCAAAGGCCTCAAAGCCGCGGCTCGGAGAAGCCCACTTCAGGCACGGGCCGGACTTGGGCAGGCAGCCGCAGCCCGCAGGCTTTGGCCAGCACCCTCATGTCTCATGCTGAACCCGCGAACTCCTCATCCCCCAACTTCCAGTTAATTTTCAATAGTGCCTTGGAGGCCTACAAAAAATGTACCAAGAACGATCTCCCAAGGGGGTGGCGGGATGAAAATCGAGTACTAAGGGTAGAACTTTTTTATTTCGGCCAGGTGACCCCCCTCCCCCCCCCCACCTTCCTAAAGTAGTATGTTGTACCCACGTATATTTGTTTTTCCAAGAATAAATAACATGGACGCATATTACTCAGTGTTGGATTCTTTCGTTCTGTTACGCTTGTTCTACGGTCTGCACCTATCTATGGCTCATGAATTCAACGTTTTTGTCCACACACCAACTTTTGGTGTATCCTGCCAGGAATCTGTCAAGCGGAACGTTAAACAAGCAAGCCTCGATCGACACCTCAACCTCCTCAACGCTGACAAACCGTGCGCCCATATCTTCCGGTTGCCCCTCGTTTTATGTAGACAGGAAATAGCCAGGTTTATCATGTTCTATGTCCCCATACCCCAGATGTACTTCTAGATCTAATAAAAAGTCCTCTCTAAAACCTGGCGCAGTTTGTCTTCGACAAGCAAATACTGAGTCCCGCACTTTATTACACTGCACGTTCTCCCTTCTCTTGTTCCCCTTATCTCTATTGCTCGCCTTTTGGACTTCAGACACTCACATGTCACATGATCTTGTAGGTTTAGGTGGGTTGTCTGCCAGGTTGACAGTCTGTGTCGCACGCCTCCTGCGAGTATCCAGAGGGTCTTGGATGACTTTCCAAAGACGTTGGACGAAACATACGACCGCATGCTGCGGGGTATCGATGAGGAGAAACGACTTTTCCGAATTCCAATGCCTCAGTGTCTACTATTCGACGACTTCGCATTGAAGAACTCACCACAATGATCATCGTTTACCTGCTCCATTTGGGCGCTCGATTGCCTTTTTGGGCCATTTTCCCAGGCGTCAAACTTTTTTTTTTTCGGTACCAAGCCCCCCCCCCCCCAACCCTAGGTTCGGGATCCGCGTTCCGCCACCCCCTTGCGATCTCCTTGCGCATCCACTTGTCGTCCAGCTTCAGAACTATACCTCTTCCAGCGCCGTCGTCGCCCTCATTCATCAGCAATTCCAGGGACTCCAGGGAGACGACGATAGGCTGAAAAAATGGCTTGACCGAACCGTGAGAGACTTGTACGTCTTTTCGGAAACCCTAGGAGAGGGTGTTAGCCTGGTATGCCTCAGGAAATGAGCCCATCTGAGATCCAGTGCGTATCCTTCGTTGGACTTTCGTGCGGGCCATTGTAATACCCTCTCAGGCAGCTATGGATGTTCGCGCAAGCCAGGACAATTTCATCGACATCTTCGAGCGCATGGAAACCTTCTTCCAACGTCTTGAAGTCTACACTAGGGTGTCACCGCCACATGAAATGATAGATATTATTGTGAAGATAATGGTCTAAGTGCTTTCTATTCTTGGGATCGCTACGAAGGGATGAAGCAAGGCCGGATGAGTAAGCAATTCCTGTACAAGTGGGTCGCCGTTGATTGAGAAATTTGTCAGAAAAATACTTAAAGGAGCTGATTGGAAAGACTGAGATTGAAGATGCGCTGAAGAGGCTGGACAAATTGACAAATGAAGAGGTCCGGATGGTAACTGCGCAAGTTCTGGAGGCCACGCATACTGTCGATGATAAAGTAGCACGTGTCGAGGATAAGGTCGCGGTGGTCATTGATGGTGGGCGACCATTTTTGATCAGTCAACAAGAGAATATCTTTAACTCCGGTGTATCTAGAGGGAAAAGAAACAAGGGTGGCCATACAACAAGTGGCAGACGACATGGATCAAGTGAAACGTCAGTGATCTTCTTTTTGCGTTGACATTGGTGTGCAGGCTCAATCATCCTCACAGGGAATTAATTACGGCAGGACCTTCGCAAATGGCTCTCTCCGTCGGATCCATCTATTAACCACAACATTGCATGCGGTGCCCATCGCAAGCAAACAGCGCAGTGGTTTTTCCAAGGAAGTATCTTCACCAAATGGAAGTTCAGTGGTTCCATTTTGTGGCTCCACGGAAAACGTACATTCTCCTGACATCTCCAGCGCGATGGCTGCTGATAGCCACCTCTTGCAGCGGGCTCTAGGAAGAGCGTACTCTGGTTTGTCCCTATCAAACACTGTCAACCTTAAGTAACTTACGCCCGGGTTAGCTCTACGATAATTCAAGACGTTATTGCCCTACGTGCCGATGGATTGGTCTCCATTGCTTACTTCTACTTCGATTTTAGGGACATCAACAAGCAAAACCGTCGAGACTTGCTCTCTTCACTCGTTACTCAGCTTTCCGATCAGTCACATCGTCATTGTGACATACTCAACGGCCTTTATCTCAGACACGGAAGCGGCGCACAGAAGCCCAGTGAAGACGAATTGATACAATGCCTGAAGGATATGCTCACACCATTAGACCAACAACCTGTTTACCTTGTCATTGACGCCCTCGATGAATGCCCTGACACGTCTGGAATGCCATCTTCACGGGAACAAGTCCTCCACCTCGTGAAGGACCTCGTCGAGCTTTCCTCAACAAATCTTCGTCTATGTGTTACGAGTCGCCCGGAGGTTGATATCCGACGTGCTCTCGAACCTTTAACATCCCTCCGAGTATCCCTTCATGATCAAAGTGAACAAAAACAAGATATTGTCAACTATGTCACGTCTGTCGTTCAGTCAGATGCAAAAATACGTCGATGCTTAGCACCTCGAGTGCGGCATATGCTTAAAGAACTGCCAGAGACGCTGGACGAGACATACGAGCGGATTTTGAGGGACATTAATAAGGCGAACAGGGATCACGCTCATCGCCTGCTGCAGTGCCTCACTGTAGCCGTTCGTCCTCTACGTGTCGCAGAGCTCGCGGAGGTCCTCGCTGTCGACTTCGGGACCACCTACCGTGGAGGAAGGTCAAATTTGAACACGGATTGGCGATGGGAAGATCAAGAAGAAGCGGTTCTGTCCACCTGCTCGAGTTTGATCTCTGTCCTGGACAAAGAAGGGTCTCAATTTGTTCAATTTTCACACTTCTCCGTAAAGGATTTCCTTACTTCGTCACGGATTGCTGGCTCAAGCGCAGACGTATCACGGTTTCACATTCACCTTGAACCGGCACACACGATCGTTGCCAAAGCCTGTCTGGGCGTACTGATGCGGTTGGGCGAACTTGTGGATGAGGACAACGTCAAGGAGAAATTCCCTCTTGCTCGATACACTGCTGAACATTGGGTGGACCATGCTCGATTTGAGAATGCCTCGTCCCAGATACGAGAAGGGATGGAAGATCTCTTTGACCCCAATAAACCGTATTTTGCTGCTTGGCTCGAGGTCCACGACATCGACACCGAGCCCTTTACGGTTCGCTTCTTTACCAGTTTGCTTCTACATCCCCCGAGAAATCAAAGACGGCAACTCCATTATACTATGCAGCGCTCTGCGGGTTACATGACCTAGCAGAACAGCTCATAATCAAACACCTACAACAAGTGAGCACCATTGGCGGCTACTTCATGTCGCCACTGGGGGCTGCACTGAGGGGCGGGCACCTCAAGGTAGCACAGTTACTCTACGAGCGCGGTGCAAACGTAGATGTCCAAGGCAGAAACAACTATACCCCACTGTTTGGTGCATCATGCTCTGGACATTTTGAAATTGTTCAATGGCTGCTCAGTCGCCGTGCAAATCCAGATGACCGGGGCAAATCAGATAGCTGGACTTCACTGCATGTGGCGGCCTTTTTGGGGCACGTCGAGATCTCTCGGTTATTACTCCAGCACAAGGCCGACATCCGCACCCACGATAACAAAGGGCGGACTCCGCTACATGTGGCCGCGCAATATGAGCACGTCAATGTAGCTCGGTTATTGCTCGAATACGGTGCCGATGTGAATGCCTGGGACAACGGCCGCAACACGTCATTACATCTCGCGTCAGATAGTAGGCACCTCGATGTCGCACGCCTGCTTGTTGAGCATGGTGCGAATACTGATGCAGAGGACGACAAGGGCAGGACTGCATTTCAGGTTGCATCGGAGGGAGGACATCACGGTGTCGCGAAGTTTCTGTCGGACCATGGCTCCAAACGAGAAAACATACTGTAGTGTCGTTGACTCTGGTCTTCACCAATACCCTGGCGTAGTAGGAGACCCAATTTTTGAAATATTACAAGGGACGGTATTTACAGTGGAATATTGGCACCCCATTATGCCTTCCGAGTTCATCATCTCAGGGTCGATTCAAGTGCGCGTGCATCAGTGCTGTATTTCAGATGATTCCATTTCTCGGCTTCACAATCTACTAATAGCGCCTTCAATTGCTGGTCAGGCGTCGTCCTTATTTAAAGATACATCGAGCCTGATTCGCAATGTCGTTATATGCTCCCCCGAATACTCGAAGGACATCACTGGCTGGCCCTCTGAGGCAGCAACTGTTATAAGGCAACCTGAACAACAGCTGTGCCATGATACAGTAGGTCGCTTGTCATGGACGTTACGCGCCTAACTCCCATCACCGTGGGACTTTCCAGTAAAGGTAGGCGCGGGGCACTGGCATTTGTGACTCAGTGAACGCGTTCACTCATTCCGTAACCGATCTTGATCTTGATGTCCTTGGGGATTCTTGTTCCCCTTTTCATTTTCATTTTTTCAAACCGGTTACCCGCGGCGCTCTTGGGATTCGGAAAACGGAAACGGCTCGAGCCGAAGAGACCCACATAAGTTTCGTTACAGTAGTAGCATCCGCCCACACGAGAATCATTATTCCCTTTACGGTAACTCCTTACAGTATCGCCGGATTTTACTCATTGTAATCGTTGTTTGATTTACACACTGACTTGGGGACGACGTCTCTTTGTCTTTACACACATTCTTTTACTGTTTCACCTTGACATTTGGTTCTAACTCCTTGTAATTTTTTACAGTAGACTGATCGAAAGCACGTGGCCTACAGTAATACTCGTCGGTCGCTTTTTGAATCCCTCCCCCCCTTTATTCTCGCTTCGGTTTTAGACTAGGTACAATGTCAATGTGATCTCCTGCATTAATTGTACTGTATACTGTATACGATACTGTACCTCTCTCTACACCAAAGAGTGAAGGGTGAAATCATCTCAGTCTCAAGTGCTTGCGTCAACGTGATTCGCTACAATTAATACCAGGTCGTGATCATGAGTCAAAGGCTCAATCAAAGCGCAACGACGACGTGTTTGAGGCCACTCGTTCATCAAACCAAGATCAAACCGAAATTCAAAATTAACCGATTCGTTGCCTGGGATACCGACTGGAATGTAGAGGAACCGCATGGATGTGTCAGAACTGCCACCACTACTTTCGACATCAGAACAAAAAAAAAGACGATTCAGTACACTGCATACAGTAGACTTTGCCATAACAAGCACAAGCGTTAGCGCCGAGATCGAAAAATAACAATTTATGATATATTATTATACTACCCAAGACGTTTCTCTCTTCGAGATCAAAATTTCGTATGCTTTTTGGGGGGCGCGCTCTCAAGAAGCTGGTGAACCAGCCGCCTTGATAACATCTGCAGCCTGTACAAAAGGGGGAGCAATACCGTCAGCAAAAAGGGACAGTGTGTGTTATGTGTATAGTGAAATCAAACTAGTACCTTTTCCGCGATTGCGAATACGGTCGCCAATGGCGCCACAGAGAATGTGAACGGGATGACGCTCGCGTCTACGACACGCAGATTGGCCGTGCGATGAACCTTAAAGTCGGGCGCGACGACACCTGGCCAAAACAAGAACATATCATATAAGATGGCAACGTCGGTTTCGCAGATAAGGGGAAACAAGTGTTTCTAATACCCACCGCGTAAGTACTCTGGTGCGAGCGCGGCCGTTCCTATAGGATGGAAAGTCGACTGTGCGAAGAAAGGAAATATGAGTGAGTTCTGTTTTGAATGCCGATGAGAGGGGGGAGTACTGTAGGACTTACGATCGCATTGGAGCGAGTATAAGCTGCCCATTCATCGAATGTGTTGACGTGGTCGTCTCCCGGAACGTTCTCCTTGACGAGCAAGTCATTAATCGGCTCCGCATGCATCCACTTGCGAAGCCATGCGGTAGTAATCGCATGGAACGCGACGTCTTTTGGATGTTATGTATCAGGAGAACTGAATATTGGACTGGTCAATTGGGGGGGGCTGACCGAATTTATGCCCAAAATATTTCGGGTCGATGACGGGAGGGGACAGTGGATCGGGAGAGTTGATGTGCTTACAAAATCACGTTAGAAAGTGATCATCATCAAGAAAGATTGAGATGAGTAGCAGCCTCACCACTGAGCCACGTGTAAACGGATGCTGCAACCGACACATCAAAATTGAATCAGATAAAATGGTGAAACAAGGGTATCGAGTAGTGGTGCGTACCAAATGGAAGACGATCGGCGTCGCGTAGGGAGTATCAGGGCTTGGCGGCACCGATGTAGCACCTCCCGCAGAAAGCAAGAGGAACTCTGCCCAACCGATCTCACCCTCGTGGAACCATTTACGCAGGAGCTCGTACTGAACGGCCTGAAGGGGAGACAAGTCGCTGCCGACTGACGATGGGATGAGTGAGGAGAGTAGCGCAATTTCCTCATCGGTAAGGACGGATTGCAGTGGGACACTGCCAGTGGCAGCAGTATCATAGGTGAAAATACCCGTTTTCGTCTCCGCACTTTTGCGTGATCCCCAATATTATTAGCGCGAGCTGTAGGGGGTTCAAGAGTACCGAACTACGTACTGTAAGGCTATCTGCTCTTGGGCAAAGGTGGCATTGATGCGCATCTCGTCTATTTGTAGGCAAAAGAAGTCTGGGATGAGATGTGGTTTGATTAATAAAAGAAGGCAGATACGTACCGAGTGTCTTGACGTGCTTCTTTGCAACGTAATCGATCAGAGTGTAAGTCTGATCAAGTAAGTTCTCTCCAACGCCGGGAAGATCGATGAGGGTCTCGATGTCGAAGCGTTTAAGCAAGCTTCTATCGCCGATCCCGGAGAGTTCCAAAAGCTGAGGAGTCTTAAACGTGCCTGAAGGAGAGAGGTAACATCGCATCAAAATCGACCACTCCAATGAACTAGCGCGAAGAAAGAGAGAAGGGCGTGATGGCGCACCTGCAGACAAGATGACTTCCCTCTTCGCCTTCACCTTGTACTTCTTCCCACCCGACACGAACTCAACTGCCTCCGCAACTCGGGGCGTCTTCTTATTCTGGGTTCCGACCGTCTTGAACAAAACCTTGGTAGCTTCCGCGCCAGTGAGTACGACGAGGTTTTTCCGATCGGCATTTGGCTCGAAATATCCTGTGAGCGAAGAAGACCGAGTTCCCGATCGCGGGTCGACCGCACGGGCGGGGGTAAAGAAACCAGTGGCGTTGCCAGTTTCCTGAAAATTGGAGCGAAAGTTTTAGAGTTAGTTTCCGGGGGGCTGTGCCAGTGCCAGTGCCGGTGCCAAAAAAAAAAAAAAGCCCCTAGCTCCGTTATTAGGAAACATGGACTCACGGGGTTTGAGCTCGTGTGAGCTCCGAGGTTGTTCGCGGCTGCGACAGATTCCTCGATCAGACCAGGATAGTAGTTGTTGTAACTGATCTGCATCGGTCCGTTCCTCCCAAACACGTTCCCGAGCGCGTGGTCCTTCTGTCCTCCTGGGAGTGTCTTGATCGGAGGACCCGTCCAGTTCTCTGCTTTGCGGTAGTAAGGTTCGAGAGCGTCAAAGGACCACGTAGGCCCATTTCCCAGCTCCGTGCCCCACACGTCGAACTCCTCTCGCGAAGGACGCTGCCAGAGCACGTCGCTGATCATACTCGAACCTCCAAGTACGCGCGCACTAACATAGTCAGCCCCACCCCGCGATATTGGTTTTTAGAGTCTGAAAGACGACGACGACGATGACGACTCTTACACAGTCTCCTGCACAACTCGTCCATCCAGCCCCTCCTGCGGCACGCTCTTCAAATTCCAATCGTACTTCGGATCTCCAAACACAAGACCATAGTTCACGATCAAGTCGATCCGGGGTTCCTCCCCAGGCGGGACGTACCCGCCAGCCTCGAGCACCCCAACGCGCACCCTTTCGTCTTCGGATAGCCGCGCGGCGACTATGAGACCGGCTGTGCCACCGCCCACGATGACATAGTCGAACTCCTGCTTCACGAACTCCTGCGCGGAGGACGCAAGCGCCGTCGGTCGTCGCGTCGGGGACTGAGACTGGGATACAGGCACATTGGCACCGGATGATGAACCCGTGCCACTCAGTCCCGGCAACGTGGGAGCGTAGTAATATGCGCCTAGCGCGGCAAGAGCCGCGATCGACGAGAGCGTTATGATCCCACGAGACATCTAGCTGGTGAATCTTCTTCTGCTTGCCAGTGTTTGTCAGGCCCTGGATGGTGTCGAGGTTATGCGGATTGGCAAGAATAGGGTAGTGGACTAGTGGTAGATGAAGAGACACCAGCCTGGCACGGCGCAAGCCTTGGGGTATGGTAGTACGCGCAAAGGTCGCTTTATATGATGGACACGCAGAGTCCGGAAGCGAAGTAGGCAGCGAGGCGGGTGAGGCTTTACGTGACGAGCTTCGAGTGACCCCGTTTCTCCCGAATAGAACTTGGCAGGCCGAGGAAGAGAGGGAATCCTGCGATGCTGCTTGCCTTGCTGGATGGTCACGCTCCTTCAGGGACTGACATACAGCGCCTATCGGAGTACAGTCGGCTGTTCAAATGCTATTATGTTACCTTGTCATAAGGAGTAAATGAGCACGAGCGAAGGAAGTTGTACAGTACAACATGTCAGGTACTAAAGCAGTGGTGCTTGGTATATGGTTGCTGGTGTTCTGCTGATGTTCGATGAAGGGACGAAGGCAACACCGCTACAGTTCACACGCGATGCTAGCAGGCAAGTTCTTTATCACCCCTGTATTATTTTCTTCTTTGCCCCACCTGGCCTGACCCTCCCCGCCATCAGGTTCAAGTAACGAATGTGTAAGTAGCACGTATAAATGAAGATATGTAATGTGTAACCACCCCAAAATAAACCCAAACGAAGGGGGAAAAAAAGATACATAGTGGATGTAAACCCCATCACCAGTGACTCTCCACCGTCAATGTACTCAGGGCGGGAACAAAAGGACAACTAACGTGCAGATAGCACAAGGAATAACTAGCGGATGCCTGAGTGGTACGACAATATGCAGATAAATTGCGTTCTAGTTCATATGTCGTAGTGGATTCAAGAACTTGAGTTGGTTAACATTGGTCAAGTAGCCGATTCTTGGGTTGCGTTTGGTTATACTGCGGTGAACCCCATAGCGTAAAATTGGCATTTGTGTACGCATCGGGGTACGCATCGATGTAGGCCTTTGTCGGATAGTCTGGTGGGTCGCACCCGATGTTGTGCGCATTCGATGGCTGATACACACGGACGTAGTCGACGAGCATCGATGCCGGGTATGTCAGTGTTGAAAAGTCGA
Organism: Russula emetica; assembly: GCA_015178925.1. Classification (NCBI taxonomy): domain Eukaryota; kingdom Fungi; phylum Basidiomycota; class Agaricomycetes; order Russulales; family Russulaceae; genus Russula; species Russula emetica. The sequence continues at coordinate 52,218 of WHVC01000085.1, read as the reverse complement.
CATCATGCGCAAAACCTGGTGAAAGGCCCAGGTTCATGATGATATACTGAACAAATCATCACGAACGTGAGTCCCTCTTTACAAAAGCAGGCGAAGCAGGACACACCATAGGTTCAGTCGGGATGGGTCGGGCACTGATCTCTGTTGCGCTGTCGGCGTCTAGCCCGGCGGCTTTTACCCCCCATGAAACGGTATCATTGACAATCCAATCGATATACCCCGAAGAACTAACGCAGCTATTTCAACATCGCCGTGTTCATAGTCACCACAAGAAACACCTACCCTGTAAGGTATTCGTAACCATAGACCGAAAAGCATCCGGCCTCAAGTTCGTAACAGCTCGAGTTTGTGAACGCCAAGGCACTGGTAGTTTGCTGAGTTGCCCCTGCCAGTAATGACAGGTCCAAAATCAGGGATGCTGCAATGAACGAGCGAAAGGAAACACGCACCGCCGATATACGAATTTAGCTGAGTTACAGTTGGATCTGCAATATATAAATTGCTCGAAGTGTTCAGCCATGCATATTCTGCCTGGATTCATCATGAGTACCTTATGATACCCAACAGAGTCTTGCGTAGCAAAACTTACATTAAACGGTGCCCATTGGGCAGACTGGGACACCTGCCCCCGCTTACCATCAACGAGAGCCTCGAAAAGATCAATCTCAGGGGCAGAACGGCCAACATAGGTGCCGTCCTGTTGCTGAGGGCCAGGATGTGACTCGCCGGGGCAGGTGCACGACGACAAGCGCTGACCAGGGAGCATCGACTGTATGATCAGGGATGACTGTAAGCTGACTTGTGTACAGCGTGAACGTGAGAATAACCACGCACAAGTATGCCGTTGTGCTGAGGGTCACCGTTCTCGACGGCCGCGAGGGGAGTTTGAGTTCCAGGGTAGACCTGACCCGGAAGAGTACCAACATCACAAGAGTCATAGCTGTAGGGCCACTGGAGCTGTTTCAGAAAGAAAAAAAAGAAGCAAGCACGAAAAGGAAACTTTACCATGCCATCGAGACTAGCACCGTAACCGGCACGTCCTTTTCGTCCGCAAAGTCATCAACACATAGGCCAACGCGAGTAGAAATCTATCTACCTAAATTCCCCATCGTCCAGACAGCAGGCCAAAACCCACTAAAGGCAGATAAGTTTCATTAAAAATATAAGCATTGCCATGGACTTACCCCTTGTCACTGCTTCCAGGAAGTTGTACAGAGACTAGAGAACAAGACGCGATGTCACAGCGATTTGATCAAAAACAAAATCCGACTCACCTTCAACCATGCCCCCGGTAAAGCATAACTTGTTCCTATGCGAGAGCATCGTCTTCCTGAGGTAGGGGGTACATTATTGCGAATACTCACCATGACTGAATCTGTCGGCAGGAAATTAACAATGACCAGTGAAGCTAAGGATCTGACCGCACCATGCCTGAAATGTAGCTCATGTTGTGATTGTTGATCGGATCCGCAGTGTCGATGGTGAGCCAAAGGTAGCCGTCCTTTGTATAGGCCTGCTTCGGATCGTACCATTCCAAGTCACCCTGACGCGCGCGTTGGCACTGAGCACATGACAGGAACGAGCACACTCACAGTTTGCCAATAATACAAATCAACTGCCTCCCAGTATGGGTCATCTCCGGGCCAGAAGGTTCGTCCATCGATATTAAACTCATCAGAAAAGACGAGATCCCAATTCTGCGTGGGGTCCTGAAACGATGGCTTGGTGTATGCGCTCTGGGGCGTCGCGGAATCGATGAGACCGACGTTGTTGATTAGCTTGGGAACCTGACCAGTGGAATTTGTACCACCATAGTTGAACGCGCCTTGTGTTGACTGGTGCTTCGTCGTGAAGTGGCTATAAATTGGATAGCCAGCACTAACAAAAGCGCATTTGTCGGTGATGACTTCAAGAAAGGAGATTAAAAAACGACGAACAAGAGCATAAGTAACCCGGACGCAAGGATTAAGAGACAACCGAGATTGGCAATGCCACGCGCAGTGAAGATGTGGCCACCAGCGTCATAGTGACGATCGCGCTTCGGGTCCGGGTTGTGAAGATGATCGTCCGGTTCTCGTACGTTCATTGTGAGAGCGTCGAAACCCCACTCAGCGGGATCGGCGGCGAGTGCAAACTAGAGGAATCGAAAAATCAGCATTGAGAGTGCAAGGGAATTGAAAGTGACGGGATCACCTTGTCTGCTATAGAGGGAGCCTTGGGAAAAGAGATGGCACGTGAACACAGCACAGACGAGGAGACGGAGAAATAAAGAAGCTCACGGGAGACGAACCACGGGAGGGAGGGCCTGGTGTAAGGCCGGCCTTAGGGAGAAGACTCGTAGATGAGCTTGACATTTCGGGCCTTAGATAGGTAGAGAGTGGAGGGGGCATGGGGGGCAAATAAAGACCCCGCACAGAGGGTTGGGTATCTTGGTCGGTATTCAGGTACTATAGTAAAAGAAAGACGTAAAAAACGCGTTAAATGGCAGTTAGTGACAAGCTGAAAGAAACAAAAGGCGAAAGAGCAGTAGAGGATAACTAGTTAGGGACGGATGTGGGGGGAGAGTAGAAAGAGAGAGAGATGGATGGCTGTGCTATGACCCGGCACGTCATGAAGGGACAGCCTGAGAGCGCGCTGCCGTCGACAAGGAACCGGTGCCTTTCCAAATAGGGCAACAATATATTATTTACTGCTCACAAGTGATAACACCAAAGACTCTGCCGTCGGTGCGTCTGCAACCGCATCTACCTCTAATCCTAGAGCCTCCTGTACATATTTCGCCGTAGTGGGTCCGATGGCTGCCAGTCGCGCTCGTCGTGACCCGCTTCCCCTCCCTGAGTTCCCCGCTGTCATAGAAAAATGTTTGCGCAACGCAGGCATGACGTGCCTGGCGGCCGAAGGTGCAAAAAGAACGATCCACCACGGCTCGTCGTCATCTTCAAGTGAGATGATTGGTGGGCACCATGTTAATTCTCCCGCGTGCGACGACGCGATATGCAGATTTTAAAAATGAAACTAAAACGTACCTGGTTCCCCTTGCAACGCTCGTTTGAGACTACTCTCAAAGTCCCGAACCCCGCGCGTCGCGTACACCCTGAGCGCTCTCAGGACGCCCTCACCAAGACCCTCCGCCACAATGCGGGAAAGTGTCTCCGTATTCTTATCTCCCGTCAGATACAACAATCTCTCTTCCCTCGTTGCATTTTGCACGATATAATGAGCAAGTTGCTCTGCCGTCCCAGATTCCGCACCACGTACGTCCTGTGGTGGATCGGTCAGCTGCTCGAGTAGGGCGGCGGCCGTGGCGGGTCCAACGGCATAGAAGCGCATCGCCCGCCAGTCGATGTCAGTCCCCGCATTGGCGCATGCGTCCACCGCGCGCGCCGAAGTCACAATCACCCCGTCTACCGTACCCTCCTCGGCCTCCCCGCGGACAATGCGGGACAGGTGCTCGAGGTTCTCAAGCGCGGTTTCGAGCACCGGAAGCGAGAGGGGGCGAAAAGAAGCGCGCGACAGGGCCGCCTCGTAACGATCAGTTTCTGGTGGTGTCGCAGGTGTTCGTAGAAGGAGAACGCGTGGTACCATCAACCTTGAGCTTGAGTGAGCTCCGCGATCCGCGAATGTGATGTCAGGCCACTGTCGGCTCGCGAGACGTCTTGCGGTGATAGATCGGCCCGTCAGCGGTCCGCGTGGCCACTAATAAGTTACCCGAACAGGAGTGTTGGTTGGCCTTGCCAGTCCAGTGCACTGCCGACTATTGTAACTTTCAGTAAACCCCCGAACACCAAGTTTCCTCTACATAATGTCTTCAAAGAAAGAGAAACCTCTTCACTCTCTCGTCGCAGGTGCGACAGCAGGTGCCGTAGAAGCGTGAGCAATATACGACCTTCGTCCCTATTGGCATTGTAAGAATGGGTATAGATTTATCACCTACCCTATGGAATTTGTCAAGACACGCTCACAATTCGGCGGAAAAGTGTGTCTTTCTTTTCTTTTTCTTTTCGCCAACGCGACAAGGAAATGGGCATCTAATAATACTACCATGACACCAAGCGCGAGCCTCCACTCACGATAATCCGTGAGACGCTGCGCTCGCACGGCGTACGCGGGATGTATGCTGGCTGCAATGCTCTTGTTATTGGAAATTCGGTCAAGGCGGGCGTGCGATTCGTGTCCTACGAAAGATTCAAACAAGCACTCGCAGACAAAGACGTGAGCTTCCCCCCTTTTCCATTATACGTCGTCGTTGTCGCCTTCGTCAACCTCGTGATCACGATCGATCGGCTCACGCATCGATCGTGGCACCAAGGGAAAAGTCAGCGCGCCGCGAAGTCTCTTAGCAGGGCTCGGGGCTGGGATGATGGAGGCCATCTTCGCCGTCACACCTTCAGAAACGATCAAGTACGTCCTCATCTACTCTTCTCCACACCACATCTATCCACCTCCCTCCCTCCCTCGCACCCCTCTCTTTTTCCCCCTCTTATTTGATACCCAGACAACACTAATTCCTGGAACATGTGAGCAGAACGAAACTAATTGGTGACGCGAAACGACCTCAACCGCGATATCACGGTCTTTTGCATGGCACCGCGTCCATTGTAAGGGAAGAGGGACTCTTAGGGATATATCGTGGGTTATTTCCCGTAGTAAGTTCTCCTTAATCCAGTTCAATAATAATTACGCTCCCGCGACGAAATTTTAAAATAAAATAAAAACCTTGTCAGATGATGCGGCAGGGTGCTAATTCGGCCGTCCGCTTCACGACGTACACCACGCTCAAGCAGTCCGTGCAAAGCCGCACTCGCACGGGTCAGACCCTACCCGGAAGCGTCACGTTCGCAATGGGAGCGATCGCTGGTCTCGCCACCGTTTACACCACCATGCCTCTCGAGTGCGTAAAATTCCTCCTCCCTCGCGCTACATTTAGAACGGACTATAATTGCATATTTTTCTTCGTTCTCTCTCCCAGTGTGATCAAGACGCGCATGCAGTCGCTCGAGGCACGCGCACAATACCGTAATTCTTTCCATTGCGCGTATCGTATCTTTACGGAGGAGGGCATCCTGCGCTTTTGGATTGGTACGACTCCGAGATTGGCACGGCTAGTGGTGCGTCCCGCCCCCCTTTTCTTATTATACGCATCACGCTAAGTGATTTACAATTTAGATGAGCGGAGGCATTGTGTTTACTATCTACGAAAAGGTCATTGTTCTCATTGGGGGCCGAGGGACATAATTAGTCATCTATCGAGGGAAGACCAGCATCCACATTCTATATACTAGTTGTACACTGGGTAAGTATGCCCTTCAAAGGACCCTTTATCGTTTCCCAGATAGCGTCTAATAGAGACTTTTGAACTTATGCTTTGAACGTCGCAAAAGGGTAGTCGATGCACCCTACCGGACCATGGGTATAGTAAGTTTTGCGGTTCGATGGTGCTAGCTAAAGATCGTCTTTCAAGCGAAGTGGCAGATCAGGCTGTCAGTTGAGATAAAGTCAGTGTCCTTACAGGTCGATAAAAGACAGAAATCGGTAATAATTTATTGACATTTGAGATGAAGTGACGTGCAAAGAGACAAGGCCACCCTCCCTCTCGACGGTCTCTATTGCGCTGTCACGTCCAAAATCGGAATTGGCAATGTATGCGCCGTAGATGTCTCGCAGTAAGTTAGCTTGATCGAATCATTCGGATTCTTCTTTCCCGTTTCTTCTTCCCCGTCGGGTCTGTGATGCGTTGTCGGTTCTAAAACGTGCATGTAGACAAAGTCTGGTTATGCAACGCGGATGCACTTGACGAGCTCCGCAAACGTGGCGAACGGATCTGGCATCCTCATTCCTGGAAATTTTACAAAAGTAAAAAAACCCATCACATCCAGGACGACAAAACAGAAACACCGAAATAGAGAAAAGTGAGAGTGAGACAGGTGTGCGTACCCTTTCAAACGCACTCACCTTGGTACGTGGTCCACGGGCTGAGTCGTATACCAACCCTATCCGCACCGACGGCTTTGACGATAGCCTCAGTGACCTCTAACACGAATCGCACACGATTCTGCACCGAGCCACCATAAAAATCCGTCCGCCGATTAGAATTTGACTGCAAAATCTAATCCGGGAGATACCCATTTGCCAGATGGATCTCCACACCATCGAACCCCGCACCAAGAACGGCATTCCGAGCTGCCGTAGCGTACAGCTGCACATACTCCTCGCACTCTTCCGCTATTAGTGCGCGTGGCACGGGTGGTGATGGTGGTGGTGGTGGTGAGGATGACGGACGGGATGTGCCATTTTTGCTTTTGGTGGGTGGGTGTGGGTGTGGGATGGGACTCGGTGCGACGAGAGGGTACAGTCATTTACCACCACTTGGGACAGCCAAATATAATCTGTTCCAGTGTGAAATTTTGGTACCGTTTAAATAAATTGTGATTTGGTCGATCACTTCTCTCTGATGTAGTCTTGAGTTTGACCACAATTTGAATGTTATCGGGTGGAAGGGAGGCCATATCGAGGGGGATCAGTGTGAAAAGTCCTTATCACCGTAGAAACTGCCACTTGGGACGTGACACAATCATGCCAGTAACGGTAACGATTTGGCGCGCCCAGGCATTTTCGAGACGAGTGAGATGCCAAATTTGGAAGGTGTGATGTGACGCACTGGCATAGGATTTCTTTCAAATGGCCTCCAAATGGCCTCATCTCCTCATTGCATATCAAGAACTACTGGCAACTCATTTGGATGGGGAGCCTGACATAATAAATTTGAACCAGCCACTTGGCTAAGGCTCTAAGCTTATGTTTTTGTTGAGATATTGAGGATTTAAAATTTCGATTATGAAACCATTTCAAACTGATTCATGTCTAGAAAGTGATCTGCTCATTAGAATACCTCTACACATAGACATAAAATGTGGCTAAGATGTAGTAGATGCTGATGAGATAAATGTTGGGGCAAAATGAGTCTAAATCGGTGTGGAAATTCAATTTGTCCCAAGTGGTAGTGGTGTCCCAAGTGGTGGTAAATGACTGTATCCGCCTTCTTCTTGTAAGACGTCTGGGGACGCGGTGCGACCAAGCGCTTGGAGCTGGAGGAAGATCAACGAGCAATTTTTGTGCAAAGCGTCTACGATCTGCCATGAAGGACTCGGAGGAGGTGGAAAAGTGTGGGGAGAGAGAAAGTGGTGGGGACGACAAACCTTCAACCACCCTGAGATCTGCTCATCACTCCATATACCAGGGACATTCCTGTACCCGCCCGCCTGCGCAGCGATAATGGTCCCTTCCGTGATGGTCAGGGTACCAGGTACACTCGTGCGCTGCTTGTAGTATTCGAGAGCGAGAGGTCCATGGGCGTGTTGCGCATCTGCGCGGAAGCGTGCCATCGGGGCCATCACAATGCGGTGTTGTAGGTTGACCGTGCCGACGCGGATCGGTTGGAAGAGTTTCGGGATAGAGGAGATAGTCATGGGGACCTCGAAATTGCGTGCAGTCCGCGAGGAAACGTCGGTATTTGGTATACTGTAGTACTAGTACTGCAAATTGGGACACGTCCGAGGTCGTTCCGAGTCAAGGCAGGAGTCAAGGCTTCCTAAGTGGGTTCCCCGGGAGTGAGCCGAGTTCGCTTATTGAGCAGCGTAATGTCCGTGCTAAAAGGCGTCAACGAAAAAGAATGGACCGAAGGACACGACGCTGGCAGGATGTCGTAACTGCAATTTGGGTGTATAGGGGCTTCCGTAAGTTAGCGAGAGCGTGGTCTTTGGGCGAGCGGGGCGCGGGCGCAGCACGTGGCCATCGATTTTCTCCTCTCTCGCCACTGTGACCGCTGCTGCCCGTCCCCGCTCGTTCGCTCGCTTTTCCCCCTCCCACCCCTCCCACAGACTTCTCGCGAATTCTATCCAGAGTTGACGAAGACTCATATTCCCACCAGTCACCGCCGGCTCATCACCAACCTCGCTATAAAACCAAGACACCAAGGTACTCACTGTAACCTCAACAGCGACACACCATACCATAGTAGACATTCAATACTTATAGGCATAGTCTGGTCACGCCGAGAGCCTGCAGCGCTACGGAGTTCTCCCGCCCACCTGCGGAGTTGGCAGGTCCCTCCCGTGTCCCGGCCGAGCCAGAAAGCGCCAAGCGTTTTACCCACACTATGTAGTACTGCACATACACCGATAAATAATATTACAATGGCGCTAGCCTCGCAGCGCAATCATACTCGGCTTAACCTTGCGACAGCTGAGCGATAACCGAAGACTCAAGGTATGTCAGACCTGGTGAAATACGCGCACGCGTCTCGGGAGAGGTGAGCGCGACGTTCGTGGTTTACGTGCAATAAAGAGTTTGTAGGGGTTTGGGTAGGAGTTGAGCCAGGCGAGGGCATCGTCGAGCTCGTCTGTACCAGACTAGGTAAGATCGCCTGAGTGGATGAGAATGTCGCCGTCTGGGAGTCTGGGAGAGCAGGCTGAGCGCGGTGTTGTGCGTGCCGGGTGTGATAGAAAGGTAGAACCAACGCGTGAGGAAAAGGCGGGGCGATGACATGAAGCGGTTCCAGGTGGCGGTATCTCGACGAGGGGCAATGGCGTCGAGTAGGTCAAGCTATCGAGCTTCATTGTGAGTACGGTAGGTTCATTGGATCCGGATTGACTGAGACGTATTTTCGATCATAGTGATATGGTGGTCGCTGAGCAATCATTGCATTAACATCCTGTCTGTCACAAGCAGCCCACCCTCGCAGTTCAACGTTCAACGTTCATCTCCTCACCTTTGATTGTTATCGTGCGCGCTTATCAGCCCGGGCTGTCCATCGATGGCCGAGGCGGTGCTTGTGAGCACCCAGTGAACCCTAAACCCACCATCATCCTCTTCACTCCCTCATGTCTCACGCAATCCCCTCGACCTCATCCCCCAATTTCCAGTTAATTCTCAATAATGCTTTGAAGGCCTACGGAAAACGCACAAAGAGCGACCTTCTTACACATCCACTTGCCGCCCAGCTCCAGGACTGCAACTCTCCCAGCGCCGTTCTCACCCTCATTCATCAGCAAGTCCAGGGACTCCAAAGAGACGACGATAGACTGACAAAATGGCTCGACCCAACTGTGAGAGTGTTGTACGCCATTTCGGAAACTCTTGGAGAGGGTGTTAGCTTGGTATGCCTCAGGAAATGAACCCATCTGAGATACACTCTTTCATATTCATTTCCCAGGCATTCTCTCCCGCGAAAGTGATCTTTGCAGGAGTCGGTGTTCTTCTCTCAGTGCGTATCCTTCGTTCGACTTTCGTGCGGGCCATTGTAATACCCTCTCAGGCAGCTATGGATGTTCGCGCAAGCCAGGACAGTCTTATCGATATCTTCGAGCGCATGGAAAACTTCTTCCAACGTCTTGAAGTCTACACTAGGGTGTCACCGCCACCTGAAATGATAGATATTATTGTGAAGATAGTGGTGGAGGTGCTTTCTATTCTCGGGATCGCTACGAAGGATATGAAGCAAGGCCGGATGAGTAAGTAATTCCTGTACAACTGAGTCGCTGTTGATTAAGAAATTTGTCAGAAAAATACCTTAAGAAGCTGATTGGAAAGACTGAGATAGAAGATGCGCTGAAGAGGCTGGACAGGCTAACAAATGAAGAGGTCCGGATGGTAACCGCACAAGTTCTGGAGGCCACGCATACTGTCGATGATAAAGTAGGACGTGTCGAGGATAAGGTACTCGATGTCGACAATAAGGTGGTCGGCGTCGACGACAAAGTCGCGGTGGTCATTGATGGTGCGTAACTGTCTTTGATTAGTATCCAAGGGAAGATGTTTAACTCTGATCTATCTAGAGGGAAAAGAGACAAGGGTGGTCATACAACAAGTGGCAGACGACATGGATCAAGTAAAACGTTAGTCATCTTCTTTCTGCGTTGACATTGGTGTGCAGGCTCAAGCATCCGCACAGGGAGCCAATTACGACAGGACCTTCGCAAATGGCTCTCTCCGTCGGATCCGTCTATTAACCACAACATTTCCTGCGGCGCCCATCGCAAGCAAACAGCGGAGTGGTTTTTCCAAGGAAGTATCTTCACCGAATGGAAATCCAATAGCTCCCTTTTGTGGCTCCACGGAAAACGTAAGTTCTCCTGACATACCCAGCGCGATGGCCGCTGATAGCCACCTATTGTAGCGGGCTCGGGGAAGAGCGTACTCTGGTTTGTCGCCCTCAAGCACTGTCAACCTTAGGTTACTTACGCCCGGGTTAGCTCTACGATAATTCAAGACGTTGTTGCTCTACGCGACAATCGATTGGCCTCCATGGCATATTTCTACTTTGATTTTAGGGACATCAACAAGCAAAACCGTCGTGACTTGCTCCCTTCTCTTGTTATTCAGCTTTCCGATCAGTCACATCGTCATTGTGACATACTCAACCGCCTTTATCTCAAACACGGAAACGGCGCGCAGAAGCCCACTGAAGATGAATTGATACAATGCCTCAAGGATATGGTCACACTCCCAGATCAACAACCTGTTTACCTTGTCATTGACGCCCTTGATGAATGCCCTGACACGTCTGGAATGCCATCTCCACGGGAACAAGTCCTCGACCTCGTGAACGAGCTCGTCGAGCTTTCCTCACCAAATCTTCGTCTATGTGTCACGAGTCGCCCGGAGATTGATATCCAACGTGCTCTCGAACCTTTAACATCCCTCCGAGTATCCCTTCATGAGCAAAGTGGACAAAGGCAGGATATTGTCGACTATGTCACGTCTGTCGTTCAGTCGGATCCAAAAATGGGTCGATGGCGAGATGAAGACAAGAATTTAGTGATCGAGACACTCTCTGAGAGAGCAGATGGAATGTAAGGACATTACCATTCAAGCTGCAATGTGTTCATGATATTCACCGCGCCTCGCAGGTTTCGGTGGGCGTTTTGTCAACTAGAAGCCCTACGACACTGCTTAGTACCTCGAGTGCGGCATATGCTTAAAGGATTGCCGAAGACCTTGGATGAGACATACGAGCGGATTTTGAAGGACATTAATGAGGCGAACCGGGATCATGCTCATCGCCTGCTGCAGTGCCTCACGGTAGCCGTTCGTCCTCTACGTGTCGCAGAGCTCGCAGAGGTCCTCGCTGTCGACTTCGGGACTGCATCCAGTAAAGGGACGTCAAAATTGAACACTGATTGGCGATGGGAAGATCAAAAAGAAGCGGTTCTGTCCACCTGCTCGAGTTTGATCTCCGTTGTGGACGACGAGGGCTCTCAAATTGTACAATTTTCACACTTCTCTGTAAAGGAGTTCCTTACCTCGTCACGGATTGCCGGTTCAGGTGCAGACGTATTGCGTTTTCACATTCTCCTTGGACCGGCGCACACGATCCTTGCCAAGGCATGCCTGGCCGTACTGCTGCGGTTGGGTGGACTTGTGGATGAGGACAACGTCAAGGACAAATTCCCTCTCGCACGATACGCTGCAAAACATTGGGTCGACCATGCTCGATTTGAGAATGTCTCGTCCCAGATACGAGAAGGGATGGAAGATCTCTTTGACCCCGATAAACCATATTTTGCTGCTTGGCTGCAGGTCCACAACATCGACACCAGGCCCCTTTTCGGTTCGCTTCTTTTTCACTTTGGTGGTACCTACTGGCCAAAGACGGGAACACCATTATACTATGCAGCGCTCTGCGGGTTTCATGACCTAGCAGAACAACTCATTATCAAACGCCCACAACAAGTGAGCACCACTGGCGGCTACTTCATGTCGCCGCTGGGGGCTGCACTGAGGGGTGGGCACCTCAAGATGGCACAGTTGCTCTACGAGCGCGGTGCCGACGTAGATGTCCAGGGATGGAACGACTGGACCCCACTGTATGGTGCATCACGGTTTGGACACCTTGAAATTGTTCAATGGCTGCTCATTCGCAGTGCGAATCCAAATGTTCAGGACAAAACATTCCGTTATACTCCACAGCAAATGGCGGCCGCCGGTGGACACGTCGAGATCTCCCGGTTATTACTTCAGTACAAGGCCGACAGCAATGCCCAAGATCTGCTTGGGTGGACTCCTTTAATACATGCGTCAGCCTGGAGGCACGTCAATGTTGCCCGATTATTGCTCGAACACGGTGCCGATGTGAACGCCCGGGACAACAGGCGCAACACGCCATTGCATTACGCATCAAAGCGTAGGTGCCTCGACGTCGCACGCCTACTTGTCGAGCATGGTGCGAACATCGATGCAGAGAACGACGAGGGCAGGACCGCATTTCAGGTTGCGTCGGAGAAAGGACATCACGATATCACGAAGTTTCTGTCGGACCATGGCTCCAAATAAGAAAATATACTGTAGTATCATTAACTCTAGTCTTCATGAATACTCTAGCACGTACTGTAGCGTAGTAGGACACCCAATTTTTACTGTAAAATATCACAAGGGACAATATTTACACAGTGGGATATATCATCACGTCATTGCGCCTTCCGGGTCCATCATCAGAGTCAGTTCCGAGTCAAATCCACGTATCATATATGCCGTGTTCGCTATTTCCGTCATTTTACCATTCGCGATCTAATTACCTTCTTGGCAGTTCTTGCTCTCAATCAATACTGTATCACTCGTTTCTTCCATATTACACCTTCCAATATATCCCTCCTACGCCTGGCATTTATCGTAAGTTATAGTCACCACCTTCAGCGTCCAGTCATGTGACTCATGTTGAGGCTGGACTTATTCACCGCCGATACATACATTATAATACCAAATTAGGAATGGTTCGACCATTTATCGGCCAAATGATCGATGTCGACCGGTCGGACCGTGGGTCATGACAACACTGAATGCCCCTGTCAGCGTGTACCATAATGCTGGGAACGGCGCATAGCATCCATATCTGTCCGCGTCCAGGTGGGCAAAGGGAGAACCATGTGTGATGAGGATATCAATTTGAGACAGATTATGAGACCGGGTCTCGTGTGCTTCGGGTCGTGGGCCGTGCGTGGACGCGGGAATACTGAAATGGGGGCCACGACTCCGTGACCTGGTAGATTATCTCGGGTCACGGTGTAACCTGATCCTCGTTTTCAAGGTCATTCAACTGGCAAGTATCGCGGGTGTACTCTTCGAACTCTGTGCTCAGTGCTTGGTTTCCGGCAAGCTTATTTGATCTTCATTCTTCATTGCAGTGTACTTACCAGGCTAGGATGCGTAGCTTCTCTCCTTCTTGTTCCCCTCTTCGTGTACCACGTCGGGCCTTGATCTTTGCGCGTTGAAGTTGAAGACGTTGTCTTACATTTCACTCCGCTACAACTATACGTCTTCGATGCAACTTGATGTGGGGTTCCGCAAATGTCATTCTGCACGTGGACTCTGCCAAACATGGCGTAAAATGAGAGTCCGAGCAGTATCTGTACAGCCTTGAGGCTTCCTTGCCATGAGGCCAAATACAATAGAGTGCTGTATTTCTCATGCTGTGCGTCGACACCCATGCTCCAGTAATAAGACAATGTCGAATTGATCTATCGATGTAGTGAAGTCCTAGTTTTCAGTGTATGGAGTCTATAGACATCTGCACAATACCCAGGCAGTTTACGTACGTGTGGGTGCTTCAATGCGAGGCCATACTCGTATGCAGTGCTGTCAGATTGGGAAAGTCTGTAAGCCATCATCACTGCCCCCAGACTATCCGAACCTGGGTTTTGTTTGCGGAGCGCGGCGGGGCTGCATCGAGTGAGTCGCTGTTTTCAAGCCAGGTTCGTTGTGGATACGAATGGAGATCGTTCCTGTCGTCCTTTTATATGCCTCTAAAGCATCATCAAAAATGGACTGATATTTCGCGCATGCGGAGCGCGAAAGTAGAAATCTGGGACATACTGTAGTGTTCGTGGTTGCTCGAGAGGTGTGAGAAGAGGATTCCTTTCTCATGTACTGGAGTACAGACAACCATCACCGGAAAATGACGTAGCTTCACTCAGCCATGGTTATGCATCAGAAACCGCAGTTTTGTCGGCAGGTCGAGAGAGATATGGAACATTCCCGTAGATACGACGCCGCGCACTGCATTACCAAAACGATCACGTGTTGGCGGTCCCGACGATTCGGGATTGTTCTTCAGCCTGTTGACGCGTCTAGGCTGAGTCAGTCTATCCAGTTCCACAATCACCAGTGCTGACAGCGCTGACACCCAAGGACGCGTGTACCCGACGCGTGTGCGCCGACAGAGCTCTTACCAGTCCTATAAATTGCCCTCTTTGCCTCACAGTAAGCTCCAACAATCGCTTTTCTTGACCCGTACACATCTTCTTACACATGTTCCACTACAGCCCCTCATCGCGCTCTCAGAGCTATACGTCCTACCGTCCACGGTGCTCGTATCTTCCTGCTTCTTTCGATATAGATGACGTACCTTCGCCCGCTTATGCTCTCGAGGACTTGGGGTATCCCTCTTTGTCTCACTCCTTCCTGCCGCCACGCATAGATGCAAAGACACGGTACCGCCGTGCTCTTCATGAGCTAGAAGCCGCAGAGCAAGAGTATCAAGCCCATGTAGCATTGGAGCGCGCTCGTCAAGCCGCCGCCATTCGCCAGCGTGCTGCCGCTGAAGCTGCACGCCGCGAACGCGAAATCACCTTATACGCCGAGTTCGAGCGCACCAACCGCGCGCGCGCCTTGCAAGAGCAAGTACAAGAAAGGCTTGCCCAACGCCAGCGCGCTCTCCGAACTCAGGTCGCGTTTGACCCAGCCCATCGTGGGAGGCACGCCCTTATGCGCGCTATCTATGGTGATGCCGAGAGAGATTCTGCTCCTCAATGTCACCCTGCTCGTTCTCAACCTGACGATGAGACTTTGACTATTGGCGACCTTTTGGGCCTATTCCCTGGGGTCCATCCTGAGCGTCAGCGCGTTAGTGCACCTCAGAGGCCGACTTCACCTACTTCTTCACAACCACACTACCCCGCCGAGCCCCACACTCAGCCCCAACCGCCCGAACATGAGAATGCGGAGGTCAACTTGAGCAACATCCTGGAATTCTTCCACAGTATTGCTGCTCAGGCCCGAGGTGCAACTGGTGGAGAGCAGTCCACTGATGAGGTACGCTTGTCCGTCTGGAGGGTATGTATTCCATTGTCTAATATGGGCTTCATAGCAGAGTTTGCCGTCTCAAACCGAAGCTACAGCTGTAGATGGGAAGGGTAAGGGCAAAGGCAAGGCCCAGCCCGTGACCGAACCTACTCTTTTTGGGACAATATTCCCCGAGCGTGTGAGCGGTGCACATGATCAAGAGCTGCGTGACCTCGAGTATGCAATCAAGCTCAGTCTCCAGGATCGTGATGCCACCAATGTTAACGCTTCCAAGGCCTCCCAGTCCAGCCTCACTGCATCCTCTTCGAAAGTGAGCTCATGAAATTTGTGGTGTTCCATCAACGAAAGATGGCTAACATGTAGATGCAGGCGAAAGTCGGGGATCCATCTTCCTCGGGCCGCGCAGCCTCTCCCAGTCGTAATGCTAGATCTCCATCTGTCTCCGTCTCTGTCCCGGTGCCCGTTTCACCCCTGGCTTCCATCCGTGCCGTACGCGCCCAGATTTCCGCGCTGGAGTCTGCGTTCAAGTTCCCACTTACTGTCGACTTTGATCATTCTGAACTCGCGGTGACGTCGAATAATGCGCCCGTGCGCGCCTACGAGTATGCTCTAAATAGCCTTCTTGAGCGGCTGGATGCGATAGAGAGCGATGGTAATGAAGAAGTTCGCGACGTTCGGAGGGAGGTAGTAAGGGAGGTAGAGCGGGCCTTAGAGGAAGTGGAACGAAAGGTCAAACAGAAGGCTCCCCAAGCTCCAGTCCCCGAAATCACAAAACAAGAGGCAAGCGATGTACAAAGCGAAGACCCTGGCGCTTCTGCCACCCAAGCCGTTTCGCCAGCCGTTGTTCACGTCAGCGAATCTACCAAACCGACGCTGCCCAACGTTGCTCCTGTGGCCTCTCAGGCAGACGCCGACATCGATGTGGCCATCTCTGCAGAGTACCGGTCGGCTTCTCCTGTTGCCACACCCTCAGGAGTGGTCGTTGCTGAGCGGGACACTGCCGTGGGGGCAGCAGCTGCCAACGTGGAAGCCTCGACTCTCAGCGGTGCCGATACAGAAGCTGTTCCTGCTTCTGAGGACGCCTCGGATTCGATCGCAACAATTACCCCTGGTTCTATTGCTCCTGCCGTTCCTGTGCCCAGTTCTTCGAACGAACCCGCCTCTACTGCAGCAGCGGCCGCTGAGACGTACCTCGCGTCATTGTCACACGATCAGTTCACGTTTCCACCGAGGCCTGCATTTTCCCAGTCGAGCACGGACTCCGGAGTGCCACACGACGATGATGCCGTACTGGTGGACAAATCTAGCGAAGGTGGATCTGTGAGGAGCGTGGAGGATGGGTGGACGACGGAGTTTGATGCCTAGAGTACATGTGCTACGGGTTTCCCTTTATTATTGTTTCAAACCTATGTTTCTCTTTTTTTTGTTGTATTTTTTTGCCCGTGGGTCCCATCAACTTTTAATAACAAGTTCCTAGTGCAGAGCTACTGGGCATTGTTTTCTAAAAGTGACGCGAATAGAACGTGTTTGGACCGTTCCGTTTCCGCCGCCAAGCGTCCCTGGTCCGTTGTAACGTGATGATCTCTGAGTTGAGCCAAGATGGCGCTGGTACAGTAAAGCAAATTGCTTTTCATTTGTAGAGATTTACAGTAATGGTACTTGATGTACCTTGGACATGGGTGCGTCAAGTGCCATTAAATTTCTACTACGTTTGCGCCTTTCTTCTGGTCAGTCCGACACCGCTGCAACATTGACCAAGAGAGTACCAGTGCCAAATCGCTTCCACAGCCAAGCAGTTAGCTTGTACCACAGTAATTTCACTAGGCACCAGTCCGCGCGTCCGGCACATACATCCTCATACGCCATTGCACCAGGTCCCATCTGACGTGCTCATTGCCCCTGCCAGCGTGAATGTGCCCGAACACATGCAACCGTGGACGGACATGCTATAATGCAGAGAGCAACGCATAGCATCCATATCTGTCCGCGTCAAGGTGGGCAAAGGGAGGTCCATGTGTGATGAGGATATCAATTGAGATAGAATGTGAGACCGGATCTCGTCTGCTTCGGGGGGTGATGGGCCGTGGATACTTGCAGTGATGGGCCGTGGATACTGAAAGGGCCACGATGGGTGTATAGGGGCTGCCGTAAATAGGTGAGTTCGACAGATGCGCTAGATTTACTGTACGATAGAGCGTGGTCGTTGGGCGAGCGGGGCGCGCAGCACATGGCCATCGATTGCTCCTCTCTCGCCACCGCTGCCGGGCCGCTGCCCCGGGCCGTCCCCGCGTCCCCGCTCGTTCGCTCGCTCGTTTCGCTTTTTCTCCTCCCACAGAACTCTCGCGAATTCTATCCGGAGCCGACGAAGACTCATCTCC
The DNA here is from genome assembly GCA_015178925.1 of Russula emetica. Lineage (NCBI taxonomy): Eukaryota > Fungi > Basidiomycota > Agaricomycetes > Russulales > Russulaceae > Russula > Russula emetica. The sequence continues at coordinate 34,765 of WHVC01000085.1, read as the reverse complement.
CCACCATTCACCGCCGGCTCTTCACTAACCTGTGTCGCTATAAAACCAAGACACCAAGGTACTCACTGCAACCTTAACAGCGACACACCAGAGTAATACAATAGCGCTAGCCTCGCAGCGCGATCATACTCGGCTTAACATTGCGACAACTGAGCGAGAATCAAAGACTCAAGGTATGTCAGACCTGGTGAAATACACGCACCCGTCTCTCGGGAGAGGTGAGCGCGACGTCATGGTTTACCTGCGATAAAGAGTTTGTAGGGGTGTGGGTAGGAGTTGAGCCAGGCGAGGGCACCATCAAGCTCGTCGTGGTCTGTACCAGACTAGGTAAGATCGCCTGAGTGGATGAGAATGTCGCCGTCTATGAGAGCAGGCTGAGCGCGGTGGGTGTTGTGCGTATCGGTTAAGCAGACGAGGCGGATGCGTGGCGTGGATTCAGAAAGGTAGAACCAATGGGGGAGGAAAATGCGGGTGACGACATCATTGACGAGGGGCCATGGCGTCGAGTAGGCAAATCATGTTTCTGTAGTTGGGGAAGGACGGCGGTCAAGCTGTCGAGCTTCATTATGAGTACGATCCGTTCTTTGGATTGACGACAGAGGTTTGATGTATTTTGATCACGGTGATATGGTGGTCGCTGAGCGCTGAGCAATCACTGCATTGACATCCTGTCTGTCTCAAGCAGCCTACAGTACCCTCACCTTTCGTGCGCGCTTATTATGTCAGCTATTCCCAGGGCTGTTCATCATCAATGGCCGAGGAAGTGTTTGTGCGCCTAGTGAGCCAGCGAACCCTAAACCCACCACCATCCTCTTCACTCCCTCATGTCTCACGCAATCCCCTCGACCTCCTCATCCCCCAATTTCCAGTTAATTCTCAATAATGCCTTGAAGGTCTACGGAAAACGCACAAAGAGCGACCTTCTTACACATCCACTTGCCGCCCAGCTCCAGGACTGCAACTCTCCCAGCGCCGTTCTCACCCTCATTTATCAGCAAGTCCAGGGACTCCAAAGAGATGACGATAGACTGACAAAATGGCTCGACCCAACCGTGAGAGTCTTGCTCGCCTTTTCGGAAACTCTTGGAGAGGGTGTTAGCTTGGTATGCCTCAGGAAATGAACCCATCCGAGATCCACTCTTTCACATCCATTTCCCAGGCATTCTCTCCCGCGAAAGCGATTTTTGCAGGGGCCGGCGTTCTTCTCTCAGTACGTATCCTTCGTTGGACTTTCGTGCGGGCCATTGTAATACCCTCTTAGACAGCTATGGATGTTCGCGCAAGCCAGGACAATCTTATCGATATCTTCGAGCGCATGGAAAACTTCTTCCAACGTCTTGAAATCTACACTAGGGTGTCACCGCCACCTGAAATGATAGATATTACTGTGAAGATAATGGTGGAGGTACTTTCTATTCTCGGGATCGCTACGAAGGAGATGAAGCAAGGCCGGATGAGTAAGTAATTCCTGTACAACTGGGTGGCTGTTGATTAAGAAAATTGACAGAAAAATACCTGAAGAAGCTGATTGGAAAGACTGACATAGAAGATGCGCTGAAGAGACTGGACAAACTGACAAATGAAGAGGTCCGGATGGTAACTGCACAAGTTCTGGAGGCCACGCATACTGTCGATGATAAAGTAGGACGTGTCGGGGATAAGGTACTCGAGGCCACGCATGCTGTCGATGACAAAGTAGGTCGTGTCGAGGATAAGGTGGTCAGCGTCGACGACAAAGTCGCGGTAGTCATTGATGGTGTGTAACTGTCTTTGACTAGTCTCCAAGGGAATGTGTTTAACATTGATGTGTCTAGAGGGAAAAGAGACAAGGGTAGTCATACAACAAGTGGCAGACGACATGGATCAAGTCAAACGTTAGTCATCTTCTTTCTGCGTTCACATTGGTGTGCAGGCTCAATCATCCGCACAGGGAACCAATTACGACAGGACCTTCGCAAATGGCTCTCTCCGCCGGATCCGTCCATTAACCACAACATTGCCTGCGGCGCCCATCGCAAGCAAACAGCGGAGTGGTTTTTCCAAGGAAGTATCTTCACCAAATGGAAATCAAATGGTTCCCTTTTGTGGCTCCACGGAAAACGTACGTTCTCATGACATTTCCAGCGGGATGGCCGCTGATTGCCACCTCTTGTAGCGGGCTCCGGGAAGAGCGTACTCTGGTTTGTCGCTATCAAACACTGTCAACCTTAAGTTACTTACGCCCGGGTTAGCTCCACCATAATTCAAGACGTTATTGCCCCACGTGCCGATGAGTTGGTCTCCATGGCCTATTTCTACTTTGATTTTAGGGACATCAACAAGCAAAACCGTCGTGACTTGCTTCCTTCTCTCGTCACTCAGCTTTCCGATCAGTCACATCGTCATAGTGACATACTCAACGCCCTTTATCTCAAATACGGAAGCGGCGCACAGAAGCCGAATGAAGATGAATTGATACAATGCCTCAAGGATATGCTCACACTCCCAGATCAAAAACCTGTTTACCTCATCATTGACGCCCTCGATGAATGCCCTGACACGTCTGGAATGCCATCTCCACGGGAACAAGTCCTCGACCTCGTGAACGAGCTCGTCGAGCTTTCCTCACCAAATCTTCGACTATGTGTCACGAGTCGCCCGGAGATTGATATCCGACGTGCTCTCGAACCTTTAACATCCCTCCGAGTATCCCTTCATGAGCAAAGTGGACAAAGGCAGGATATTGTCGACTATGTCACGTCGGTCGTTCAGTCGGATGCAAAAATGCGTCGATGGCGAGATGAAGACAAGAATTTAGTGATCGAGACACTCTCTGAGCGAGCAGATGGAATGTAAGGACATTATCATTCAAGCTGTAATATGGCCATGATATTTACCGCGGCGAGCAGGTTTCGGTGGGCGTTCTGCCAACTAGAAGCCCTACGACACTGCTTAGCACCTCGAGTGCGGCATATGCTTAAAGAATTGCCGAAGACCCTGGATGAGACATACGAGCGGATTTTGAAGGACATTAATGAGGCAAACTGGGATCACGCTCATCGCCTGCTGCAGTGCCTCACGGTAGCCGTTCGTCCTCTACGTGTGGCAGAGCTCGCGGAGGTCCTCGCTGTCGACTTCGGGACCGCCTACTGTGGAGGAACGTCAAAATTGAACACAGATTGGCGATGGGAAGATCAAGAAGAAGCGGTTCTGTCCACCTGCTCGAGTTTGATCTCTGTCGTGGACGACGAGGGCTCTCAAATTGTACAATTTTCACACTTCTCCGTAAAGGAGTTCCTTACCTCGTCACGGATTTCCGGTTCAAGTGCAGACGTATTGCGCTTTCGTATTCTCTTTCGACCGGCACACACGATCCTTGCCAAGGCATGCGTGGGTGTACTGTTGCGGTTGGGTGGACTTGTGGATGAGGTCAACGTCAAGGACAAATTCCCTCTCGCACGATACGCTGCAAAACATTGGGTCGACCATGCTCAATTTGAGAATGTCTCATCCCAGATACGAGAAGGGATGGAAGATCTCTTTGACCCCGATAAACCATATTTTGCTGCTTGGCTCCAGGTCCACAACGTCGACACAAGGCCCACTTCCGGTTTGGTTCTTTATCACTTTGCTAATATCTCCCGCAAGACGGCAACACCATTATACTGTGCAGCGCTCTGTGGGTTTCATGACCTAGCAGAACAACTCATTATGAAGCACCCACAACAAGTGAACACCACTGGCGGTTACTGTGTGTCGCCACTGGGGGCTGCACTGAGTCGCGGGCATCTCAAGATGGCACAGTTGCTCTACGAGCGCGGTGCCGACGTAGATGTCCAGGCAAGTGACGACCGGACTCCACTTTTTGGTGCATCACGGTTTGGACACCTTAAAATTGTTCAATGGCTGCTCAGTCGCAGTGCGAATCCAAATGTTCGGGACAAACCATATTGCTTGACTCCACAGCATATGGCGGCCTCGTCTGGACACGTCGAGATCTCCCGGTTATTGCTTCAGTACAAGGCCGACAGCAATGCCCAAGATCGCAGTGGGTGGACTCCTTTAATATATGCGTCAGACCGGGGGCACGTCAATGTTGTCTGGTTATTGCTCGAATACGGCGCCGATGTGAATGCCCGGAACAAGAGCCGCGACACGCCATTGCTTCGTGCAGTAAATGGTGGGCGCCTCGAGGTCGCACGCCTACTTGTCGAGCATGGTGCGAATATAGATGCAGAGGACGGTGAGGGCAGGACTGCATTTCAGGTTGCATCGGAGAATGGACATCACGATATCGCGAAGTTTCTGTCGGACCATGGCTCCAAATAAGAAAAACATACTGTAGTATCATTGGCTCTGGTCTTCATGAATACTCTAGCGCCTAGCGTGGTAGGAAACCCAACTTGTACTGTAAAATATCACAAGGGACAATATTTACACAGTAATATATCAATCATCTCGTCATTGCACCTGGAGGGTTCATTATCAGGGTCATTTCCGAGTCAAATGCACGCATCAAGATGAATCCATTTCTTGGCTTCATACACAATCTACTAACAGCACTTTGTGGAAATGTGATCATGGTCAGCCTGAGGCCGCACCGTCCTGGACCTTGAAGCATCAATCCTGATTCACGATGTCCTATAAATGCTTCCCGAACACTCGAAGACATACATCACTGGCCCGAGCCATCTGTCTGAGGCAGGAGCTGGTAAGAATGTATGACAATAGCTACAGTCGCGTCATGAGTCGAGGTCACTCATCATGGACGTTAACGTTACATCGACGTTACATGGCCCGTCTGTAGTTTCGGAGTTAGGAAAGGGGGAGCATGATTGGGACGGGTGGAGGCGGGGACGCGTTGAGTTTTCGCCAGGCTACTATACTGTATGTAGCCTTATAAGCAGCGCTCGGCGCCTCCTCGACACTGCGGCCGGCCATTTTTTTCCCCTGGGAGATATGCAAAAATCTGTCGAATGATTTTCTCGTTTGCAGTTTGCACATACTTCGGTATCGGTTTAGGGCCGCGTTGGCGTTGGCGGGCTTGGAGGGCGGCGGCGAAAGCGGGCTCAGGGTTGGCTCATTGACAACTTGGGAAAGGAACGAGGTTGGAGGCCGAGGGGTTAACAGGCTGCCCGAGTTTCCGGCGGCGATGGATGAGCGCGTCTTCGTCTAGGATGTGTTTGGAGATCATTTCGCAGTTAAAGTTTGGGAAGTGTATCATGTCCTGGATGGCTTGTTGGAGGTGGGTGAAGTGGTCCGACATGGAGTGGAGGCAGAATGATGATAGCTGTGAAAATGACATCGTTTTTCTCACCATGGCGGTGATACGACGGTACTAGTAATAGCTTCGCATTTTAGCCAGCGTGTCGCAAAGAGGGGTATCGGATTTCAAGGACTTTCATTAGCAGGCTTATTTGGGCGTGTGTGTCCTAATTTTCGTGGAGTGTACGGAGAGAAACGAAGAGGTCATGGGCAGTCGTGCAATCCTCGACGTGATCAACATCTGCAGTGGAGATCCGGTCTAGTATGAACCCACTGAGAGCATCACCGTTGTGAGTCCAGACGTACAGTAGTGGGCGTCACGCAAGACGAGAGGGTCAGGGCACGACTCGGTCACTCGGAGAGAGTACCCTCCAGCCAGGGTTTCGAGCCACATTGAAGGACGAAAAGGTTAAGATTGTGGCTCTACTCGAGCCAGTTGGCCTTGCCGAGGTCAAGAACTGGGTTGGCGGGCCAGGATGCGCTTTAACGGTACGTTCAGTGATTCTAATTGCGGTCTGTAAAGAACTGTACATCACGTGCTCTCAGGCACATCACTTGGCGTCGTGACTGACGTAGTATGTACGATGTACGTCGTACACCGTCTCCCGTTGTCGTCCAGTGAGGTTGTCCACCAATCGCGCGAGCAAGCCTAAGTGAACAGTCCATGCAAATTGTTCTCGGACATGTATTTCAAAAGCCCCTTACTGCTTCCCGGATGGCGTCTAATACACGGATTGCTTTGATAGACTACAGCTTTTCACACATAAGGCTAGCCCTTTAGGAATTGTGCTTTACGTCTCCTGTCGCAAAAGGGTAGTCGGTATACCCTTCCGGACCAGGGGTATAGTAAGTCTTGGGGTTCGATGGTGCTAGCTCAATATTGTCTTTCAAGCGAAGTGGCAGATCAGGCTGTCAATTAAGACAAGTCAGCGTCCTCTCCGCGTCGATAAAGATAGAAAGCAGTACTGACATTTGAGATGAAGTGACGGGCGAATGAGACAAGGCCACCCTCCTTCTCGACGGCCTCTATCGCACTGTCACGTCCAAAGCCGGAATTGGTAATGTATACGCCGTCACCCCATATGTCTCGCAGTAGCTTGTTAGAGTCCTTTCCCGTCCCGCTCTCCCCATCGGGTTTGGTAACAGTGTGATGAGTGCTCGGCTCCAAGACATGGAGGTAGGCAAAGTTTGGATAGCCGACGCGGATGCGCTTGACGACCTCGGCAAACGTAGGAAGCGGATCTGGCATCCTCATCCCTGCAGATGACAAATTAAATAATTACAAAGCCGAGAGGAGCGTGCGTCGTCCTCAATCACACTCACCTTGGAATGTGGACCACGGGCTTAAACGTATGCCCACCTTGTTTGCGCCGACGGCTTTGACGACCGCCTCAGTAACCTCGAGCACGAAGCGCGCGCGATTCTCCACCGAGCCGCCATACGAATCTGTGCGCTCATTCGTGTTCGTCTGTAAAAACTGATCCGGGAGATATCCGTTTGCCGCATGGATCTCGACTCCGTCAAACCCAGCTCCGAGGACGGCGTTCCGAGCTGCCGTAGCAAACAGCTGCACATACTCCCCGATCTCTTCGACCGTCAGAGCGCGCGGCACGGGTTCCGGTGTCGACTTGGATGAAAGGATTCTGTCCTTGAGTGGGATTGGACTGGGCGCAACGTGTGGGTACCCGCCTTCTTGTAGGACATCCGATTGTGCGGTGCGCCCGAGCGCCCAGAGTTGGAGAAATATGGATGATCCGTTTTTGTGCACCGCGTCCACAACCTGTTATAAAGAAGAAAAGGGTTGGGTATGTTCAGTAAGAACGTGAGTGTGTCCCATGTGAGAAGTTGAGAGGGAAGGGGATGACGAACCGGCGACCATCCCGATATCTGCTCGTCACTCCATATGCCAGGAACGTTCTTGTACCCGCCTGCCTGCGGGGCGATGTATGTCGCCTCGGTGATGGCTAGAGTGCCCGGGACGCTCGTGCGTTGCTTGTAGTATTCTAGCGCGAGGGGCCCAGGGACGTACTGAGCATCTGCGCGGGTACGTGTCATGGGAGCCAACACAACGCGGTGCTGTAGATTGGCGGTGCCAACACGGATCGGTTGGAAGAGTTTCGGAGTAGAAGAGGTAGACATTGGTCCTCGAAATTGCCTGCAGTTCGAGAAGAAACGACTGTGTTTGATGAAGTACTGCAGCTTGTGAGACGTCTCAATAGGCTATTTAAAGGACACTCACTGTCGTAAGCCGAGTGTTGCTTACTGAGCTGCTCAGTACGTATCGTCTTGACCGTAGTCGTCATGGCCGTGACAAAGGGCATCAACGAAAATGAAGCATGTCGTAACTTGATTAAATTAATTAAATTAATTAGACCTTGAGCCGATCATTTACCAATCGTAAACTTCAGCCATCGACCACAGTGCAGAAATAGACACCATAAACACGAAAGATTGTCTGAGCCTGATTGGGCCATGTACTGTGCATAGGTCGATTGTTGTCGATGTTGTGGGCCAGGGAAGAACGTCTACGGGTGTCAGCGCTCAGCATCAGTCATCATGCTTATGATACCTTGCCACGTGCACTTCACGGCCGGCATGATACCACCGGGATTTGACAGCTGATTAGAAAATCGTAGGCGTCTCCCAGAACAACACTGCCCCACATAACCTAGCCAAGACGCGCAAGAGCCAGCCGCAGCCAACACGTCGCCCGGCAAGATGTTCGCCTTGCATTACCCGTGCGCTGTTCGGATCTAGTGCCATGCCAGTGTAGACGAGAGCTCAAGTTGCAAGGAAAATTGGTATTTCTTCGCTCATCCCAGTCTTCTATACTACCTGCTCGGACTACCTGCTCGGAACTTGGGCCTGAACAGCCCTCGCTTGAGATTAGACATAGCATCTACTGCGCACTGCGCAATATTCGTTATACTGTATTACCTGCACAGACCACGGAGTTATCATGGAAGCTGTCAACGGCGGGCGTTATGAACTCGCGACGCGCTTTACCCAAATTGGGTTAGGTATCATCATATCCAGCACCTGTGCGAGGGTCTCAAGCTTTTCCGCAGACGTCTACGTTTTTCTAATCAGCTTGCATCATAAACCCCAGCTTTGTTGGCGGGTCATGAGAGATATGGAACATTCCCCATAATTACGACGATGACCGCGCAGGCAGGCACAGGTTTACCGAAACGGTGACGTGTTGGCGGTCCCGACGCGTCATCAAGTGCTGACACCAACTCTCAAGGACGCGTGTACTCTGTACAGTACCCGACGCGTGCGCGCTGATAGAGCTCTTACAGTACCAGTCCCATAAATCGCCCACTTTACCTCAAAGTAAGTTAAATGCCAACAATCGCTTTTCTTGAGCCGTACTCATCTTACAACATGATCCACTACAGCCCCTCGCGCTCTCAGGGCTGGCGCGACGTCGTGGTTACCTGCGACAAAGAGTTTGTGGGGATGAGGGTAAGAGTTGAGCCAGGCGAGGGCGTCGTCGAGCTAGTGGTCTGTACCAGACAGATCGCCTGAGTGGATGAGAATGTCGCCGTCTTGAAGGGCAGGCTGAGCGTGGTGAGTGTCGTGCATGTCGGATATGCAGACGAGGCGGATGATTGGCGTTCTGGGTGTGATAGAGGGCGTGGTTCGTGAGGAAAAGGCGGGGCGACGACATGAAGCGGTTCCAGATGGCATCATGGCGGTAAGTTATCTCGAACTTGTAGGATTACGTTAGTCACGACGTCAATGGATCAACGATCAACACTATAACTCAACCGTGACCGCAGAACACATCAAGCTATTCCGAAACCTCATCTTGGTAAACTCAAGTAACGCGACATCGATATCACTGCTTGTAGACGCGAAGGTACATGCGAGACGCCACTGTCACGCCACGCAATCCAGCCTTTTCGCAAGCCGGATTTTGCCCGCGCCCTCGATCACGCGCGCACTGCCGCGCCTCGTGTTGGACCCTTTACACCTCCGTCATACAATACCGCTCCACTACTTCAAGGTCGCCCAAACTCAAGGAGTCAGACCGGACCAAGCGTCGTAAAACCATACGATGCGCATCTATGCTTTCAACACTCAACCTCGGATCCAGGCATGACATTAGCCGCATAAAGATACTTTATTCGAGAGGGTCGATCGGATCACCTTGCCCGACCCGACTCGATACACCAGCTGGGACGCGAAAAATATCCCAGCGATCGCTCTGAACCATCGTGCGCCTGACCGATTCTCAGTCAGCTTCGACGTACAGTATTTCCATTTCCCGGAACAGAACTTGCCCAAGGAATAGGCCGTCGTGGTTCTGTTTAGTCGAGCCTAGTCTGCCAGTGGGCTTCGATGATGGAGCACAAAGACTCGGACCGGAAGGGATTTAAGGGCGAAAGCCACATTGTCGCGTAGAATGCTGCAGCACGAGAACAAGAAGATAGATACGTTGGAACCAGACGAGACCGGTGGAGATGGAGACGGAAACGACTTGGAGATTTGCGAGGAAGTGGCAGGGAGGAAGATGGTTCGGTGCCAGCGTATGATGAATAATCTGCCAGTCGTAAACTGGAGAACGAGATTGATCAGATTGATGAGGACGGTCTTCTGTTCCAGGGTGGCTTGATGATCCAAGAATCGATATTCAACCTTACCTGTTAACAAGTCGTGTTTCTGCCGTTGGGGAAGGGGGAAGGAGGGTCAAGCCATCGAGCTTCATTATGAGTACGGTAGTAGGTTCTTTGGATTGGCTGAGAGGTTTGATGTATTTCTATCACAGTGATATGGTGGTCGGCGAACACAAAATAACTGCTAGTGACTCGGACTCGGATATTGCATTGACATCCTGTCTGTCTCAAGCAGCCCACCCTCGCAGTTCATTTCACCCTTTGATTGTTATCGTGCGCGCTTATCAGCCATTCCCAGGGCTGTCCATAATCGATGGCGGCCGAGGCGGTGCTTGTGAGCACTCAGTGAACCACTTCCCTATCATCCCCATCATCTACCGACCCACCATCGTCCCTCATGTCTCACGCCAACGCCACGACCTCCTCATCCCCCAATTTCCAGTTAATCTTCAATAATGCCTTGGAGGCCTACAAAAAACGTACCAAGAACGATCTCCTTACGCATCCACTTGTCGCCCAACTCCAAAACTATACCTCTTCCAGCGCCGTTCTCGCCCTCATTCATCAGCAAGTCCAGGGGCTCCAGAGAGACGACGATAGGCTCACAAAATGGCTCGACCCAACCGTGAAAGTCTTGTACGCCTTTTCGGAAACGCTGGGAGAGGGTGTTGGCCTGGTATGCCTTGGGAAATGAACCCGTCCGAGATCCACTCATTCATATTCATTTCCCAGGCATTCTCCCCCGCGAAAGCGATCTTTGCAGGAGTCGGTGTTCTTCTCTCAGTGCGTATCCTTCGTTCGACTTTCGCGCGGGCCATTGTGATACCCTCTCAGACAGCTATGGATGTTCGCGCAAGCCAGGAAAACCTCATCGACATCTTCGAGCGCATGGAAAATTTCTTCCAACGTCTTGAAATCTACACTAGGGTGTCACCGCCACCTGAAATGATAGATATTATTGTAAAGATAATGGTCGAGGTGCTCTCTATTCTTGGGATCGCTACGAAGGAGATGAAGCAAGGCCGGATGAGTAAGTAATTCGTGTACAACTGGGTCGCTGTTTATTAAGAAATTTCTTAGAAAAATACCTGGGGAAGCTGATTGGAAAGACTGACATAGAAGATGCGCTGAAGAGGCTGGACAAACTGACAAATGAAGAGGTCCGGATGGTAACTGCACAAGTTCTGGAGGCCACGCATACTGTCGATGATAAAGTAGGACGTGTCGAGGATAAGGTGGTCGGCATCGACGATAGAGTGGCCAGTGTTGATGACAAGGTTAAGGCTGTCGACGACAAAGTCGCGGTGGTCATTGATGGTGCGCAGCCGTCTTTGATTAGTCTCCAAGGGAATATGTTTAACTCTGATGTGTCTAGAGGGAAAAGAGACAAGGGTAGTCATACAACAAGTGGCAGACGACATGGGTCAAGTCAAACGTTAGTCATCTTCTTTCCGCGTTGACATTGGTCTCAAGCATCCGCAAAGGGAACCAATTACGACAGGACCTTCGCAAATGGCTCTCTCCGTCTGACCCGTCCATTAACCACAACATTGCCTGCGGCGCCCATCGCAAGCAAACAGCGGAGTGGTTTTTCCAAGGAAGTATCTTCACCGAATGGAAATCCAATGGGTCGCTTTTGTGGCTCCACGGAAAACGTACGTTCTCCTGACATTTCCAGCGCGATGACCGCTGATAGCCACCTCTTGTAGCGGGCTCTGGGAAGAGCGTACTCTGGTTTGTCCTTATCAACACTGTCAATCTTGAGTTATTCACCTCCTTATTAGCTCTACGATAATTCAAGACATTAATGCCCTACGTGGTGATGGATTGGCCTCCATGGCCTATTTCTACTTTGATTTTAGGGACATCAACAAGCAAAACCGTCGCGACTTGCTCCCTTCTCTCGTTACTCAGCTTTCCGATCAGTCACATCGTCATTGTGACATACTCAACCGCCTTTATCTCGGACTCGGAAGCGGCGCACAGAAGCCCAGTGAAGATGAATTGATACAATGCCTCAAGGATATGCTCACACTCCCAGATCAACGACCTGTTTATCTTGTCATTGACGCCCTCGATGAATGCCCTGACACGTCTGGAATGCCATCTCCACGGGAACAAGTCCTCGACCTCGTGAACGAGCTCGTCGAGCTTTCCTCACCAAATCTTCGTCTATGTGTTACGAGTCGCCCGGAGATTGATATCCGACGTGCTCTCGAACCTTTAACATCCCTCCGAGTATCCCTTCATGAGCAAAGTGGACAAAAGCAAGATATTGTCGACTATGTAACGTCTGTCGTTCAGTCGGATGCAAAAATGCGTCGATGGCGAGATGAAGACAAGAATTTGGTCATCGAGACACTCTCTGAGCGAGCAGATGGAATGTAAGGGCATTATCATTCAAGCTGTAATATGTCCATGATATTCACCGCGCCTCGCAGGTTTCGGTGGGCGTTCTGCCAACTAGAAGCCCTACGACACTGCTTAGCACCTCGAGTGCGGCATATCCTTAAAGAATTGCCGGAGACGCTGGACGAGACATACGAGCGGATTCTGAGGGATATTAATAAGGCGAACCGGGATCTCGCTCATCGCCTCCTGCAGTGCCTCACGGTAGCCGTTCGTCCTCTACGTGTCGCAGAGCTCGCGGAGGTCCTTGCTGTCGACTTCGGGACCGCGTCCCGTGGAGGGACGTCAAAATTGAACACGGATTGGCGATGGGAAGATCAGGAAGAAGCGGTTCTGTCGACCTGCTCGAGTTTGATCTCCGTCGTCGTGGACGAAGAAGGGTCTCAAATTGTACAATTTTCACACTTCTCCGTAAAGGAGTTCCTTACTTCGTCACGGATTGCCGGTTCAAGTGCAGACGTATTGCGTTTTCGCATTCTCCTTGAACCGGCACACACGATCCTTGCCAAGGCCTGCCTGGGTGTGCTGCTGCGGTTGGGTGAACTTGTGGACGAAGACAACGTCAAGGACAAATTCCCTCTCGCTCGATACGCTGCTGAACATTGGGTCGACCATTCTCGATTTGAGAATGTCTCGTCCCACATACGAGAGGGGATGGAAGATCTCTTTGACCCCGATAGACCATATTTCGCTGCTTGGCTCCAGGTTCACGACATCGACATCCCGCCCCTTAACAATTCCGAGTCCCTTCTTTTTTACTTTGCTTACTCTCAGAAATCAAGGACGGCAACACCATTATACTATGCAGCGCTCTGCGGGTTTCATGACCTAGCAGAACAACTCATTATCAAACACCCGCAACATGTGAACACCACTGGCGGTCACTGGGTGTCGCCACTAGGGGCTGCACTGAGTCGTGGGCATCTCAAGATGGCACAGTTGCTCTGCGAGCGCGGTGCCGACGTAGATGTCCAGGGAAATTACGAACGGACCCTACTGTATGATGCATCACGGTTTGGACACCTTGAAATTGTTCAATGGCTGCTCAGTCGCGGTGCGAATCCAAATGTTCGGGACAAAACATATGGCAATACTCCACAGTATTTGGCGGCCGGGTTTGGACACGTCGAGGTCTCCCGGTTATTACTTCAGTACAAGGCCGACAGCAATGCCCAAGTTCAAAATGGGCGGACTCCTTTAATATTTGCATCAGACCGGGGGTACGTCAATGTTGCCCGGTTATTGCTCGAACATGGTGCCGATGTGAATGCTCGGGACAAGAGACGCGATACGCCACTGCATTACGCATCAAATAGAGGGCACCCCGAGGTCGCACGCCTACTTGTCGAGCATGGTGCGAATATAGATGCAGAGGACGGTGAGGGCAGGACTGCATTTCAGGTTGCGTCGAAGAGAGGACATCACGATATCGCGAAGCTTCTGTCGGACCATGGCTCCAAATAAGAAAAACATACTGTAGTATCATTGACTCTAGTCTTCATGAATACCCTAGCACCTAGCGTAGTAGGAAACCCAATTTTACTGTAAAATATCACAAGGGACAATATTTGCACCGTGGGATATCAATCATCTCGTCATCGCGCCTTCTGGGTCTGTTCTGAGTCAAATGCGGCGTATCAAGATGACTCCATTTCTTGGCATCGCAAATGAGGGAGCGATAGAGATAAGGGGAACAAGACAAGGGAGTACGTGCGGTGTAATAAGGTGCGGAACTGGGCAACGTGGATGCCAGTTGACACACATTTTCAGGTGTAGCCTCACGGGAGCAGCTTGGTTTCATCTGCCGTTCGGACGCCATGAAAAGGGAAAAGGGGAAGAACATCGTGACTTTTGCATTTCCGTTCTCCACTTGTCCTTGCCTTCATTCACTCCTTCATCTACAGTCCTCGAGACTGTGACACAGTATGTGCTTGTCGAAGACGGACTGCGCCAGGTTTTTAAGAGAGCACTTTTTATTTAGATCTAGAGGTATGACCGTGCTGCGGGGACATAGAACATGATAAACGTTCATGGGGATCCGGATCTGATGCCAATAAGGATAAAGAGATCGGTCATGCGGCATATATATATTGAAGATGTACACTCCTATCGCCGGTAAATTACAGACAAATGACAGTTACATGCCAGTGCAAGACACTTCCTTCTAAGCTGTGCTTTCTCTAAGGGCGCACCAGTCAGATAACGCATTTAAGTCATAGAAGGATATCCGAGTCGTCGAACCTTTCTCCGGCTCTGCCCGCGCCATTCTTCCAAAGTAGATCTGAAATCTCTCGATTTCCTCTTTGCAACGATACTTGGTATGGTGTTTCACCCTCGTCATTAATTGCGTGTATGTCCGCGCCACGTTCAAGTAATATTTTTACGATCTCGAGGTATTCACTGGCATTGTAGATTGAGAGGTGCATCGGAGTCCAACAGTTCCGCTGCCTTGCGTTCACGTTTGCGCCGTGATCGAGAAGAATCCGCGAGACTTCGGGGTGTCCATATCGTGATGCAACATGCAGCGGCGTCCATCCCCACTTTTCACGTGAATCCACCTCCGCGCCCCGCTCGATGAGCAAGCGCACGACATCGACGTTCCCCTTGTACGCTGCTCTTTCTAATGGTGTCCCGTTACTTGTATTGAGGCAGTTGACATCTTCTCCTTGTTCGAGCAATGACTTCACGACATCAATGTCCCCCGCCTCTGCGGCATCGTGCAACGAAACCTTTGCCTCGTTTTTCCCATCGTCATCGGCGCCGAACTCAACAGTGTCCAATGTCGTGGATAATAACTTGTTTCGAGTATTTGGATTCGCTTTGTACTCGGAAATGAACTTTGCAACCTCAGCTTGGCCATTATCCGATGCCAACTCGGCTGCAGTTCTATTGGCCTTGTTGAGCACATCGACATCAGCACCCCGCCGAAGCAACAGCTTTACAACTCCGAGATGCCCACGTCGCGACGCGGCATGCAATAAAGTCCAGCCGTTGCTGTCCGCAGTATGCAGAGTCGCTCCGTGGTCGATCAGGAGACGGGCGATCGCGGTATTCCCGTTCGTTACTGCTTGATAGAGTGGAGTTTCTTGCTTGTCATCGAATACGTCGACACTTGCGCCACACTGGACCAGCAACTCGGCAACCTTGAGGTGACCATTGGCCGATGCCAGATGTAAGGGGCTCGAGAGGTCATTGCGCTTGATGTTCGGATCAACTCCGTGGTCTAGCAACAGCCTTGCCATGTCAAGGTGTCCATGTTGAGAGGCGAGGTGTAATGGAGCCTGGCTCTGGTTGTCCCGCACATTCAGGTCGGCCCCTTGGTGGATGAGGAAGCGCCCGACTTCAACTTTACCCTCGCTTGATGCCAATGCTAACGGGGTCTTTTGGGTCCCGTTCCGAACATCGACAGGAGTGACAGTGTTGATCAACAATTTCACGACGTCGAGGTTCCCCTTTTGCGATGCGATGTGCAAAGGAGTCGAATTATTGTTGTCTCCGATATGGATATTTGCGCCTTGATCGATCAGGAAGCGTACGACATCGAGCTTCCCGTTGCTAGATGCCTGACACAATGGCGTCTCTCCATATCCGTTCCGAATGTCGACATCGATGCCATACTCTAGCAAGAACTTCACGATGTGGAGATGCCCCTGACGCGACGCCATGTGGAATGGAGTATTGCCTTCCTTATCTGGGGCAGACACGGCTGCGCCCATCTCGATCAGGAAGCGTGCTATATCGTGGCGCCCAGTCCACGACGCCAAGGACAAGGGAGTCTCCTGCTTGTCATTCCGGCTGTCAACATTTGCGCCACGGTCGATAAGCAACTTCGCGATGTCGAGGTGCCCTATATTGGACGCGAGATGCAACGCACTCCAGCGATCTTCTTTCTGTGCATTCACATCGGCGCCGCGGTCTATCAAGAGCCGTGCGAGGTCGAGGCATCTATACCGTGACGCCTGATGCAGAGGAGTCCAGCGACCTTCTTCTTGTGCATTCACATCGGCGCCGTGGTCTATCAAGAGCCGTGCGACGTCAAGGTGTCCGTGCCGTGACGCTTGATGCAGAGGAGTCCAGCGACGTTCTTCTTGTGCATTTACATCGGCGCCGCGGTCTATCAAGAGCCGCGCGATGTCGAGGTGCCCCATATTGGACGCGAGATGCAGCGCACTCCAGCGATCTTCTTTCTGTGCATTCACATCGGCGCCGCGGTCTATCAAGAGCCATGCGAGGTCGAGGCATCTATACCGTGACGCTTGATGCAGAGGAGTCCAGCGACCTTCTTCTTGTGCATTCACATCGGCGCCGTGGTCTATCAAGAGCCGTGCGACGTCAAGGTGTCCGTGCCGTGACGCTTGATGCAGAGGAGTCCAGCGACGTTCTTCTTGTGCATTTACATCGGCGCCGCGGTCTATCAAGAGCCGCGCGATGTCAAGGTGTCTATGCCGTGACGCCTGATGCAGAGGAGTCCAGCGACCTTCTTCTTGTGCATTCACATCGGCGCCGTGGTCTATCAAGAGCCGTGCGAGGTCGAGGCATCTATACCGTGACGCCTGATGCAGAGGAGTCCAGCGACCTTCTTCTTGTGCATTCACATCGGCGCCGCGGTCTATCAAGAGCCGTGCGACGTCAAGGTGTTCATGCCGTGACGCTTCATGCAGAGGAGTCCAACTTTGCGTGTCGCGTGTGTTCACATCAGAGCCGCAGTCTAGCAATAGTCGTGCGATGTCAACACGTCCATATCGTGACGCAGCGTGTAATGGAATCCAGCCTCTCTCGTCTCGGGAATTGATGTCTGAGCCACGATCTAGAAGGAAGTGTGCCATGTCAGGTTTCCCATATATACAGGAGAGTTCCAACGGTATCTGTTGCTTCTTATTCCGAGCATCGAGACTTGCACTAGATCCAAGTAGCAGTTCCGCAATCTCACAATACCCAGATTGCGCTGCCGCGTGTAGCGGGGCACAGCCTTCATCGTCGGCGACATTCACATCCGCGCCAGAATTGACGAGGAGCTGCGCAATCTCGAGTGATGATTTCGCCATGACGAGCTGTCCGCCATGTGACACCCTATGAAGTGGAACCCTGCCGAGATGGTCACTAGCATCGGGATCAGCACCATTTCTAAGGAGAAGCGATGCAACTTTGAAATGTCCCTTGACTGAGGCGGCATGCAATGGAGTTGTGTGAGAACCGCCCTTGCTATTGACGTCCAGTGAATGGGTAGCGATCAGGTGCTCTGCGATACCAACGAAACCGCACAGAGAGGCATAATAAAGTGGCACAGCCTCGGGCTGCGTCGGATGCGTCGTGGGCATGCGCTCCGTCCAATAACGGTCGATGTCGTATAACCAGACCCATACGGCGAAATGTGGCTTTGCGGGATCAAATAAACGCTTCATGACCTCCTGAATGTGCGATGATACGTTCCTAAACCGGGCATGATCTGCCCAGTTCCGAGCGGCATACGGAGCGAGGGGAAGATGACCTATGGTATCTCTGTCGATTTTGTCCTCGACGTGGAGAAGGACGATGAGGCTAATGTGTGCAAGGAGAGTATGTGCGGGTTCGGGGAGAATGTGATAGTATGAAAGACGTTCTCCAGCCGCCGCGAGTCGCTCCGATGTCAAGTACTCCTTGACGGAGAAGTGAGAGAATTGCACTACTTGATGGCCTCCCCTGTCGACGATGGCGATGAGACTGGAACATACGGACATAATCGTTTCTTCTGCGTATTTGGGACGCCAATCTGTGTTAAATGTAGCGAGGACTTCCTCGTCGAACTGAATGGCAAGAATCTCCGCGAGCTCTTCGACACGAAAAGGGCGAGTAGACACCATGAGACATCGGAAAAGTCGTTGGGCATATTCGCGTTTCTCTTCATCAATACCCAGCAGAGTACGGCTGTAAGTTTCGTCCAACGTCTTGGGCAAGTCGTTCAAGACCTTCCGAATACTCGGAGGAAGAGTGCGACGTAGCCTGTCAACCTGGCAGACGACCCACCGAAACCTACGAGACCATGTGAGCGTCAATTGTAGAAACTAAGACAAGAGACGAGACATGTGATCACTTACATGCCATCCGCTTTGCCAGATAGCGTATCGACGATAAGTTGCTTGTCCTCCTCGTTCCATCTTTGCAAGCTCCTGTCCGAACGGACGATAGAATTGATGTATTCAATGATGTCTTTCTTTTGCCCAATCTCGTCATGAAGAGAAATCTTGAGTGTCGTCAACGGCTCGAGCACCAATCGGATATCCATCTCCGGCCTACTCGCCACACATAGTTTGACATCCGGAAGTTTCAAATTGACAACTTCTTTAACAAACTCCAGAACATCCTCGCGAGCGGACGGGGTCCCCGGGAAATTGGGGCATTCATCGAGAGCGTCGACAATGATATAAATTTGGCCTTGTCCTGGGAGACTCAGCATGTCCGCCAAACATTTTTTCAGCGCGCCAACGTCGGGTTTCTGCATGCCGCAACTGTTGTCTGAATATAACTTGCAGAGGACGTTGTAACAAGAATCCGATTCGGCAGAAAGCTGCGAAACGAGGGAGGAGAGCAGGCCATAGCAGTCTTGCTTTTTGACATCCCGGAAATCAAAGTAATAGTAAGCCATCGTGGCCAATCCCGCTGCATGCATGCCCTTGACGTCTTGAATAATCGCAGATCTAGCAGGCCCTATGAATGACCTCGAACAATCCAGTAAGGTTATGACATACAGAAGTGTGCTCTTTCCTGCGCCCGCTGTACGATCAACAAGTTATAGATGTAAAGTACTCATCGGTAGTTTGAAAGACGTACGTTTTCCATGGATCCACAAGAGCGACCCCTTCGCCTTCCATTCTGTTAACGCACTGCTCTCGAAGAACCATTCTGCGGTTCCTTTATGTCGTGCTTTCGAAACGAAGTTTTGATTCGTCGACGGATCAGGGGGAGACAGCCAGTGTTGAACGTCCTTTTTCAGCTGATCACCTACAGAATACCGTCGGTCTCGGTAACGAAAGGGGGGGAGAGAAACAACAAACAATTCATCTTGTTAATTTCGTTCGATGCTTGGTGAAGAGCGGCAACGCCCTCAAGTCAGTAAGGTTAATACATATTTTGCGCGAGACACATACCCGAATTCTGTCCTATGCCACCCGTCGGTACCTTTCCATCTAATGGAACAGGTATTTAGACAAGTATCTGCGAGAAAGCACGAAAATATGGCGCACCTCCCATAACCGCCCTCATATCATCCGCAATACCATGGACGACACTCAAGGTCTGCGCAACAGCCGCCAGTCCTTCGTCCTTCGTTAACCGGTCCAATCTCTCGAGGGCAGCCTGTGTCTTGTCTTTCCCTTCCCCCCACAACTTCTTCACGAATTTCTCTGTGACGCATTGAGCATAAATAACGTATATCTGAAGGCGCACTTACTGAACCGCCCCTGCTTGATTTGTTTTGTAGCCAAGGCAAGCACCGAAAGTAACTCAACCATCATTTTGATGATGAGATCCACCATCATCGGAGTAGGCGGGATTGTCGTATAGACCTCGAGACGCTTGAGGAAATTCCCCAGGCACTCAAAGAGGTCCAGGAGGGCATCATAACCTGACGTGACCCCACTGGCGGCCTGGCAAGCTCATATATCACAAGGGAACTGGTTTAAGAGTGTGTTAAAGGGACAAACAGAGAGGAGGACATCGATCCCAGCGAACAATGCGCTTGCTGGTGGGAAGGGGACCTGACGAGATCACGTTAAAAGAGGTACCAGATGGCACGTGGGACCTACCAGGCTAACCGCCTTGCCTAGAATGCCCGAGAACGCCTGAATGACATTCACCACTGGGTTGAGGCAGTTGATCAGTCTCCGATTTCCTTCCCTATATTCCTTGAATGCCTTCTCTCGTTCTTGGAGCAGTTCTAGGATAGCTCCGGGAGAATTTTCCCGTTCGATCGCGGCAGCGAAGGGATTCTTGGAAAGGTCTATTCCAGTTTTTTTGGTATAGTCGACCAAGGCATCGGTGATCAATTGGATGTTGGAAGTGGAGGATGTTGAGGATGTTGCTTGCACAGTAGACGACATGGAGGTCAGAGGGGATGGAGTGAGGGAAGGGTAGAACGAGGATTCAGTATTATTCAGGGTCCGAATTGATGGGAGGCGCAAGGGTGTGGAGACCCAGTGGAGACACCAGGTGATTGATTCACATAAGTTAAAAAACACTAGACGAGAGGTGGGGCCACGCCCGGCCCGCTGGCCGTGGTGACGTCGCTGGTGACGTCCCCATAAAGGGTGCATCCGTCACCCCTCAGTACAGTCACCAGACCGGGTCACCACATTTGAATAACTACGTGCTAGCCAATCTACCACTATGGGTGCTCTGCAGCGTAAGCTTGTCCATTTGGCATCACTGTCGACGAGAAATGTTGAAGCAGCACAAGCATAAGATGATGTATTCAGGAGCAGGTATAATTGACCAACATCCTATGTTGACTGTATAAGCTTACGGGTCGCTACACTGTTTCCCGTCGTCGTCGTCGTGCGACTTCCAGTGAGGTTGTGCGGCGCGGCGAAATTGCGGCCAGTGAACGAGTCGACTCGTTCAGTATCATTCTATTCTCCAAGGTCGCCGGTGTCTAGGACTTTTGCGGGTCCTCGCGTAATTAAGATATTTTCTTTACCACCAATCGCGCGAGCAAGCCCAAGTAGTGTGATATTGCAATATCGTACACCTTTTCTCACAGATAAGGTTAGACCTTTAGGAATTCATGTTGTGCTTTACGTCTCCTGTCGCGAAAGGGTAGTCGATATACCCTTCCGGACCAGGGGTATAGTAAGTCTTGTGGTTCGATGGTGCTAGCTCAATATTGTCTTTCAAGCGAAGTGGTAGATCAGGCTGTCAGCTAAGACAAGTCAGCGTCCCCTGCGAGTCGATAAAGATAGAAAGCGGGAATCGTTTACTGACATTTGAGATGAAGTGACGGGCGAATGAGACGAGGCCACCCTCCTTCTCGACGGCCTCTATCGCACTGTCACGTCCAAAGCCGGAATTGGTAATGTATGCGCCGTCACCCCATATGTCTCGCAGTAGCTTGTTAGAGTCCTTTCCCGTCCCGCTCTCCCTATCAGGTTTGGTAACAGTGTGATGAGTGCTCGGCTCCAAGACATGGATGTAGGCAAAGTCTGGATAGCCGACGCGGATGCGCTTGATGACCTCGGCAAACGTAGGAAGCGGATCTGGCATCCTCATCCCTACAGATTACAAACTATTAATTACAAAAGCGAGACGTGCGTGCGTGCGTCCTCAAACACACTCACCTTGGAATGTGGACCACGGGCTTAAACGTATGCCCACCTTGTTTGCACCGACGCCCTTGACGACCGCCTCAGTAACCTCGAGCACGAAGCGCGCGCGATTCTCCACCGAACCACCATACAAATCTGTGCGCTGATTGCTCTTCGTCTGTAAAAATTGATCCGGGAGATATCCGTTTGCCGCATGGATCTCGACTCCGTCAAATCCAGCCCCGAGGACGGCGTTCCGAGCTGCCGTAGCAAACAGCTGCACATACTCCCTGATCTCTTCCACCGTCAGAGCGCGCGGCACGGGTGGCGGTGTCGATGAAGGGGATCTATTATCGAGTGGGATTGGACTGGGCGCAACGAGTGGGTACCCGCCTTCTTCTTGTAGGACATCCGATTGTGCTGTGCGCCCGAGCGCCCAGAGTTGGAGGAATATGGATGATCCGTTTTTGTGCACCGCGTCCACAACCTGTTATAAAGAAGGAAAGGGTGTTATATGTTCAGTAAGTTAAGAACGTGAGTGTGTCCCATGTGATAAGTTGAGAAGGGAGGTGATGACGAACCGGCGACCATCCCGATATCTGTTCGTCATTCCATATGCCAGGAACGTTCTTGTACCCGCCTGCCCGCGGGGCGATGAATGTCGCCTCAGTGATGGCTAGAGTGCCCGGGACGCTCGTGCGTTGCTTGTAGTATTCTAGGGCGAGCGGCCCATGCACGTGCTGCGCATCTGCGCGGTTACGTGTCATGGGGGCCAACACAACACGGTGCTGTAGATTGGCGGTGCCGACACGGATCGGTTGGAAGAGTTTCGGAATAGAGGAGGTAGACATTGGTCCTCGAAATTGTGTGCAGTTCGTGAGGAAACGGCTGTGTTTGGTGTAACTTGTGACACGTCTCAAGAGGGTATTTAGAGTAAAGGGCTCTCGGGGGTTTTAGGCCAAGTGTTGCTTACTGTACAGTACGTGTCGTCATGACCGTGACAAAAGGCATCAACGAGAAGGAAGCATGTCGTAACTTGATCGTATCGATTACAGTAGGCCATGTACAGTGCATAGGTCGACTTGCCGATGTTGTGGGCCAGGGAAGAACGCGTACGTGTTAGCGCTGTCAGCATCAGTCATCATGCTTATGATATCCACCTCCATGGTGTCTTCACAGCCGCCGCCATGACTAAATTGTAGAAGAACTTGAATGCACGAGGTGGTTCCGACACTAACTTGGACACCGTTACAGTAAAATATTCAACGGAAGCTCAACGAGCCTGGTCTGGCCCTCCAATCTCACGATCCGCACCTGGTAGATTATCTCCGGTCACGGTGTAACCTGATCCTCGTTTTCAAGGTCATTCAACTGGCAAGTATCGCGGGTGTACTCTTCGAACTCTGTGCTCAGTGCTTGGTTTCCGGCAAGCTTATTTGATCTTCATTGCAATGAACTTACCAGGGTAGGACGCGTAGCTTCTCTCTTTCCTGTTCCCCTCTTTGTGTACAATCGAGCCTTGATCTTTGCTCGCTGGAGTTGAGGACGTCGTTGTCTTACATTTCACTACGTCCTACAACTATACGTCTTCTATTGTATATCTCACATCACGATGCAACCTGATGTGGGGTTCCGCAAATGTCATTCTGCACGTGGACTCTGTTCGAACATGGTGGAAAGGCCACGTGCAGAATGAGAGTTCGAGCAGTACTATCTGTACAGCCTTGAGGCTTCCTTGGCATGAGGCCAAATACAGTAGAGTGGTGTATTTCTCATGCTGTGCGTCTACATCCATGCTCCAGTAATAAGACAATGCCGAATTGATCTATCGATGTAGTGAAGTCCTAGTTTTCAGTGTACTGACATCTGCACAATACTCAGGCAGTTTACGTACGGCACGTGTAGGTGCTTCAATGCGAGGCCATACTCGTATGCAGTGCTGTCAGATTGGGCAAGTCTGTAAGCCATCATCACTGCCCCCAGACTGACCGAACCTGGCTTTCGGTTGCGGAGCGCGGCGGGACTGCATCGAGTGAGTCGCTGTTTTCAAGCCCGGTTCGTTGTGGATGCGAATGGAGATCGTTCCTGTCGTCCTTTTATATGCCTCTGAAGCATCATCAAAGACGGACTGATATTTTGCGCATGTGGAGCGCGAAAGTAGAAATCTGGGGCATACTGTAATGTTCGTGCCATCGTGGTTGCTCGAAAGGTGTTAGAAGAGGATTCCTTTCTCATGTACTCGAGTACAGACAACCATCACCGGAAAATGACGTAGCTTCACTCAGCCATGGTTATGCATCAGAAACCGCAGCTTTGTTGGCAGGTCGAGAGAGATATGGAACATTCTCGTAGATACGACGATGGCCGCGCACTGCATTACCGAAACGGTCACGTGTTGCGGTCCCGACGATTCGGGATTGACGCGTCTAGGCTGAGTCAGTCTATCCAATTCCACAATCACCAGTGCTGACACCTCCCACACAGATCGCAAGGACGCGTGTACCCGACGCGTGTGCGCTGACAGAGCTCTTACCAGTCCTATAAATTGCCCTCTTTGCCTCAAGGTAAGCCCCAACAATCACTTTTCTTGACCCGTACACATCTTCTTACAATATGTTCCACTACAGCCCCTCATCGCGCTCTCGGGCCTATACGTCGTACCTTCCACGGCACTCGTATCTTCCTGCTTCTTTCGATATAGATGACGCCCCTTCGCCCGCTTATGCTCTCGAGGACTTGGGGTATCCCTCTTTGTCTCACTCCTTCCCGCCGCCACGCATAGATGCAGAGACACGGTACCGCCGTGCTCTTCATGAGCTAGAAGCCGCAGAGCAAGAGTATCAAGCCCATGTAGCATTGGAGCGCGCTCGTCAAGCCGCTGCCATTCGCCAGCGTGCTGCCGCTGAAGCTGCACGCCGCGAACGCGAAATCACCTTATACCCCGAGTTCGAGCGCACCAATCGCGCGCGCGCCTTGCAAGAGCAAGTAGAAGAAAGTCTTGTCCAACGCCAGCGCGCTCTCCGAACCCAGGTCGCGGTTGACCCAGCGCACCGTGGGAGGCACGCCCTCATGCGCGCTATCTATGGTGATGCCGAGAGAGATTCTGTTCCTCAAGGTCACCCTGATCGTTCTCAACGTGATGATGAGACTTTGACTCTCGGCGACCTTTTGGGTCTATTCTCTGGGGTCGATCCTGAGCATCAGCGCGCTAGTGCACCTCAGAGGCCGACTTCACCTACTTCTTCACAACCACATCACCCCGCCGAGCCCCAGAATCAGCCCCAACCGCCCGAACATGAGAATGGAGAGGTCAATTTGAGCAACATCCTGGAATTCTTCCACAGTATTGCCGCTCAGGCCCGAGGTGCAGCTGGTGGAGAGCAGTCCACTCATGAGGTACGTTCGTCCGTTTGGACGGTCTCTATTCTATTGTCTAATATGGGCTTCATAGCAGAGTTTGCCGTCTCAACCTGAAGCTACACCTGTAGACGGGAAGGGTAAGGGCAGGGCCCAGCCCGTGCCCGAACCTACCCTTTTTGGGACACTATTCCCCGAGCGTGTGAGCGGTGCACATGATCAAGAGCTGCGTGACATCGAGTACGCAATCAAGCTCAGTCTCCAGGACCGTGATGCCACCAATGTTAAGTGGGCACACGCTTCCAAGGCCTTCCGGTCCTGCTCCGGTGCATCCTCTTCGAAAGTGAGCTCATGAATTTTGTATTCCGTCAACCAGCTAACTTGTAGATGCAGGTGAACGTCGAGGATCCATCTTCCTTGGGCCGCGCAGCCTCGCCCAGTCGTAATACTTCATCCCCATCCGTCTCCGCCCCTATCCCGGAGCCCCTTTCACCCCTGACTTCCATCCGTGCCGTACGCACCCAGTTTTCCGAGCTGGAGTCTGCGTTCAAGTTCCCACCTACTGTCGACTTTGATCATTCCGAACTCGCGGTCACCTCGAATAACGTGCCCGTGCGCACCTACGAGTATGCTTTGAATGGCCTTCTTGAGCGGCTGGATGCGATAGAGAGCGATGGCAACGAAGAAGTTCGCGACGTTCGGAGGGATGTAGTAAGGGAGGTGGAGAGGGCGTTAGAGGAAGTGGAAAGGAAGGTCAAAGAGCAGGCCCCTCGAGCTCCAGTCCCTGACCTCACAAAACAAGAGGCAAGCGAAGATAGCGCTTCTGCCACGCAAGTCGTTCCGCCAGCCGTTCTTCACATCACCGAAGCTGCCAAACCGACGCTGCCCAACCCTGGTGCTGTGACCTCTCACGCAGACGCCGACATCGATGTGGCCATCTCTGCAGAATACCAGTCGGCTTCTCCTGTTGCCACACCCTCAGGAGTGGTCGTTGCTGAGCGGGATAGTGCCGCGGGGGCAGGACATGCCAACAGGGAAGCCTCAAGTCTCAGCGGTGCCGATGCAGAAGCTGTTTCTGCTTCTGAGGATGCCTCGGACTCGATCGTAACAATTACCCCTGCTCCTGTTGCTCCTGCCGTTCCTGTGCCCAATTCTTCGAACGAATCCGCCTCTACTTCAGCAGCGGCCGCCGAGACGTTCCTCACGTCATTGTCGCACGATCAGTTCACGTTCCCACCGAGGCCCGCATTTTCCCAGTCGAACACGAAGTCAGGAGTACCACACGACGATGATGCTGTACTGGTGGACAAATCTAGCGAAGGTGGATCTGTGAGGAGCGTGGAGGATGAGTGGACGACTGAGTTTTGATGCATAAGGTATCTGGTGGCGACTTTGATAATGAAGGGACAGACAGGGAGTACATGTGTTACGGTTTTCCATTTATTATTCTTTCAAGCATATCTTCGTCTTTTTTGTTGTATTTTTTTGAAGCTGGGTCCGATCAACTTCAATAATGAAATTTGCAATCCTGAGCCAAATCCTGAGTTGCTGGGCATTGTTTTTTAAAAGTGACGCGAAAGGAACATGCTTGGACCGTTCCGTTTCCGCCGCCAAGCGTCCGGCGTTGTGACGTGGTGATCTCGGAGTTGATCGTCTCTGAGCCAAGATGGCGCTGGTACAGTAAAGCAAATTGCTTTTCATTTGTAGAGATTTAATGGTCCTTGATGTACCTTGGCCTTGGTGAGTCAAGTGCCATTAAATTTCTACTATAATTGCGCCTTTCTTCTGGTCAGTCCGACACCGCTGCAACATTGACCAAGAAACGTACCAGTGGTCCAGCGCGATCTCCCAAGAACCGCTTCCACAGCCAAGCAGTTAGCTTGTACCACAGTAATTTCACTAGGCCACCCCAGTTCGCTTGTCCGGCACATACATCCTCATACGCCCGTTGCGCCTGGTCCCATCTGACGTGCTCATTGCCCCTGCCAGCGTGAATGTGCCCGAACACATGCAACCGTAGACGGACATGCCATAATGCAGAGAGCAACGCATAGCATCCATATCCGTCCGTGTCAAGGTGGGCAAAGGGAGGACCATATGCATGTGTGATGAGGATATCAGTTTGAGACAGAATGTGGGACCGGATCTCGTGTGCTTCGGGTGATGGGCGGTTGATGGGCCGTAGGTGGACGCGGGGATACTGAAAGGGCCACGATGGGTGTATAGGGGCTGCCGTAAATAGGTGAGTTCGAAAGATGCGCTAGACTTACGATAGAGCGTAGTCGTTGGGCGAGCGGGGCGCGCAGCACATGGCCATCGATTTTCTCCTCTCTCGTCACCGCTGCTGCCCGTCCCCGCTCGTTTCGCTTTTTCCCCTCCCACCACTCCCACAGAACTCTCGTGAATTCTATCCAGAGCCGACGAAGACTCATCTCCCCACCATTCACCGCCAGCTCTTCACCAACCTGTGTCATTATAAAACCAAGACACCAAGGTACTCACTGCAGCCTCAACAGCGACACACCGTATCATATTAGACGTTCAACATTTATAGGCACAGTCTGGTCACGTCCAGAGCCTGCAGCGCTAGGGAGTTCTCCTGCCCACCCGCGCAGCTGGCAGGCTCCCTCCCGTGTCCCGGCCGAGCCAGAAAGCGCCAAGCGCTTTACCCACACTGTACATACACCGTTAATATTTTATCAGGGTAATACAATAGCGCTAGCCTCGCAGCGCGATCATACTCGGCTTAGCATTGCGACAACTGAGCGATAACCAAAGACTCAAGGTATGTCAGACCTGGTGAAATACACGCACCCGTCTCTCGGGAGAGGTGAGCGCGACGTCGTGGTTTACCTGCGATAAAGAGTTGTAGGGGTGTGGGTAGGAGTTGAGCCAGGTGAGGCCATCATCAAGCTCGTCGTGGTCTGTACCAGATAGGTAAGATCGCCTGAGTGGATGAGAATGTCGCCGTCTGGGAGAGCAGGCTGAGCGCCAGTGGGTGTTGTGCGTGTCGGTTATGCAGATGAGGCAGATGCGTGGCGTGCCGGGTGTGATAGAGGGCGTGGCTTCAGAAAGGTAGAACCAACGGGTGAGGAAAAGGCGGGTGACGACATGAAGCGGTTTCAGGTGGCGGTATCTTGATGAGGGGCAATGGCATCGAGTAGGCAAAACATGTTTCTGCAGTTGGGGAAGGACGGCGGTCAAGCTGTCGAGCTTCATTATGAGTACGATAGGTTCTTTGGATTGAGTGAGAGAAATTTGATGTATTTCGATCACGGTGATATGGTGGTCGCTGAGCGCTGAGAGCGCTGAGCAATCACCGCATTGACATCCTGTCTGTCTCAAGCAGCCTACGGTACCCTCGCAGTTCATCATCTCCCTCACCTTTCGTGCGCGCTTATTATATCACCCATTCCCAGGCTGTCCATCCATCGATGGCCGAGGGAGTGTTTGTGCGCCTAGTGAACCCTAAACCCACCACCATCCTCTTCACTCCCTCAGGCCTCATGTCTCACGCAAACCCCTCGACCTCCTCATCCCCCAATTTCCAGTTAATTCTCTTTAATGCCTTGAAGGCCTACGGAAAACGCACAAAGAGCGACCTTCTTGCACATCCACTTGCCGCCCAGCTCCAGGACTGCAACTCTCCCAGCGCCGTTCTCGCCCTCATTCATCAGCAAGTCCAGGGACTACAAAGAGACGACGATAGACTGACAAAATGGCTCGACCCAACCGTGAGAGTGTTGTACACCTTTTCGGAAACTCTTGGAGAGGGTGTTAGCTTGGTATGCCTCAGAAAATGAACCCATCCGAGATTCACTCTTTCATATCCATTTCCCAGGCATTCTCTCCCGCGAAAGCGATCTTTGCAGGAGTCGGTGTTCTTCTTTCAGTGCGTATCCTTCGCTGGACTTTCGTGCGAGCCATTGTAATGCCCTTTTAGGCAGCTATGGATGTTCACGCAAGCCAGGACACTCTTATCGACATCTTCGAGCGCATGGAAAACTTCTTCCAACGTCTTGAAATCTACACTAGGGTGTCACCGCCGCCTGAAATGATAGATATTATTGTGAAGATAATGGTGGAGGTGCTTTCTATTCTCGGGATCGCTACGAAGGAGATGAAGCAAGGCCGTATGAGTAAGTAATTCATGTATAACTGGGTCGCTGTTGATCAAGAAAATTGTCAGAAAAATACCTGAAGAAGCTGATTGGAAAGACTGAGATAGAAGATGCGCTGAAGAGGCTGGACAAATTGACAAATGAAGAGGTCCGGATGGTAACTGCACAAGTTCTGGAGGCCACGCATACTGTCGATGATAAAGTAGGACGTGTCGAGGATAAGGTACTCGATGTCGACAATAAGGTGGTCCACGTCGATAACAGAGTGGCTGGCATCGACGATAGAGTGGCCGGCGTTGATAACAATGTAAAAGCCATCGACGACAAGGTCGCGGTGGTCATTGATGGTGCGTAACCGTTTTTGATCAGTCAACAAAAGAATATATTTAACTCTGATGTGCCTAGAAGTCATGGATCAAGTGAAATGTTAGTCATCTTCTTTCTGCGTTGACATTGATGTGCAGGCTCAAGCATCCGCACAGGGAACCAATTACGACAGGACCTTCGCAAATGGCTCTCTCCTTCGGATCCGTCTATTAACCACAACATTGCCTGCGGCGCCCATCGCAAGCAAAGAGCGGACTGGTTTTTCCAAGGAAGTATCTTCACCGAATGGAAATCTAATGGGTCGCTTTTGTGGCTCCACGGAAAACGTACGTTCTCCTGACATTTCCAGCGCGATGACCGCTGACGGCCACCTCTTGTAGCGGGCTCCGGGAAGAGCGTACTCTGGTTTGTCGCCCTTAAGCACTGTCAACCTTACGTTACTTACGCCCGGGTTAGCTCTACGATAATTCAAGACGTTATTGCTCTACGCGACAATCGATTGGCCTCCGTGGCTTATTTCTACTTTGATTTTAGGGACATTAACAAGCAAAACCGTCGCGACTTGCTCCCTTCTCTCGTTACTCAGCTTTCCGATCAGTCACATCGTCATTGTGACATACTCAACCTCCTTTATCTCAAACACGGAAACGGCGCGCAGAAGCCCAGTGAAGATGAATTGATACAATGCCTGAAGGATATGCTCACACTCCCAGATCAACAACCTGTTTATCTTGTCATTGACGCCCTCGATGAATGCCCTGACACGTCTGGAATGCCATCGCCACGGGAACAAGTCTTCGACCTCGTGAACGAGCTCGTCGACCTTTCCTCACCATACCTTCGTCTATGTGTTACGAGTCGCCCGGAGATTGATATCCGACGTGCTCTCGAACCTTTAACATCCCTCCGAGTATCCCTTCATGAGCAAAGTGGACAAAAGCAAGATATTGTCGACTATGTAACGTCTGTCGTTCAGTCGGATGCAAAAATGCGTCGATGGCGAGATGAAGACAAGAATTTAGTGATCGAGACACTCTCTGAGCGAGCAGATGGAATGTAAGGACATTATCATCCAAGCTGTAATATGTCCATGATATTCACCGCGGCGAGCAGGTTTCGGTGGGTGTTCTGCCAACTAGAAGCCCTACGACACTGCTTGGCACCTCGAGTGCGGCATATCCTTAAAGAATTGCCGGAGACCCTGGACGAGACATACGAGCGGATTTTGAAGGACATTAATAAGGCAAACTGGGATCACGCCCATCGCCTCCTACAGTGCCTTACGGTAGCCGTTCGTCCTTTACGTGTGGCAGAGCTCGCGGAGGTCCTCGCTATCGACTTCGTGACCGCCTCCCGTGGAGGAACGTCAAAATTGAACACGGATTGGCGATGGGAAGATCAAGAAGAAGCTGTTCTGTCCACCTGCTCGAGTTTGATCTCCGTCGTGGACGAAGAAGGGTCTCAAATTGTACAATTTTCACACTTCTCTGTAAAGGAGTTCCTTACGTCGTCACGGATTGCCGGTTCAAGTGCGGACGTATTGCGTTTTCGCATTCTCCTCGAACCTGCACACGCGATCCTTGCCAAGGCCTGCCTGGGTGTTCTGATGCGGTTGGGTGAAGTCAAGCACAAATTCCCTCTCGCTCGATACGCTGGTAAACATTGGGTCGACCATGCTCGATTTGAGAATGTCTCGTCCCACGTACGAGAAGGGATGGGACATCTTTTCGACCCTGATAAGCCATATTTTGCTGCTTGGGTGCAGGTCCACAACTTCGACACCATGCCCCTTCACCCTTCGGTTCTTTTTTACTTTGCTTATTTTCAGAAACCGAAGACGGCAACACCATTATACTATGCAGCGCTCTGCGGGTTTCATGACCTAGCAGAACAACTCATTATCAAACATCCACAACAAGTAAACGCCACTGGCGGTCACTACGTGTCGCCACTGGGGGCTGCGTTGAGTGGTGGGCATCTCAAGATAGCACAGTTGCTCTACGAGCGCGGTGCCGACGTAGATGTCCAGGGAAATCACGACTGGACCCCGCTGTATGGTGCATCACGGTTTGGACACCTTGAAACTGTTCAATGGCTGCTCAGTCGCAGTGCGAATCCAAATTTTCGGGGCAAACTACATGGCTATACTCCACAGCAAATGGCGGCCGTGGGTGGACACGTCGAGATCTCCCGGTTATTACTTCAGTACAAGGCCGACACCAATGCCCAAGATCACAGTGGACAGACTCCTTTAATGTTTGCGTCAGGCCAGGGGCACGTCAATGTTGCCCGGTTATTGGTCGAACAGGGCGCCGATGTGAATGCCCAGGACAACGGCCGCAACACGCCATTGCATCACGCATCAAGGAGAGGGCGCCCCGAGGTCGCACGCCTACTTGTCGAGCATGGTGCGAATATCGATGCAGAGGACGACGAGGGCAGGACTGCATTTCAGGTTGCGTCGGAGGAAGGACATCACGATATCGCGAAGTGTCTGTCGGACCATGGCTCCAAATAAGAAAACATACTGTATTATCATTGACTCTAGTCTTCATGAATACCCTAGCACCTACTGTAGCGTAGTAGGAAACCCAATTTCTACTGTAAAATATCACACAAGGGACAATATTTACACAGTGGGATATATCATCATGTCATTGCGCCTTCCGGGTCCATTATCAGTCAGTACTAGTCAGTTCCGAGTCAAATCCACGTATCAAGATGACTCCATTTCTTCTTGGCATCGCAATATGGATTTATGGTCAGCCTGAGGCTGCACTGTCCTGGATCTTGAAGCACCAATCTGGATTCACGATGTCCTATAGATGCTTCCCGAATACTCGAAGACATACATCACTGGCCCGAGCCATTTGTAGTTTCGGGGTCAGGGATGGGGGAGTATGGTGGTGACGGGTGACGGGTGGACAGGTGGACGGGTGGAGGCGGGGGGCGCGTTGCGTTTTCGCCAGGCTAGCCTTGTAAGCAGCGCGGGCCTCCTCGACACCGTGGGCCGGCCATTTTGCCACGGGGAGATATGCAAAAATCTGTCGAATGGTTTTCTCATTTGCAGTTTGCGCATGTCAGTTTAGGGCCACGTTGGTGTTGGCGGCCTTGGAGGGCGGCGAAAGCGGACTCAAGCTGGCTTGGGAGAGGAACGTGATTGTAGGAGTTAACAGGCTGCCCGAATTCACGACGGCGGCGGATGAAAGTGTCTTCGTCCAGGATGCGTTTGGCGATCCTTTCGGAGTTAAAGTTTGGGAAGTGCATCATGTCCTGGATGGTTTGTTGGAGGTGGGTGAAGCGGTCCGACATGGCGTAGAGCAGAATAACTGCGAAAATGACATCGTCATTGATTTTTCCGATCATGGCAGTGATACGACGGTAATAGCCTCGCACTTCAGCCAGCGCGTCTCACAGAGGGGTGTCGTAGTTTAGACGGATCTCAAGGACTTTCATTAGCAGGCTTATTTGGGCTTGTGTGCCCTAATTTTCGTGGAGTGTACGGAGAAAAACGAAGAGGTCATGGGCAGTCGTGCAAGCCTCGACGTGATAAACGTCTGCAGTGGATATCCGGTCTAGTATGAGCCCTCTGAGAGCATCATCCCAGACGTAGTGGGCGTCAGGCGAGACGACAGAGTCAGGGCACGGGTGAGTACCCTTCAGCCAGGGTTTCAAACCACATTGAAGGACGAGAAGGCTGAGTTTGCGGCTCCACCTGAGCCAGTTCGCTTTGCAGAGGTCAAGAACGAGGTTGGCGGGCCAGGATGCGCTTTCAACGGTGCGTTCAGTAATTATAATCCCGCTGGAAAAAGAACCATGAAGGGGGCCAAGAGTAATGGAAGATTCCACGAAAGTGAGTGAAGGGGAGGCAAGGGAGTAAATGGGAGTTGTTCGAGGACGAGACGGGTAGGAGTTGGTTGGAGTTCAAGGGAACAGAGTTATAGTTGTGTGTAGGTGGAGAGGAGTTAATGCCAGCGGGAGAGTTGGAAATGATATTATTATTGTCACAATAATGGGATAAGAACTGATGAATACCAAATGCGCCTCTGCAGTTGGCAGTTGCAGGTAATGTACATCACGTGCACTCATCACGTGGTGTCGTGACGTTGACGTAAGCCAACTTACGGGTCGCTACACCGTCTCCGTCGTCGTCGTGCGACTTCCGGTGAGGTTGTGCGGCGCGCGTGGCGAATTTGCGGCCCAGTGAACGAGTAGACTCGTTTAGTATCATTCCATTCCCAAGGTCGCTGGCGTCTAGGACAATTGCGGGTCCTCGCGTAATTGAGATATTTACTTTACCACCAATCGCGCGAGCAAGCCTAAGTGTGATATTGCAATAGTCGATGCAAATATTAATGTTCTCGGATATGTATTTCAAAAGCCCCTTATTGGTTCCTGGGTGGCGTCTAATACATAAGAGTGTTTTGACAAACAACTACACCATTTCTCACAGATAAGGTTAGACCTTTAGGAATTGTGCTTTACGTCTCCTTTTGCGAAAGGGTAGTCGATATACCCTTCCGGACCAGGGGTATAGTAAGTCTTGTGGTTCGATGGTGCTAGCTCAATATTGTCTTTCAAGCGAAGCGGCAGATCGGGCTGTCAATTGCGATAAGTCAGCGTCCCCTGCGTTGCCCCTGCGCGTCGATAAAGATAGAAAGCGGGAATCATTTACTGACATTTGAGATGAAGTGACGGGCGAACGAGACGAGGTCACCCTCCTTCTCGACGGCCTCTATCGCACTGTCACGTCCAAAGTCGCAATTGGCAATGTATGCGCCGTCACCCCATATTTCCCGCAGTAGCTTGTTAGAGTCCTTTCCCGCTCCGCCCTCCCCATCAGCTCTGTGATGAGTGGTCGGCTCCAAGACATGGAGGTAGGCAAAGTCTGGATAGCCGACGCGGATGTGCTTGACGACCTCGGCAAACGTAGGAAGCGGGTCTGGCATCCTCATCCCTGCAGATTACAAACTATTGATTACAAAAGCGAGACGTGCGTGCGTGCGTCCTCAACACACTCACCTTGGAATGTGGACCACGGGCTTAAACATCCATGCTCAAGTAATAAGACAATGTCGAATTGATCCATCGATGTAGTGAAGTCTTAGTTTTCAGTGTACGGACATCTGCACAATACTCAGGCAGTTTACGTATGGCACGTGTGGGTGCTTCAATGCGAGGCCATACTCGTATGCAGTGCTGTCAGATTGGGCAAGTCTGTAAGCCATCATCACTGCCCCCAGACTGACCGAACCTGGGTTTTGTTTGCGGAGCGCGGCGGGGCTGCATCGAGTGAGTCGCTGTTTTCAAGCCCGGTTCGTTGTGGATGCGAATGGAGATCGTTCCTGTCGTCCTTTTATATGCCTCTGAAGCATCATCAAAGACGGACTGATATTTTGCGCATGTGGAG
>WHVC01000084.1:0-128127 GCA_015178925.1 Russula emetica | reverse complement strand
TAACACCAACAAGATGAACGTCAAGCCGGGTGGAAATCAACGCCGCATGCATGCAACTTTTATTCCGGACGACAACCCCAATCCTGCACTATGTGGTCAGCCTCAAGACATGATTTTCCCAGACAATTTGCCTCCCGATCACGCGTACTACAATTTTCGTGGGCAGGCCAAAGGGATGAAGGCAGTCCTTGAGGAACGTGGCCTCTGGGACTATTTGTGCACTCAGAATGGTGGTAAGGCATTGTCCGGAGACTGCGCTAAGTGTAAACTGTCACAGAAGGCTTGTGATGCACTTGCCCGAAGCGCTGCTGCACAATCTCTGTTTGACGATGCCGAGGACGAAAACACCACCCCTGAAGACAACCAGACCCCAGACGCGTCCGGCACTTGCTGCATGCGTAAGGTACTCTCACTCCAGGCTGATTTTCAAGCAGAGATCCCTCGGTTACAGCAAGTTGTTCAGGATGCGGGGCACAAATGTTATTTTTTGCCCAAGTTTCATTGTGAGCTTAATCCAATTGAAATGTATTGGGGATGGGTCAAAACTCGTAAGCTACATGCATTACCTACCCTTATGACAACGTTCTGATGATATTTAGGCCTGAGAGCACTCGCAGATGGGACATTCCCCACTGCCAGAAGACTGGTCCCCGAGTTACTTGATGCATGCCCTACCAAGGTCATATGAGCATTCTATCGCAAGACATGGCGGTACATGGATGCCTATATGTTCGTACATGTAGCTGTATTAATTTCTTACAGTAACTCACTCCGGTTGTTCATCTAGGAAGGGTCTTAATGCCAAACAGGCAGAATATGCAGTGAAGAAATACCGCTCCCATCGCAGGGTTGGAGCGGGAATAATGATGGACATGGCTATTCTGAACAACCCCGAGTAGATTCCAGTATCAAATATCGAGGTCCCAGGGCAGTAGAGCCCAGAATCGTGCTTCTTGTGCCGGGGGAGGAGGTGAACATACCCGATTAGGCAAGTGGTGGTGCATGTGGCGCGGGAAGTCTCAATTTACAGTCGTCGAAACCACAAACTTCAGATTTTTGGGAAAGTGACCAGATAGCTCTTTAGATATGTACAATTGGATACCATTACAGGTGTTTTTAAAGAAAAATAAGCAAAAGTGGCTCCGCAGAAAACAATGCGCGTTGAGACGGTGGCGGTGGTCGGTCCTTCCGCTTTGGCACTATAGTTGATTTATCTAGTGTTGCTGTTGATGCAAGCTAACATTTTTTAACTTTACTATATCTCAAGAAATAAAATAGCTAAAAATCTGAAAATATTTGTGGGGATAGATAAGATAAAAAGATAAAGGGTCCCCTGCCAACTTTTAGCAATCCGATAGGCCGTTCCTGAGTTATTCAATTAACTATAAGCTTAGTTTAAAGGGTTTAAAGTGGATTAAATAACTCAGGAATGGCTGATTGGATTGCTTAGAGTTGGCGGGGGACCCTTTATCTTTTGATCTCATCTATCTTCACAATTATTTTCATATTTTTAACTATTTTATTTCTTAAGATATAGCAAAGTTAAAAAATGTTAACTTGAGCCAGCAGCAACACTTGCTTTACCTTTAATGCTTAGATGAATAAAAATGGCTAACAATGACCAAATATGGCTGGCAATGTATTAAAAGACCAAAAGAGGCTAGCAATGCATTGGAAGAACCAAAAGAGGCTGGCAATGCATCGAAAGACCAAAAGAGGCTGACAATGCCAAAGGAGGCTGGCAATGCATTAGAAGACCAAAAGAGGCTGACAATGCATCGGAAGACCAAAAAAGGCTGACAATGCATTGCTTAGCCTTTAAATGCCATTTAATATATTCCATTGCCCTTATATTTCATTATAAGACAACTAATGCATTGGTAAGCATTGTAATCTCTTATGATCATCTTTAACCTTTATAATTGCATATGATAATTTCATTCTCAATTATATGGCCTTTTAATATATAATAATGCTCTTAAAGGCATCTAATCTTAGAGGATCCCTCCCAATGATTGTACCTTTTTCATGATGCACTATGCTGGAATATATATATTGAGTTGACTGAAGTCCGCAAATTGTGCCTTCAATGCTATGTGTCAAACTCACTCGCAACAAAGGCATGGCCTTTCAACAATGTCACATGTCAAACTCAATTGTGCCTTTAATGCTGTGTGTCAAACTTGCTTACGACAAAGGCATGGCCTTTCAATAATAGGGTCGTTCATAGTAGCCACTTATTTAATACTTATTTTTTACTTAATAGGTTTCTACTGTGAAATTATAATAAGTAATCTAATAAATAGAAATATATGGCATCTTTGAATACCACTATTAGATTACTTATTTTAATTTCACAGTAGAAACCTATTAAGTAAAAAATAAGTATCAAATAAGTGGCTACTATGAATGACCCTAATGTCACATGTCAAGCTCACTGCACTACATTAACAATGGTTAAGTCATGAAAGACAAGGTTGCAAATGTATCACACAAAGGACATCAGATCTCTTGAGTAAAAAAGTGTGCTTTCAAGCAATACCTTGAAGTGTCTATGAAAGGTTGTCACTAGTGTTCCAACCCCAGCATCTCATGCTCAAAAGCCTGATGAAGACAATGGATGAGCAGAAATGATGGCAGACAATGGCATTGATCTTTATGCCGATTCCAACACTAATGTGACTAGCTGTGCTGACTTTGAGCATCCTGCAGCCCTTTATATATACGCAAAGGCCAAACATTATCATAACTCAGTTCCGTGATTATACATATTCCATTGCTACTTAAGCTAATGATTAATCCTTCTCTAGGACACCCCCCTTCTTACATGGAGAGAATATCATGATCAGTATCTTGACACGAGCCTAACACTTAACAGTCGAGGTCATCATAAGGATTGCTGTGGAAGCTTTAGGCTGCCAACAGCCAAATCTGCACTTCCGCTGCCAAGATTGTTTCAGATATGCCTTATATTGCAAATCCTGTATCACACAATGTCATCGAGCCGAACCACTTTATTACATCGAGGTATTTATTGTAAACTCATAAATGAATTCGTTCACTTATGTGTGGCATAGGAATGGAAAAACAGATTTTTTCAACAAACTATGTTACAGTCCCTTGGCCTTTGTGTCTAATTAGGACATCTGCTGGGGCAGCCATGCCCTTCTTGAGCTCACGCACACCAAAGCTTTGTTGTCATTCATATCAATGGCATTCATTTTATCAACCTCAATTTTTGTGCTTGCCAACTGTTTGTCGAGGCTCCCTCAAGTCTGTCTGTCTAGGTTCATGAAGCAACGGTCCTGTACTGAACAGAAGAGATCAAGCTTAAGGCTTGGTCTCTCAACAAGGTAGTTTATATACAAGTAGCTAAGAAGGTTCCGGAAGGGTCTAGGCCTTACTGGCTACGTACGGAACCTTCTACAATGAACTGAAGTCTAGCCCTTTCGATCGGATTGTTCATATGTTAGTATGTATATGATGTAAGAAGCGTAAGTATGGGAAGTCGAAGAATCAGACGTAATGTGAAAAAGTAAAAGTTAGGGGCTAGGTCCTCATTCCGTGACAGAGTACCTACTTATCTATAGATCAGAAATATCATTGCCACACTGATAATTTCAAGGATCGCTTGGCCCAGTGGATGTTGATGGTGCGTGAGTGGTGTCATATAAAAATGACCAAATGGGCTGGGCATGGCCATGACCCCATTGGAATAGATGGCACTTGCCAGGGTGGCCCTGCAATTCCTTGTTGTGCTTGTCCTCAACCTGAGATCAACCTGCCAACTGGTTGGGAAATGTCTTTAAAAGAAAATCAGTGAGTTAATAATGTTGCCTTTCCATGCCATTCACCCTCATACCTATTCAGATAGCTGTACTGTCTTATATTGGCTGAGGATGCCAATTTCAAGCAAAAGGTGTGGCTATGCTCTAATGTTGCAAGGGACCCACTGCTAGGGCCTGGCTGGGGGACATTTGTAGAGAATTGAGCCTATATTGAATACATAGCCTGGGCAGCAAATGCAGATGAAGTAAGTGACTGAAATTGAGATTGCTTTACTGGAATATTGATATAATGCTCACTTATTCATTAGATATCTCATTGGGTCAGATTCTCTGCAATCTGGAATGCAAACAAGAAGAAGTCCAAAGGTTTGTGTGCCACCAGTATTGGTTCTGTCACTTATACTCAGCATGAGATATATTGTCCAAATGGTATAGAGGGACCTCCAGAAGGGTGAATGGTACGCAAATCTAGATCTATCAGCTTCAAGATTAACACTTACACCATAGATACTCGAATATGGATTACTTATTATTGTCCAGCATTGTTAGCACTACCATTAAATTGATCACCATCTCATATAATATTGCCTGCCAATGGGGAAAGCATTTGCTGCGCAAGCCAATAATCCCACTCTCACCAACTCATTACACTTTTCATCGTCAATTTCATTCCATTTTATTGTTTCCAAATTCCATCTCCCAGCTCACATCCCGAAGTGTCACAGTCCTTTCTCGTTCAATTATGCTTTAGGTGTTGGGTGAACCGATGGCAAAGGCATTGAACGGAACTGGTTAGTGCTCAATGGAATTGCCCCCTTGTGTTTCTATGATGGGCCCAGGTGGGTGGTGGGATACACTCAATGACATTTGTAACTATGTGAACTGGTGGAAGACTATCTTGTTATGTGAATAATCAAAATTGTTTACAAGTTGATTTCGTGATTAATTCTGGTGGCAGCATCCACCCTTCTTCGAAAACTGCTGCTTGTGATACCAGAAGTGATTATCCACCATTGAGCATTTACTGCATTCACTGAAAGCCTTCAAGCTAAGAATGCTGAGCAACTTGTTGAATGGGAGGGGCAAGTATAGAGCTGGGAGGCAAATCGTACCCTGCTGTGTCCTTATAAAATGCCCAAAGAGAGTAAGTCAGCTATGTCAGTGTGTTATGCTCGAAAGCTGATAGCTAATTCTCTAATTGATAATAGAGATCACGTTTGCTTAAGTCAAACATCAATTGTCTGAGGAGGAGCAC
This sequence comes from Russula emetica, assembly GCA_015178925.1. Lineage (NCBI taxonomy): Eukaryota > Fungi > Basidiomycota > Agaricomycetes > Russulales > Russulaceae > Russula > Russula emetica. Next base: position 123,084 of record WHVC01000084.1, on the reverse strand, counting down.
AAGCACGTGAGAAGGAAGGTGCCATGGTGGACCTTGATGAAGCAAGTCCCAGCACATTTGTTGTTGCACTCTTGAGCTAAAGAAAGCCAGTAAGCTGCATTACCATCTTAAGAGACATTGATCTGAGTTGTTGATAAGGCAGCTCATCATTCTTGACATTAAGAAAGCAAACAAAACACTAATGCAGCAGACTACCATTCAACAACAATGAACCAACCTTCTCAAGAGGATTCAGAAACTCATTACTGTCTGGCATAAATTTATGCTTAGTCTCAACTTGTATCTTGCCAGTAAGCCTTGCAATCTTAATGCCACATCCACATCAACACCTGAACGCATCCTTCCCTATTTCCCCTTGTCTTTTCCTTCACAGCATCATTTTCTGATTTGTATGGGAGGTATTAAGGATGTTAGGGATTGTTTTCACTTTGCCCAAGTGTCTGAAGCATTAACCAAACTTCACTGCCAACTCATGAAGCATATATATGTCAGCTGGTATAAAGTACGCAACATATCTTCCTAGCAATATTATACTCAATTCCAAACCCTTTAAGAGCAAATGGAAAACAAGGTCAAGATATCCAGTCTACAGTATAACACAGCGAGAGATGCCCTTCTTCAACTGCGTGGGCCAGGCGTCTGGAGAGAAAACACTGTAAAAGCTTGGTGCAGAGGACATTTGAGGGTTGAGTGAGAAAGCACTTATCGAGGAGGAAAAGGAAGAAACTAGACAAACATGCACCATGGCTGGGATGAAGGAACATCAGATGTTCAAGGAAGATATGACCAATAATGTCACTGTCGGGACATTCAACTCACATTTGGCCGTGGGGGAGGGCTACAGGACATTGTTGTGGATCTGGTACTCAATGACAGGTGATGAAATCAATAACGGTGTTTCTACGAGAGCCTGTAAGTACCTAGTCTCCATCTGAAGCTGATATGATCTCACTGCCCAACAGATCTCTGTGTTAAATGGCTGAAGTGTCCTATGTGAGCTGCAAGATGGAAGGAAGAAATTCAGCTAATTAAGGAGGAAATATGCTGGTAGCCTCTTTTGGTCTTTTGATACATTGCCAGCCATTTTTGGCCTTGTTAGCCATTTTTATTCATTTAAGAATTAAAGGTAAAGCCAGTGTTGCTGCTGGCTTGAGCTAACATTTTTCAACTTTGCTATATCTTACAGCGTGTTCCATAAACCATATCGTGCGCCATTTTTACAAAAAAAATATTGGCTAATTTCTGGCAAACTCTGTGCACTGTTATTTGCTGACCGCCTTCACTCTTTTTTTTTTTCCGTTGCTCTAGCCGATGTCTGTGGATCCACCCCCTTCTTACCAGTACCAACCTGTTCCTTCTTTGGATGAAGTTGTCGTATTGCCCTCACCAAAGTTTGAAAACCTTGATCCTGACCCCACTCTCGATCCTGAGCTCACCTTTGAACTCCTTCTCACACTCGTTTGTCCCTCTAAACACATCTGCACCCCAAATAGAAAGATGAAGAGCATAAAACCGGAATTGGAAAACAAAGGGCCATATGAGATTATGATCAAAACTGGATGGAACACTTTCCTGGGCATTATTGCTAGAAAGCTCTCCATTGAACAATCTGATCTCGTTGTTTTCAGTCTCGAGTGGCATTGGCTCAAGCCATCCAGTGGTCCATGGCTTCCTGTCCAGGATGAAACCGGGCTCACATCCATGCTCAAAAAGATCAAGTCAAAATTTGAACCATATGTCATTGTCCACTTGCAGGCGCCAGTTAAAAAAAATGCGGCAGAATCTTCAGAAAACACGTGGGATGTTGTAGATGAAGTGGAATCCAATTTTGAAGATAGGCCAGTTGCAAAAAAGGTGCGTATTCAAGTTGTTGCAGATATATCTCGTACTCAATCTCTTATAGATAAAGCTGGACGATGCACTTGAGGAGATTGTCCTGAAACTTAGCGACAAATATGCTCTGGAAATGTGTTCCCTTCATCCTGATCTTCCTTGCTTTCATCATTGTGCGTCCAACTTGCATTTCAACCTCAATCACCCATGACTCCTTGTTTGGGCACAAGCCATCAAATCAGGATTAGCTATGTATGAAAAGGTACCCATTCTGTCTCCCATGTTTAAGGCACAGTTGGCCCTCAAATGTGCATCAAAAAATGCCATGAACTCCAATACCACTGTCGCTACAGGCATGACACCACTGCCACCTACCCCTACCCTTACCCCTACCACAGTACCCACTTAGATGCTGCCATTTGCAAACTTTCCACAATATCCTCAGATGGTGTTTCCTCCAACATATCCGCAAATGCCTCTGTTCATGGGCTAAAGGGCTGGCATGTCGCTTTCTGGCAAACCCTTTTTTCCCACCGGCCTGGGCATAGTTTCCATGCCAACACAGTCCTCGCCTTCCTCGCCACCCACTGCCAACTGTACCATTGCCCACTTTTGCAAGACATACAACTTGGGTGAGGACACAGAGGTAGGGTTACAGAAGCTGGGGTTTCGTTTTGGAGATGATCTTACCATGCTCACACCGGAGAAGTATACAAACACGAGATTCAAGCTGTTGGAGTGGAGAAGGGTTCTGAAGGCTTACAAAAGGCTGAAGTGGGAGAGCCGTTACTGAGCATGGCATCCAATAGTTTACTCTATATCTTATGCATGGCTTCTTGAATAGCATGCATTGACTTGTCGTTTGAGGTTATGCAATGAGAGAACATTTATTGAGACACACAACATCACGTACAATATGACGCTTATAACACCATGTACAATATGACACCTACAACACGCGACAGTACAACTACTCAATGTTATACCCAGAGTGAACAAACCAACCTCTAGTCTTTTCTGCTATAACAGCTGCTGACAACTCAAGTAACGCAATCTCCAGGTATTTAGCAACTTGAATTTTATGCCAGTTCTTCTGAATCCATTGTTTCACTGCAAAAAGGACATGAGTAATTGTTTAGGGACATTTAGAGACGTACCACAGCTGAAGCTCTCCTCAATTGGATTGAAATCCAGAGAGTATGGCAGCAAGAAAAGAAAAACACAACTGAAACCCTCAACAATTTCTTGAAGTGCGCATGTCTTGTGTATCGCGCAATTGTCAAGAATGAGGATGCTCTTGTCCTTAGGATAAGGATTCGTCTTTGGCAGCTGCAGTGGCAGACAGTTTAGTAAAAAACAAAAAAAGGTAGAATATGCAGCACACAATAGGGTCGTTCAGAGTTCTCCTTATTTGCCACTTATTGGCTAATTATTATTTCACTTATTTCACCGCTTATTTGATAAGGAGAGCAATAAGTACTTAAAGTAGGATAATGAACTTTGTTGACGATTATTCTTATTGGCCTACTTATTGCCTCTGTTATCGGGCCACTTATTCCGAAATTTAAGCGGAGCTTTATCTCCCGATTTTTTCCCACCCTCACTGGAATCACCTGCATCCGCCTCACACTATCACTCAAGGCCTTGTTTCTCACACGACAACAGCCATGGCCCTCATCAACGACGCTGAAATTGACAAGTTCCCAGAGCTCTAAGTGCCTCAGGTACGATGTGGAAACATATATTGGGGACATGCTGTGCCCATGCCTGCCTTGAGGTGCACAAGACCCGAATACTGACGAAAACGATGTGCAGGCAGGCAACCCCCCTCTCAACCCACATTTGGTGCTCTCCCTCCTTTTGTGCCGCACCTACAGCCGACGGCTCTCTCAGCAACTCCAATCAATCACAGGCTCTCTGAGGAGTACACCAAGATCAAGCTCCCGACCTCAGACACAAAAGAGCACCCCCAGGAAGGCCGCTGTGGCCGTGGCCTAGTGCACCCACACCATCACCTCCACCACCAAGTACTCCAAGTGTACCGCCTCGTTTACCATCACCACCACCACCTCATCTGTCAAGTGCCACGCCAGCAGTTCCCACAGCCTTGCCACACTTCACTCCAGCCACCCCTCCACAGCGAGTCGGCGACCTGGCCCCCCTTCTGCACAACTGAGTCCTCAACCACATCCTATTCCTGCAATACCCCCATGGAGGCTGTCCCCTTCGTCAGGCTGAGTTGTTGTAGCACATTATAGTACATTTGTCATTTGTCGTAGTTGCATGGGTGTATTGTACATACACTTTTTTTCTCAATCCCAATATACAATTTTTTCCATCACTCTACTGTCTGAAGGAAGGGAACTGTGGGTTCCATCAAACCTGTCAAGCTGTCCCAAACCCGTGCCTGTACCCATGTGCGCATCCATTTTAATGTGGCATGCATGGTGAGCTTCGCAAACGACTTAACACTTTCAACTTGATGCAATTTAAACTCAGTCAGCGTTGCCGAACCCATTGCCGGACTTTATGAGTGCACAGAATAATTCATTATTTGCTACTTATTGTAAAATTCCCGGGAGGGGGGTTTCAAAGTTGCAATTATTCTTCACTTATTTGCTACTTATTATGTCTACTTATTGCCGATTTGGCAGTAAAACATCAATAAGTGACCAATAAGTAGGAATTTAAGTGGCCAATAATGGCCAACTTTGAACGACCCTAATGTCATTGACAATGAAACCCAGAAATTCCTCCCCATCGACGGAGCCTGGAACTACGCCTACAGCTTTATATTCATCCAATGAAAGGGCAGCAACCAGACTATATCGTTCTCCCCGCATAAAATTGGCACCAATCGTTGCACAATCCCCAGTGGCAGAATGCCCATAATGCTGGTAGATTGTTCGATCATCCATGCTTGTTTCATCAATGAAGATCATCTGTGAGGCGGTGAAGTGTGTGTTGACATCTCTGTTTCCACTCTTGCCGAAAGTCTTTATTGCACTCTGCAGCCGCCTTGCGAAGACGTTTGAAAGTGAACCCAGCATCACGAATGTTTATGTGGAGTGCGGTCTTGTTCTGTGGGATGACAATTAATCATGTCAGTCACTGTCAAACTGGCCTGAGGGCTTTCCAAACTTACTCCTGAATGTATCCCTGTCTCTTCCGTCAGGAGAAGCTTCGCTATCTGTCTCATCAACCTCATGAAACAGAAATCTCTTTGGAAATGGAATTTTGAGAGTGTCGCCTGCTGCAGGTGAAGATGTCGGGTATATTGAATTAGAATCCATTAAGTATTGCTTAGAGATGTCTATTGAATGACTTATAAAGGTGTATGATAGTGTAGTGGAAGGGAATGGGTGAATTACTATTTTATCGAATTATTGGAATTATTTTATTTATTTTCAATAAAAAAACTCAATTTTGAACGTGTGGCAAGAATTTCTGAAAGCGCTGTAAGTAAGAATAATTAGGTAAAATTATGATAATAATGCTTTTGAGTAAATTTTACTAGTGACCAAAAAAGGCCAAAGGAGGCTGACAATGCCTTGCTTACTATCTTATAGCATCTTTTAAGGATCAAACAGCCTTAAAATTAAAAAGAGAACCATTGTGATTACAAATAATTTTAATAATGCATCTTAACAATTACAATGGCTTATAGGAAATATAAGGTCTTTTTAGGCCTTTTAATTCTTGGACCTTTTTTATGATGGCCAAATTGGTGAGAAAGAACCTCATATTGGTTTGTGCATCACTCGTTCTTACTTTCAGGTCAAAGTAAAACAGAATGTCTTCCTTTTTATTGAGAGTTCCATCTATGTTATATTTTTTCGTGGGGAGGGGAGATGTTTGGTGGGGAGTTGAAGGATAGTCGTGTATTGGTGGTTGATAAAGTTTTCTGTGGCTCCTGAGTTGAGGAGTGCTTGGGTTTCGACTCTTTTGCAGGTGGTGTGGATGTATACTTGTACATACATGGATTGTTGGTTTGACACGTACACATGTTGCAAGTTGAGGGCTCTAAGTCTGGCCAGGTCAACCAGTTGTTGGAAGATGTCTCATCCTTCTCCTTCTCTTGGGAGGTCAGGGATGTTGCCTTCCCAAAGGAGAGGGTCGTCATTCTTGTTTGGCATTCTTTGGTTTGGGTTTTCCTTGCGGGAGTGGATAGGGTTCGTCACGGGTAACCCTTGGGTCAGGAAATTCAACACCACACCTGTGACCCATGACACTATACCCGCTACAGTTATGGGTAAACACTGCACTCATGTACACACAGGTTTCATTACAGTGTCATGGTGTCACGATAACCCACTGAGGGTTGAATACCTGTGGGTTGGATTACTCAAATAGTTTTTTTTTAAACATTGCAAAATGTGCTGGCCTTGAGAAAAGACATGTTCAACTGCAGTCAACGTCACTAGGGCTAGTTATTAAAGAACAGGGTGACACTGTATTGAATGGCTTACAAGGTATACTCAAATAATCCAGGGCCATGGACAAGAGATTTGGATAGACTTGGCAGGTTATCAGTCCACCACTTGAGAGGATTAAGTATGTTCTCCACAGGACAGTTCAAATACTCGTTGACCTCACTAAGAGTAGTTGCAGCTGAGGTACCAACAGAGATGTTTGCAAAAATAGAGACACCTTTGTTCCCCTGGATTAAGTTAAATGAATTAAAGAACAGCGGAACGCGCACAATATTATGCCACATACCTGGACAGGTGAGGTCTGAACACTCATCTCCTCAGATGCCACAGTCTTCTCATACTTCACAGCATATTCCTCACGCACCATATTCTCAGCCTGCTCAATCCACTCCTTCTTCCACTGGGGTTGATGAAAGTATTCAAGTTTAAGCCCCAGGTGAAGGACTTGTTGTGTTGAATTAGTCCCTAGCTAGATATGGCATCTTGGTTTCCGGGTCCAGAGTATCAGTCAGAGTGTCCATTGCTGGAATCACACCCACTATACTAGCTGAATCCTGGGAAAAGTACAGTGTCACCGACTTGTATTGCTAAGCAGGTAGACTACACATTAGTGTCTGTTAGACTAAATGGACTGTGGTATTTACCTGCAAGACAGATATGAGTTGTTCAATAATACCCCAACCCTCGTTGTTGAGCTCATACTTCCTGAGTTTCAAAGACTTGTCTGCTGTAATACTATCAATTGGCTTGCAATACTTGAGGGCCAAGCACCATCATATCGTGGGTCAAGTTTCAATGTATGATAATGTCTCGAGGGATCAGCTTTGGTTTAAGTCCATAGACCTTATAAAATTGTCACTAAGCTGGGAGGGCAATAGTAGTTGAATAAATTATCACAAATGAAAGTTGTCAAAGCTGTGAAAAAACACATTACTGATGTCAGACAAATGGAAATAAGAAATGCTCTTCCTTACTGAGCTTCTCAAACTCATCATTATCTTCATTGCCATTCTTAAAGAGATCCCCAGAGTCAGAGTTGGCGTTGTCATCAGCATTGTTGTTATCATCAAAGTTCTTAAGACTTGGCCTGTTGTCATTACCATTTTCGAGACTGCTGTCTGCTTTGCCCATACCTGCATTGAATGGCTTGATCAGAGCCTTGCTAGAGAGTTGGATAAAATGATTGAAATATCAGATGTGCATTACAAAAAAGGTACAATCATTGGAAGGGATCCTCTAAGATTAAATGCCTTTATGAGCCTAATTACATATTAAAAGGCCATATAATTGAGAATGAAATCATCATATTCAATTATAAGGGTTAAAGATGATTATAAGAGATTATAATGCTCACCAGTGCATTGGTTGTCTTACAATGAAATATAAGGGCAATAGAATACATTAAATGGCATTTAAAGGCTAAGCAATGCATTATCAGCCTTTTTTGGTCTTCTGATGCATTGTCAGCCTCTTTTAGTCTTCTAGTGCATTGCCAGCCTCCTTTGGCATTGTCAGCCTCTTTTGGTATTTCGATGCATTGCTAGCCTCCTTTGGTCTTCTGATGCATTGCTAGCCTCCTTTGGTCTTCTGATGCATTGCTAGCCTCCTTTGGTCTTTTAATACATTGTCAGCCTCTTTTTGTTCTTCCAATGCATTGCTGGCCTCTTTTGGTCTTTTGATACATTTCCAGCCATTTTTGGTTATTGTTAGCCTTTTTTTATTCATCTAAGCATTAAAGGTAAAGCCAGTGTTGCTGCTGGCTTGAGCTAACATTTTTTAACTATGCTATATCTTAAGAAATAAAATAGCTAAAAATATGAAAATAATTGTAGAGATAGATGAGATCAAATAACACAGGAATGGCTGATCGGATCGCTTAGAGTTGGCTTATGACCCTGGGGCATGTGATCTCATCTATCTCCATAATTATTTTCATATTTTTATCTATTTTATTTCTTAAGATATAGCAAAGTTAAAAAATGTTAGCTCAAGTCAGCAGCAACACTGGCTTTACCTTTAATGCTTAAATGAATAAAAATGGCTAATAAGACTAAAAATGGCTGGCAATGTATCAAAAGACCAAAAAAGGCTAACAATGCATTAAAAGAACCAAAAGAGGCTAACAATGCATTAAAAGAACCAAAAGAGGCTGACAATGCATCAAAAGACCAAAAGAGGCTGATAATGCCAAAAGAGGCTAACAATGCATCAGAAGACCAAAAAAGGTTAACAATGCATTTTTTAGCCTTTAAATGCCATTTAATATATTCTATTGCCCTTATATCTCATTATAAGACAACCAATGCATTGGTAAGCATTATAATCTCTTATGATCATCTTTAACCCTTATAATTGAATATGATAATTTCATTCTTAATTATATGGCCTTTTAATATGTAACTAGGCTCATAAAAGCATTTAATCTTAGAGGATCCCTTACAATGATTGTACCTTTACTGTGATGCTGCTGCCTCTTCTGTCGATAGGGGCTTTCAAACAGGGTCATCAATGATGCTATCTTAGAATTCAGAGGATCTTTAGCAGGTTTCTTGCTGAAAGGTTCATTCCCCCTGTATTTTGTGAGAAGGTCTATGGTGACTTTGTTATAGAATTCAGGGACAACATTTGAATCTATAGCTTGCTGATAGGATGTAGCTTTAGAGATGAGAAAAGCGAGTTTGAAACCCAAAAAATGATTTGGGGCATTTAGCTTAGCAGCGATGCCTTGTTTACTTTCCTGCCTTTTGTCATTTTAGTGGCAGATGGAGTGGTAGACCAATTAATAACCAAAATATGAACAATGGCAATTATAAATTACCATATTGGGGCTGGTCACTGAAGGAACGCGAGGCGCATTGCAGTGAGTGTTTCAGAGTGTTATACGTTGTATATATTTAGTTCCTCACTACATCTTAAAATACTCCTGAGTTCTGATTTTCTAGACTTGAATACAGTAGTGTGCTCCATCTTTCGTGGCCAACTATGGAGAGGCAATTAGCTGAGAAAAAAAATTGTTATCAACCTGTCATGAACATCTTCTCAGCCATTTTCACTTTCATCCCATTATCAACTGACTTATCAACACAAAGGGGAAAAAACTTTGGTCTGAATGAGGGTAATACATGTGGTATCGGTAAAGCACCTCTTTTTCACCAACATGTCACTGTCACTGATTTACAGTGATTCATTTTAAGACGATGAAGACCTTTGTAGGGTCCTTGCAGCCTTGCAGGTTGGGAGTCAGTGTGACATCTGTTACCATACCCCAAGCTACAGCCTGTGATCCCAGAACTGTAGTTGGTCGGACAGCTGGGAGCACTTCTTACATAATAGGGTCGTTCAGAGTAGCCACTTATTTGATACTTATTTTTTACTTAAGAGGTTTCTACTGTGAAATTAAAATAAGTAATCTAATATTGGTATTCAAAAATGCCATATATTTCTATTTATTAGATTACTTATTATAATTTCACAGTAGAAACCTATTAAGTAAAAAATAAGTATCAAATAAGTGGCTACTATGAACGACCCTAATGCCTGCTAGTGGGCCCTTATTGGCTTTGCATGACCAGCCTCTTGCCTCAATCGCTAGCCCTCCCAGCAAGTATCTATATCTTTCTTTTAAAACTGGTGTAACTAATGCTCATTGTTGTGCAGTGCACATCTGACAGGACTCTATTCCGAATAGCATTTACAGTGTATTATTGGGTAAGCAGACAGGAATCATGGACACATGGTACGTCTTACAAGCCCTCATGTCAATTCTTCTTAATGAATTACTGCAATCTCTTTCAGGGCTGATGCTGAAGATGTGTGTTAAGGCATTGACAGTGGCCAAGTCGTCAAAATTTGTGTTTCACCCCTAAACCAGCATTGCCAACATTGTGTCACCTATGTTGTTTTCAAAGGTTTAGCCCCTGCGATTTATGGTTCTTGGTATGGTTCTTCCACCAACCTACTTTCCAGCTAATGTTGTTTGGTTTCAGGAAAGAAGTTGAGCCCCTCGTTAAGAGCATTCCAGGGAACATTCATCAAGGCTTTATATCCAGCATTGCGAAGCTGAATGTGCATACATCGTTGCTTTCACCATGGGTGCCCTTCGTATTTTACCAACAAGGCACAACATGAGGCAGCAGGCACCTGCACCTGCATCATCCATGCCAGAGGCTCTGCTGACCATGTTCACCTTAGTTTTAGACAACTTCTTAGGAGCAGAGTGGCATGTTGTTTTCAAAGGGAAGAGGCCTAGGGTCTACAATAGGGTCGTTCACAGTAGCCACTTATTTGATACTTATTTTTTACTTAATAGGTTTCTACTGTGAAAATTTCACAGTAAAAACCTATTAAGTAAAAAATAAGTATCAAATAAGTGGCTACCGTGAACGACCCTAATGCATGGTAAGTACATTCAATTAATAATGTTCTTTTCCGAGTCTTTGCAGCATTTTCTAATCAGTGACCTTAGGAATTTTGTGGTGACACAGACAAAGGGTGTTAGCTGCACCATTTTCTAGAAGTTTCCAAGTAGGGCGGATGCAGAAGCCGCATACAGGCAAGCTGCTAAGGATGGTTATGTGGTAGCGATTTTGTGACTATGTAGCTGGGTCCATGTACTTAGTTAAAATCCAAATGGCGAGCTTTATCCACTGATCATCGAATATGCCAACCTATTGATAGGTGAGGATGTGGTAGGTCATAGACAACCAAATTGGGGCAAGCTGCTAAGGATGATTACGGTATGTGGTAGCGGTTTTGTGAGTATGTAGCCGAATCATGGCACTAGTAGTTACAGTATGTGGTAGTGGTTTTGTGAGTATGTAGCCAGATCATGGCCAAGTTAGGGTGAGCAGAACATATTGAATTAGACAAATGCTATTTACTGTGACTAGTTTACTTATTCTTTGTTTTATAATGCAGCCAGGATGGTAAAAAGTCTAGAATGAAGATATGTGAATGATGTCACTGGTGGATTTTTGTTGCATCGCTCATGCTGCACACTGGCATGGCACCATACCAAAACCCCAAACACCTGTATACAGTCGGACCCCCGTAAGCCATACTTCAGATAACCCATAACCCCTCAAATGCCATACCATTACCATTCCACTGACTTGGTGGACAGGGATTTGCACAGAAAAACCCATAGGTCCGCAATAACACATACCCCATACCCCTCGGTGCAACTTTCTGAGCCAAAACCCATACTATATTAGACTTAGTTCACTCACTGGTCACCACAGCCACCAATTATTAAAAAATTTAGTCCCCATTTGCTGTTCGGATGCCTAGCCTGAAAATGAGTAGTTTCAGGTTTTTACTGTAAGGAAGCTGTCGAAGCCATGCTCGGAATGGAGCGGAACAACCACACCGGAGCACCCAGCCACAGCTGTGCCAGTGAGCTCTTGCATGTTCATTCTTCATCGCCTTTCCCTTTTTTCATCGCCTCATCTTTCATCCCTTCACGATCATCATCCAACCCCTCAACCTCTGTGAATCAAAGATGTTCCCACCCTCACAGCCATCTGTTCCATATCACTCTCCCCGATTCCACTCCCCTCTCCTAACATTTGGAGACAACGATCAGCCCTAGCCGCAATGGCGTGGCACTTTTTTCTTTCAAATTAGATTTCAGTTGACACAGTGTTAATGCACCAGGCATTCAGTAAGGACAAGTCCATGTATTTAAGACTCCTTGTTTGTCGAGGAAGGCATCCTGTTCATGTCAATGAACATTAGCATCTGATCCAACCTTCTGTGTGTTTTCTTTTCCTCTTCTCTCTCTCATGCACGTTCTCATCTTGTCCTCTTCGACCAACTCTCACACTTGCAGAACCACTGTCCACAACACCCACTGTCAACCTCACTCACTCTCGAAATCCCCTTCCATGAAACCTCTTGATATTCTAAAGGATGGTCTTGCTAAATTTTCAAAAAAGATCAAGGATCGAAAAGATGACATAAATGCGAAGCTATCTCGAAGGGAAACCATTTCGTCTGCTGATGAGCAGTGGTTGGACTATGAAGCAAACACAGTTGACAAGCAACGCATTCTGGATGATTTGGAGGCAGCGTCAGACTACAAAAGAGGATTTGCACAGTTGGATGAAACAGGAAAGGGGATTGTGAAGAAGCTGACAGAGTGGGCAGGAGTAGCAAAGGTGGCAGGAAACAAACAGAAATGTATGAAGTTTCAAGTTTGCATGCTATAGAATGGTTCATCACTGACACTTTCTTTTCATGAAGGCTTGGAGCATGAGAAGCGACATAAAGAACCTAAAAAGAAGTCCACTCAGACATTGGCTCTGGTTTTCACGAAAAAAAGAGAACGCAACATTAACTCAGCGAATTGAAATCCTCAATTGGCACCACAAGAATGGCAGAAACCAATCGACTACAGTACAGCATTTTGCACCCATATACCCTAACCTTCAAATCAAGCAGCCTTTGATTTCTTCCTGGGTCAAAAACGAAGCCAAATGGTGTGAGCAGTGGGAACTGACAAACCAGCCAAGTGATCGAACAGCCAAACAGTGTGCGACAGACCAAGCATCCCGAGGTCTCCAAGATGATGTACCTCTGGGTTTTAAAAGCAATGAACGATGGGATTTTGCTTACTGGAGAAGTCCTTCGCCAGAAATGGAACACGTTTGCGGACTTGGCTGAAATTCCCGAAGACGAAAGGTTGAAGTTGACTTAGTTGAGCAATGGCTGGTTGGGACGCTTTAAGGAAAGGAATGGCTTGCAGCAGATAAAGCGACATGGGGAGGCGGCTTCGTCAAATACAGAGACTGTCAAAAAGGAGAGAAAACGATTGCAAGATCTGATTAGGGAGGCTGGGTACGAGCTGCGCGATGTGTATGAAAGTGGTCTTTGTTGGGGGTACGCATCTATTTCTCGCTCAATTCTGACTTTCTGACTTTGTAACATGTAGAATGGTCCCAGACAGAGGCCTGTCAGATCGTAAACAATCAGGTGTCAAGGCCCAGAAAACCAGGTTGACTTATGCATTCACATTGAATGCCAATGGGTCCAAGATGCTTAAACCTTTCGTTATTGGCAAAGCAGCATGTCCACGGGCTTTCAACAAGAAGACAGGTGCTCAACTTGGGTTTTATTACTGAAACAATGCAAAGGCATGGATGACTGCTCATCTCTATCAAGATTGAATTCAGCAATGGGATCGAGAACTGCATGCAAAGGGATGCAAAATACTACTTCTTTAAGACAACTTTTCGGGCCACATTGTTCCTGACAACCTTCAGAACATTCGAGTCGAGAACTTTGAGCCGAATCTCACTGCACATGTTCAACCCCTTGACCAAGGCATAATTCGATGCTTCAAAGCTCACTACTGTGCCAGGTTCATCCAGCGAGCTGTTGATCGCTATGATGAGGGCATAACTCCCGCAGAGATCTATAACATCAATCAGCTGCAAGCAATGCGAATTGCAGATCTTGCTTGGAAATCTGTTGATGTGACAACGATACGAAGCTGTTGGCACAAAGCAGGGATCTTACCTGACATGGACTGTCCCTCTTCATCTCCTTTAAACCAGCCTTCAATTCCCATCTCTTCCCTTCTCCGTGATTTACCCTCTCAAATAGATCCTGTCACTCGTGCAGAGAGTCGAGTTCAGGCTGCGCTCGACAATTTGGTTGCTACAGGCACACTTCAGAAAACAAACCAGATGGACATCAAATCTCTTTTTAACCCAGCCAGTGAATCCCATGACTTGGCTGAAATATCTGACACTGAAATCTATCAAGCAGTGAAGGATGCAATCAACGCACAGGAGAACATGGAGATAAATGGAGGGGATGATGGGGATGATGACATTTTTGCCGAGCCTTGTCCAAACCAACATGATGTCCTCAAGGCAGTTTCAACCATTGGTAGATATATAGATGACTTGAATGGCCCTATCGCTCGCAAGACAGAAGTGCTTTTGGGACCTTTTAACACACAGCTCTGCCTTGAGGAGACGAGGAATTTGAAAAGTACTGTTTTAACTGACTTCTTCCAGTGAGTATAGAATTCATTTCTATTAGTCTACATTACTGTTGGTATGTAGTTGGCCTGCAAATTGTAGATAATGGCAGCAGGCTGAGCAGTGGTGCAGAGCATGTAGACTCGGTCCTGAAAATATTCAGTTTTTCTTTTCTGATTTTTTTGCGGCTTTTGGACCCCTTTTTTGGCATACCTCTTCTAAACCATAATCCTGATATAACGCGTCTAGAAGGGCCCTAGAGTCACAGAGGACAAAAGGGGACTGCAGAGGAGGAAATAAGACTGTATTAATGAATGTAGATAGTGTGCTACTCACCTGCAGAGGAGGAAATAAGACTAAGGGCTTATTTCCGTCCAGCTGCAGGATAAACAAACCTGACTAAGCAATGTCACATCAGAAAAGAGCCTCTAGAGCGATGCTCTGACACAATAAAGCTGTAAATACTGTAACAGATGCTCAATCTACAATAACACTCCCCCATGTCAGTGCAGCGCTCCAAATCTCTAAGTGGAGCTCAAACCAAGCATAGCTACGCATTTCTGAACCTTGAAGCGGTCCAATGCTTTTGTGAAGATGTCTGCAGCCATGTCTTGTGTTGGCACAAAGACAGGTGCAATTAGCCCATCTTGAACTGCATCCCTGATCCAAAATAAGCGAAGTGAAAGATGCTTCATCCTACCATGATGCTCTGGGTTCTTATTGACTGCAATGGCTGACTGGTTGTCCATCCGAAGCAGAGAA
This sequence comes from Russula emetica, assembly GCA_015178925.1. Classification (NCBI taxonomy): domain Eukaryota; kingdom Fungi; phylum Basidiomycota; class Agaricomycetes; order Russulales; family Russulaceae; genus Russula; species Russula emetica. The sequence goes on along the minus strand of WHVC01000084.1, from coordinate 108,068 downwards.
GGTCCAGAGACATCATAACCCAGCTCCCCCATAAACTGGCGCATCCACAAGATCTCCTTGCCTGCCTCAACTGCTGCAATGTGCTCTGCTTCAGTGGTGGACAAAGCAACCAATGACTGAAGCTTGGAGCTCCAGGACACTGCTCCAGACCCAATCTTGACCACATAACCTCCAGTGGACTTGCCATTGTCAGGATTGCCTCCATGATCCGCATCAGAGTAAGTAATGAATGGCTCAGGTGAGTTGGAAGGCTGATATGTGATTTTGAGGTCCATTGTGCCCTTGAGATAGCGCAAAACATGCTTGGCAGCTTGCCAGTGAGGTGGTCCAGGATTGGAGTTGAATCTGGCAAGAACTCCGGCTGCATAGGATATGTCTGGCCTTGTGGTGACTGCCAAGTACATGAGTGAGCCAACAACGGAGATATAGGGCACCTGGTGCATCTCTGACACTTCAGTGGGATTCTGAGGAGACATGGAAGTGGAAAGGTGTGATCCTGGGTTGAGTGGAGTGGATACAGGCTTGCAATCCTGCATGCCATGCTCCTGGAGGAGATTGGCGATGTACTGGCTCTGGGAAAGGTGGAGGCGACGATTGGGGCGATCTCTGTGGATTTCAAGGCCTAGGAGCTGAGTTGTAGGGCCTATATCGCGAAGCTTGAAGTGCTGAGACAGGTCCTTGACTATAGAGTCAATGAGGGCGCCATCAGAGCCAGCAAGCATGATATCATCCACAAAAACGGTCATGAAGACCTTGGCATTGTCCTTGAGCAAGATGTAGAGCCCATGGTCGGATTGGACGCGACTGAAGCCCATGGAAGTGAGGACAGCGTGAAGGGTCTTGTTCCAGACTCTGCCAGCTTGCTTGAGGCCATAGAGCGACTTTATCAGCCTACAGACATACTCTGGTCCACCCACCTCAAATCCTTCAGGCTGCTGCATGTAGATCTCTTCCTCCAGAATGCCATTGAGATAGGCATGAGAGATGTCTATAGAGCGAAGCTCCAAGGTCCTCCAGTGCTGCAATGGCTAGAATGGTGCGAATGGTGGAGTAGCGAACAGTGGGGGCAAATGTCTCCTTGAAATCGAAGCCAGGCTGCTGAGAATAGCCTTTGGCAACCACCCTGCCCTTGTAACGGTCCAGGGAGCCATCAGCATTGCGCTTGACCTTCAAGAACCATCTAGAGCCAATTGCACGCTTCTCAGGAGGGAGTTTGACAATCTGCCAAGTGCCATTCAATCTGTGAGCCTCCATCTCTTCCTCACATGCTGCACGCCACAAATCTGCGTCAGGATGCAGCTGGGATTGCCTGTAAGTTCTGGGCTCGACAGCAGAGGCTGAATGCGCATGGATGAGGTCAATGGGGTCATCAGAGTCGCTGTCATCCTCATCTGAAGAGGGAATGGCTGGAGTGGGCTCCCTGATCTGTCTGTAGCGCTGTGGAATGGCCCATTGCTCTGAGAGCCACTCAGATCTAGGCCTTCTGATGCGCTGAGGACGAGCAGGAGGTGCAGGAGGTGCAGGAGCGATGGGAGGAGTGGAAGGAGGTGAATCAAGTGCAGAGGGCGAAGCTGGAGCAGGTGGAAGTGATAGATAGGTAGATGGAGGAGTAACAGAGTGAACAGAAGACTGGTCAGACCCAGTAGACCCATCTCCCCCATGAACAGGCTGCTGTGAGACTTCTAGATCGTCAAAATCGTCCAGAGTGCTGTCTAGCATCGCAGGAAGCTGTAATGGAGGGGAGGGAGACTCGAGAAGAGATTCTGGATAAGGGTGTGGCAATTGAGGTGCAGGATGCTTCTGAAGCATGAAAAAGTGTTCATCAAAGTCTGCACTCTCTGAAATAAACACCTGTTTGGTTAGAGGGTTATAGAACTTCCAGCCTTTGTAGCCCTGTGGATATCCAATGAAGACACACTTCTGCATGTGCGCTCCAAGGCTCCCAAGTGGTCGCTTGTCCTTCTGAATCAAGACATAGGCAGTACAACCCCAAACACGCAGATGGGAGAGATCTGGCTTGTCACCATAGAATGCCTCATGTGGGGTGGCTCCCTGAAGCGAAGTGGTGGTCACTTTGTTGCTCACATGGATAAAGGAGGCAGCAGCTTCGCCCCAGAAGGAGGGAGGGAGGCCAGACTCATAGAGCATGGAAATAATGCCCTCCTCAATCGTCCTGTTAGCCCTCTCTGCTACACCATTCTGCTGAGGCCTATTCCTCACAGTGTGCTGTCTGTGGATGCCATGGTCGATGCAGAATGCCTCGAACTCTCTAGACATGTATTCCCCACCCTTATCATCGCGCAGGGAGCCCATCCTTTGACGAGTGATGTTCTCAGCCCATGATTTGAACTGCTTGAAAGCAGCAAAGGCCTCTGACTTGCGCTTAAGCAGATAAACAGCCTTGAAGTGAGAGAAGTCATCAATGAAAGACACCCAGTAGCGATAGCCCTGATGAGTGGACACCTTAACCGGGCCATGCACATCGCTGTGCACAAGCTGAAGGGGCCTGGAGGTTCTTGTGGACGAAGCAGGGAAGGGATCTGCATGCATCTTACCAGCTTTGCAGGCTTCACATACCGGATCAGGCTCAGCTTTTGAGTCGAGCTTGAGACCAGTCACCAGGTTACCTGACAAGAGCTTTCTGATGCCTGCAAGATGATGGTGGCAAAGGCGGCGATGTAGGAGGGTTAAGTCCATAGGGAGAGTGGCTGTGGATGAGAGGGAAGCAAATTCTTCCACTGGAATGGTGTCTCCCACAAGATATGCAGCATTAGAACTTGATACCTTCGCTTGGAAGACAACATGGCCATCCCTGATGAAATGAAGCGTGTCCAGCTCAATGGAGACAGTGAAATGGCGATGCATTGTGAGATATAAGACAGAGAACAAATCAGTGGATAGGGAAGGGACATATAAGACATTGGTGAACTCTAGGGGCGCCATTTTGTGTCCATTAACCTCAGGAATGAACTGCACAGACCCAATTCCCTCAGAATACAGCACAGATCCGTCAGCAAGGTGAATGGGGATATGATGAGGCTTCATATTGCGCATCCAATGGCGATTGAATGTCATATGAGCTGAGGCGCCTGTATCTGCATTCCAGGACGAGTGAGACTGAGTTTGAGTGATAGAAGAGAGAGCACTTGCTGTGGCGACTTGGGCGGACTGTGGGACATTGGGGGTGGACTGTGGAGAGGCCTGGCGCGATGTGGATGCAGGAGACACTGCAGAGGATGAGGGAGAGGCGATTTGACGCATCAGCTTCTCCTTGAGGAAGCACTTGGCCTCAGAGTGACCAAGGCGAGAGCAGAAGTCGCATTTGGGACGATTGCCCTTGTTTTGCAAGGTGGGAGATGATGTGAAGGAAGTGGATGGGAAAGTGGAAGTGGGTGTCGCTTGAGGAGGCCTTTGAGGCGCCTTCTGTGAAGCAGAGAGCGCAGAGAACGCTGTGGACGTCCCAGAGAGGTTGGTGCGCGTCTGATCCATGTTTCTGAGCGATTGGATGACAGATTGCTTGTCAAACTTGTCCAGGACTGAGATGGTGCGTACAACGTCGTCAAAGGAGTGGGGAAGCGCTCTAATGATGGCCATGACAGCCAGTTCATCATAGAGGTTGTCCAGAGTGAAGGAGGAGGGTGAAAGCGACTTGATAACCCTAATTTGTTCATCCACCCTGTTGATGAGGCCCTCCAGTGACTCAGACTCCGATTTTTGGACAGATAGGAGGGCATGGTAGGCGTTGAAGCGTGGTGCAGTGCGCTGCTGAATGAAGGACGTCTTGAGGGTCTCCCAGACAAAGATAGGGTCGTCTTCCCCATCCCTGATGAGAACTCTGACATCAGGGGACATGGCAGTCTTGAGGGTACCAGCAGCCTTCTCTGCCTTGATCTCCCATCGCTCTAGCTTGTCCTCATCAACATCAACAGCAGGAGTGGTCACATTACCAGCTGTGTCCCTAACCTCTGCCCTTCCTGCAGGTTTCCTCTCTGACCCAGACACCAAACGCCACAGACCATGTAGTTGTAGCCAGGACTTCATGTCATCGGCCCAGGATTGATAGTTCTCACTTGTGAGAGGAGTTATGGACGAAATGGACATCTCTTTGGAGGAGGACATAGTGAAATAGGGGTTAGGGGTTAGGAGGGTGAAGAATGAGCGATGTCTTGGTGAATTTGCGAGGGAATGAGTTGTAATTGAAGGGAATGTTGAAATAGAATGTGATGACGCGTGCGACTGTAAAGAGAGCGCGGGCCAGGGCCCATAACCTGATATAACGCATCTAGAAGGGCCCTTGAGTCACAGAGGACAAAAGGGGACTGCAGAGGAGGAAATAAGACTGTATTAATGAATGTAGATAGTGTGCTACTCACCTGCAGAGGAGGAAATAAGACTAAGGGCTTATTTCCGTCCAGCTGCAGGATAAACAAACCTGACTAAGCAATGTCACATCAGAAAAGAGCCTCTAGAGTAATGCTCTGACACAATAAAGCTGTAAATACTGTAACAGATGCTCAATCTACAATAACAGGACTTTCGTCCTTCAGACATTTCCCAGTCGGAGTTAGCGAATGCTGTGAAGATTGGATAGGTGTTCGGCAAATTGCCTTATATTATGCCTCTGCCATGCATGCCTTGTAAGTACCATAGGAGGTGTTTTGTGGCTTTGAAGTGTTTGTTGCTGCAGTTTGACATGTATTTTGTGAGCTCACAGACTGCAAAGGCAATGTTGGGTCTGGTGCAGTTTGAGAGGTAATTACATCGGGTGCAGAGAATTTGGACAGCAATTGGCTGGTACAATGGAGGCAGGCACGAGGGTCTGCATCGGCAAGCTCCCCAGGTGCAGTGGTTAACGGGTCGTTCATATTTGAACACCCTCTCTCTCCATAGTCGGAAGTACGATGGCTATGGGAGTTAAGGAGCCCATGACGCATATGTTTGTTGTAGTAGTCGGTAGAACCCATGTGCAAATTGACTAATGAGCTCAGGAAAACCCATGAGGGCCAATCAAGCAAAAGTAGGTGAATATTATGAGTTGGCCCATGGTCATAATGCAATAAGATGCTGCTGATGGTCTCGCTTGGGCCCCTTATTTTTTCAGAAAGTACTGCCGATGTCCTCAGATGGGCCCATTATACTTGGGGCAGCAGGTGCTGCTGAAGGCTTCCCTTGGGCCCATTATATTTCCAGGAGGTGCTGCAGATACCCTCAAATGGACCCATTGTATTTGCAGCTGATGGTTTTGTTGAGATGGAACACTCTAGCACGTGTATCAGCTCCCTAGACAGTACTATAGATACTGAGCGCTGCCAAGTGCTCCAATATATCTTATTATAGATTTTAGTTCTAGTTGCTCCTTATGAGCTCCCGAAGGTTTTGGGCAGCTACCTAATAGCTGCCTATAGCTGCCTATGCCCCATGTGCTTCAGCAGCTCATCACGTTTTGATAGCCAACATGTTGATCGGCAGCTTCTATTATTCATTGTGCTATAATAGCCTTTCTACCTGCCTATTATGCTTCTACTAAGCTTCCATACTTATTGGTAGCTCCATTGTTCTCTCTTTGCTTACTGCTTTAGCTACTGGTGATCATTGCAGATCAGGGACACTCGCTACATGTATATGTTATTGTAAATTGAGCATCTGTTACAGTATTTACAGCTTTATTGTGTCTGAGCATCGCTCTAGAGGCTCTTTTCTCATGTGATAGTGCTAAGTCAGGTTGGTTTTTCCTTAGTCTTATTTCCTCCTCTGCAGGTGAGTAGCGCACTATCTACACTCATTAATATAGTCTTATTTCCTCCTCTGCAGTCCCCTTTGTCTTCTGTGACTCAAGGGCCCTTCTAGACGCATTATAACAGTATAAGTACTGTAACTTGTATGCCTAAGGAGTAGGGTCGTTCAGAGTTCCCCTTATTTGCCACTTATTGGCTAATTAAAATGTCACTTATTTCACCACTTATTTGATAAGGAGGACAAGAAGGAGAGGAATAAGTGGGATAATGAACTTTGTTGATGATTATTCTTATTGGCCCATTTATTGCCTCTGCTTATCGGGCCACTTGTTCGGAATCCAAACTCCAATTGATTTTTACAATTTTTTTCATTACTACTGTTGTTCCTTCCCTTATCGTTCCTTCCCCCATCGCTCCTTCCCTTGTTCCTCACATCCATTTGGTTTATCATGGCTAAAACGACAAAACCCAAGGCAGCAAAGTCTCCTAAAAAGTCCCATGCAGAATCCTCTCATACTGGGAGCCAAAAAAAAGGACGTGGAGGCAGAAAGACCACTACTGCTATAGCTAGTGATGCCCAGAAATTTTAAGCCAGCAATGACGAACTTGAAGAGCCTGCCACTGTTATTCCCACCGTCAAAATTCCAGCACACATAGTTTGGGATAAATACCCAGAGCGCATGGAGTGTTTGCTAGACTATCTGAACGCACATGCGGACATCGCCATTAAACTCTTTGGGGACTCTGCCCAGGCTGCAAAGTCAGAGGGGTGCTCCAAAATGACTGCCAAGTCGAACAAGGGTGCTGCATATCTGCAAGTCGCAGATGGTATCTTCTCTATTGATGATGATCTAGGCATCTGAGCTGACTTTCAAACCAACCCAAACAAGTATGCAAAGGCCGTCAACAACTACATCACCAATATGTACGTATTCAGCTAAGTCTTCAGTATCTGCTTACTATCTCTCTTAGGCTCAAAAAGCAGTATCATGCTGTAAATGAGCATATTGGGAGGACTGGTGCCGGCTTGAAGGCAGAAGACATCACACCAGGCAGTGAGATTGCCAACTTAATTGGTATGTGTAATTTATTATACTACAATGTTATTTATATGCGAACCCAACCATCTGTAAAGAAGGAAACAGAGAACCTCAAGTGGTGGCCAAGGCTACACAGCTACTGGCACACATTACCAAACTTCAACCCATACACTGTCTCCTCTGACCATGGGCAGGATTTGGTGGAGGAAGCACTTTCAGTGCTGATGGGAGGTGGTGCACATGGCAATTTGGGCTTGGGAGGTGGTGCACACAGGGATTTGGGCTTGGTATGTGTACAGTTTCTTTCATGGATATGCTTAATCTTGTTGTTTGTCCAGGATGAAGGTGATTTTTATAGCCCACACACCATTTCACCTGGCCATGACGATGTCATCCATTCAGCCAGCCCCACTTTAGTCACACCCTTCCCATCTACTGCTGGTAGCAGCAGCAAGGTCAAAGCTGATGCTACCTCCATGACACCATCCTGGACCAGCACCCCTAGGTCAAGAACGACATCAAAGCATACCCTCCAAGACACATTTGCTGAAGGAACTGCGAAGGACAATCAGATGCTTGAGCGTCTGGGGACACAGAAGCATAAGTGTGTGATAGGTGAGCTGGAGCTGAAGTTTCGCAAGCTCGAGAACAAGGCAATGGAGAAACAGCATCAGTGTGAATGGGAGCACAAGCAGCACCAGATCCATATGATGCAGATGCAGATGACTCAACCAGCAAGGTATGTCAACAATGATGCAGGGCCAGAACTGGCCGTTAGAGAGATTCAGCCTGATGGCTGAGCTGAATGATGCCACAGTGCCATTTGACACCCTTAGTTCATACCCCACTAGCATGTAAATACAGTATTAGTATTGTATTCTGTAATCATCACGTGAGATGCTGTAATCATGATGCAACACACTGTAATTGTCACACAGCTGACATGTTCACATTGGGCATGCATGCCCAATGCTCTGGCGATTGTAATCACATTGTCCGAGTCATTGTTGTGGTCTGATTAAAAAACTATGGGTGGCATTCTGCCATACAGGAAGGGCTACTAAACAAATTATTCATGAGCTTAACTCTGAAACACTGCCCAGGTGTCTCAAGTTGTCGCCACGCCTGTTCCAACGTGTTTCTGGGCTCGTCCTCTTCATCTGTATCACTGTTATTACCGTGCTCTTGATCTAAACCCGTCCTCACAAGACCCTCTCTCCATCTCTCATTAAAGTTATTGCCTTTGATACAGATGATAAGATTGTGTAAAACGATGCAGACATGAGCCCACATGATATGATTATGTGGCGCTTGGTGTTGCCTAACGCATACCCCAGCCCACTGAGCGACATACTCAGGGGCTGATGCATTACCATAGTGGCCAATGTGAATGAGAAATATGGCGAGCTGGGTGGGAATGGGAAGCTGTGGGACATTGGAGTTGTTGTGAAAGATGTGATGGTCTTCGATAAGCTCTATGAGGTGGTTGAAGATGTGTGGTGAGACCCAAAGTTTCTTATGAAACTGATCTGGATGGTCGCGTCAAAAGTCGGTAAGATAAAGGTCCAGCTGACTTGATTTCTTCACAGGTGGACACGCTTCCAGAACCCGCACTGTAAGCAGGTAAGTCGCTAAAACCTAAATCTGGGCATCCCACTGTTTTGACAACCTGTCTTCAAGGCTGTTGAAGTCCTCAAAGCTGCTGGAGCTGTGTCTTGAATGAGTACCAACTACCAAGTGAGGCCAAGTCAGAAGGGTCAGATACACTAGAGGATAGGGAAGAGGGAGAGGACAAAGAAGAGGGCCATGATGACTCAGACATGTCAGTGTCAGCCAGAGGATCTGAGCTGGGGAGGTCGGCTAGAAACTTGAATCCCATGTGTAGGGTGCGGGCCCACTTTCACTGAGCATGATAACCTGCCACCTCGTCAAGCAGGCGCACCCATTTTGATGCAGCAGGCATGGTGAGCATCAACACTGTCAAAAGGACTTTATCCTTTCGACTTGGGGGGAGATTCAAACTCAGTTGATGTTGCCAAATCCATTGCCAAATCTTACTAATGAATAGAATAATTTATTATTTGCTACTTATTGTAAAATTTCAGGGAGGGGGGTTTCAAAGTTGCAATTATTTGCTACTTATTTTTCACTTATTACATTCACTTATTGCCGATTTGGCAGTAAAACATCAATAAGTAATCAATAAGTAGGAACTTAAGTGACCAATAATGGCCAACTTTGAGCAACCCTAATATAGAAGTTTATACTCTCTCTTTCCTAACAACTGGTCTGTGCACTTAGCTGCCAACCAACATCTTCCCTTGCTGCACTTCATTAGGTTTTGCAGAACTGCACTTGTTTTACGCAGCGGTGTGGGCTTTGCCTGTGCAGTTATAGGCATAAATTTGCCATTGGCAACTTTCATTTGCAAATCCAAATTATATCTGCAGCCCCAATGGAAATTTCCAGGGCCACTAGCATGGTGCAACTACACTTGATTATCGGCATATTTTGGTGGCAGCTTCCAGGTGCAATCTCTCGTAAGCATCGCTACTCTATAGGATCATGTCATCCAATACAGACACCTTCATATTAGGGTCGTTCATAGTAGCCACTTATTTAATACTTATTTTTTACTTAATAGGTTTCTACTGTGAAATTATAATAAGTAATCTAATAAATAGAAATATATGGCATCTTTGAATATCACTATTAGAGTACTTATTTTAATTTCACAGTAGAAACCTATTAAGTAAAAAATAAGTATCAAATAAGTGGCTACTATGAACGACCCTATTAGAGGAAGCACTTGCCTGCATTGGCCAGAGAATTGCCTCCATTCTTATCCAATCTGCCGAGAAAGATAAGCATTAGGGTCGTTCACGGTAGCCACTTATTTGATACTTATTTTTTACTTAATAGGTTTCTACTGTGAAATTATAATAAGTAATCTAATAAATAGAAATATATCGCATTTTTGAATACCACTATTAGATTACTTATTTTAATTTCACACTAGAAACCTATTAAGTAAAATATAAGTATCAAATAAGTGGCTACCATGAACGACCCTATTATATCGCTAGCTTACGCAATGAAGTGATAGGCATTTCTTGACGCTAAAAAGTGCATGGAACCTAGTTAATTAGGGAATTGGCCTAGCTTGCTGCAGCTTGGATCATTGGCCTTCTGGCATCAAAGGGCAGCTCTTCTTATGTGCCTGAGCCTGTCAGGATCACTTTTCACAGTTTCTTGGACATCAAAAACCCAGAAACATTTGAAGCACCTGACGAAAGTCTGCTGCAGGCTGGGTACAAGGCATTAGTCGATTCAAAATTCAATCTCACAGAATGGTGGAAAATTGCAGAAGGTGAGAAATTGAGCAAACCATTTGATATTGGTGAAGAGTTGGTGGCAGGGTTGCTGCATGTTCTAGAGATGGTAAGTGCTTAATTTTATATATAGGCCCTTAATCAATCAGGGCCACAGAGGCTAGCTGGTGCAGAGCTTCGCACTTAGGGCTGTCCAAGATTATAACTCCTATTCAGTACATATTGATTATTTTGAAATATTATAATTATAATACACTCTTAAACATATTCTGAATCATTTAAGTATAGTTGATTACAATACAATATAATTACAATACAATATGGTGCTTATATTTAATCATATTAGTAATATTATTATTTAGCAAAAAATCTTCTGCTTTAATGCCACACTTTGGCTTTTTATATAAGCCAAGATAAAGACAAGTGTTTCACACTAGTACTAATATGATAAATTTGGTGCCTTGTTGATACAGGAAATTTTTTGAAATCTTTGTAACATTCCCTTTGAATCCCTCATCCTCACCCCTAATCACTCCCAGATGTTGGCATGCAAGTATAAGGGGTGTGAAACATTGCAGCTGGTTATACAGGCCTCTGCAGGATACAGAAACTAGAAGGGGTGCCTGTCTAGGTTAGATACATGTGGGACTCATACAGCTAAGGCCATCTGCAGGTGTGGCAGTGTTGGAAATGGAAATGGGAGGCTACACTGAGCTGGAAAGATTATGAATGCCACCTGCTATGCACACTTGTATGTGCTTTGTTACTTGGAAAGTAGGGCTAGTACACTGGATTATTACATGCTTGTTTGAAGTTGTTAAGGCTATAATTATGTGCAGCACACTTGGAAGGGTGAGGGAGGAGCTGCACTAAGCCATTTAAAGTTAAAACACTGAAGGGGAAAGGGGGAAGATTATTAAATATGAATACATACCAATTACAATATAATGCCATTACTTGATGAATACAATATAGTCCATAGTATGCTCTATTGAATATAATTACAATACAATATGGCAAAAAATATAATGTAATCATATTTGGACAGCCCTATGCATGGCAATAGAAAAGGCTGCCAGATGGGTATCATTTACTACCCCCCAACAAAAACCATCATCCTCCACCCTCACCCATGACTCCATCCAGTGCATGTCCACTCAACCCACTCCATTGCCAATGAGAAGCAGTTTAGTTTAGAGAATATATGTGATTGTGATTTGTGTTTCCAGCAAAATTCTCACACACTCTCACTTCTTTTTCAATCCTGCAATGAATTGTCTCTCGATCACCATCTTTTGTTTAATTTGTTATCCCTGTTTCTCTCTTTGGCGGCCTCTGTCCTTGTCCCTTCATGATGCCAGGCAGGCAGAGAAACCATAAAAGATGCTCTCTCAAAGAATGGATCAGTTCAATGGCCCAGCCTAATTTCAACACTCTCAGAGACCATCTTATCAACATGCAACAGGGGCTGCAACAGGGGGCAGTGGCAGCAGCAGGAATTCAACAAAAAGTGGTTCTCTTTCCAAATATCCCAAAAACCATAAACCTGCAACCATAAGTTCTTGATGAAATCCTGCAGGGAATCCAACACATCCAGGGGCAAAATACTCAGCAACAGCAATAGCTTGCTCAGCTACAGCAATAGCTTGCCCAGTTATAGGAACGAGTTGAAAATTAAATTGCAGCTATAAATGAATGTTTGAATGATGTGTAAGTCTTGTCTTGTGGTCATAATTTACATCTCACTGGTTCTCATTTTTAGGGAGAACCTTCGCCCAATCAGGCTGTAATAAATGTTTTCTCATTGAGACACTCTTCAATAAATTTGTCGACATAATGCTTGAAGTCCTTTTTCTACCAACATGGAGATAGCTCGGGATTTGCGATGGGCCCTCCACTTCCATGAGTGACTGCCTTTTCACATACTGTTCCTTCAACAGCTGCCGCTCCGCTTTGCTGACCTTCCAATAGCCTGGAGCTTGCTTCCACTGAGCATATTCTCACTGCTAAGCTTGGAGCCTTGCTTGGTTTCTAAGGTTCAGTTATAGAACTGAGCAAACTGGAGGCCTAAGTATCAATGCTATAATGATCACTTACCTCTAATAATATAATGTTTTTTTCATGCCCATTGGCGAGGCGAAAAAGCACTTGTCAATGCTTTTTCACTGGTGAGGTCCCCCCTCGCGACAAAATCAACCCGGCAACAAGGTCCCAGTAATTTGGGGCCATTGCCAACCCACTTCATCAGCAGCTTCCAGATTTAGCGCCTTTACCTAGACTGTTTGAGCCAAACACCACCCTCTAAGCCTCTAAATCTCAGCAAGATAATCATAGTGACAAAATAGATGCCATGTCTCTAGACAAAAAGAAAACATCATAATTCACATTGCGCAGCTCAACCAACTCAGAAATCTTGGTGCATGATGCCTAGAAGTGCAACATAAGCATGCCCCATTAACATAGCAGAAGATCCAATTTAACTGAGTGAAATTTACTTTGTATAACCAACCCGGAGATGTTTTTTGAGGCCATTCATATCGGGAGCGTCCCATTGCATTTTTTTTTTTTTTTTTTGAATCCATTAAAGTGCGCCTTAGGTACAGAACCTTACGTAGCACTTTACTAGTACAAGTAATGACCGTCTCGTCAAGTCTGGACCAACTCTCGCCACGAAAAATGTTTGTAATGAATGTAATGCCGCATGGGGCGCCTAAGGGTGAGAAGTTGCAAAGTCAGTATTGTCGGTATGAGTGGAGTGGGAGTGATCCCATGGCCGCATAGGGCAGCATTGAGGCGTAACTAAGACCGAGTCCCGCCTGCCACTTTCCTATCATTCCTCCTACTTACGCGCCTTCCGCCTAAGTCTTGTTCTTGGCCTTGGACCTCCGTGTGGCCATGGGTTTGGGCGCCGCTAGGGTGCTGGCACCTGGACCCGAGGGGGTGAACGTGGGTGGCAATTGTGAGGGGGCGATGGTGATTTTTGTGTTGTCGTCGTCGTCAGTGTTATCTGGGGGTGGGGAAGGTGGTGATGGTTGGGTGGGACGCTGCTTCCACTTCCGAAGCGTTGCACGTGTGCCAAAGGCATAAAGGTGCTTCGCTCCTAACAGCATTCTGGCTTTGGTTCCGTCCAGGTCTTCGAATGCCATAACAAGAGAGGAGGACGAGCCAGCGGTGTATTGAGAGGGGGGCTTAACCCAGCTGGGTTTGTGGGCTATGATGAGGGGGATATAAGAGGGGTTCTCAGAAGCAAGTGCTGCATGGCACTCGTCAGGGGTGTAGGCGCCCCTGCTGTCAGTAACTCCGGTGGGTAGACCGTTGATGAGAATTTTGGACCATTTGACGTTGGCCCTTGTGTGGAATACAGTGAGGGGGGGGGACAGATGCAGAGAAGGCTTCCTTGAAATCTGATGTTATGATGGGGGAGGCAAGTTGAAGTTGTTGAGCTGTGGTCAGGTGTCCCCCAGTTACGACCAGGTTACCTTTTGCCGTCCACCTTGCGGCGGTGATGTGTACCTGGTTGTGGGGGGTGGCGGTTAGAGCATTGTTGATTGTTGATTGATGAGCAAATTTCTTCAGGCCTAGGCCGTCGGAAGTTTGTGTTGCCGGTAATATGACTAAGCGTGATGACTAAACTGGGGTTAGAAGGCTTAGAGGATGCTTTGCTGGCGTAGGTGGGAGGTGTGGTTTTGGGCTGGGTAGAGGGTTTGGAGGGGGTGGGGCCTTTTTTGTTTTGGAGGCCTGTAACCGCCCTCGAGAGGGCCTGCAGTGAAGTTTGGATTTTCTTGAGCTCCTCGTCTGTGGAGGGGGGCTGGGCTGGTTGGGTGCAACTTGGGTAGAGCTGATCATGAGTAACGATGGGTATGATGAAGGTTTTTGCGAAGTTGAGGAGCATTGTGGTTACTGGAGCCCTTGTGCCTGGGACGCTATGTATTGCTCTGATACTTTGGCCTAAGGCCTGAAGGGCAGCATGAATTTGTGAAGGGGTGGGAGGAGGGGCGTTGTTTGACATGGTGGTGGTTTGAGAAGAAGGAGTCCTCATCCCATTGCATTACTATCTTTCGCTAGCTATTTGGAGTTTAGGTTTGGCTGCTCTAAAGAAACTCTACTGGGAGAATTCTCAAAAACATTGGATGCTGTCGCTAAATGAGATTTCATGTGCTTGGTGGTGAGGAAAAGGGCAAAACTTCTACTGTTATTAATGCCTCAAATATTTTAGAGTATTCCAGCAGCTTAAATGAGGGAGAATTTATATGCAGGTCCTTAATGTCTGTGGAGCATTGTATTACTTCACTCAAAGATGTGTGTGCCAAAAGGTTTCATGTATGGCCTGTGTTGCATTCTATGCTACTTGCAATACTTGGCATGCATTCAATTGCTTGCTGAGATGTTTACCCCTTCATGCACACCATTGCCTTCCATAGAGCATGCATAACATACTCAACATCCTTCAAAACCAGGCGCTGCATGTTTCAGCACATTTTCTAACATTTCTGTCACAATGCCAGGGCCATACTGTACTATAGAGAGATCCCAAGGCCCCAAATGTTTCAGAGCATTTCGGCAGCTTAGACATTCATATGCAGGGCCCTTAATCTTTTGTAACATCTCCCTTATTTGTTTTAAAAGATGGTGCGTCAAAAAAGTTTATGTCTGACCTGCATCACATTTTATGCTACTTGTAATATTTGGTACCCATCCAAAAGCTTGTCGGAACCTTCGCCCATTCATGTACATTGTTCCTCATAAAGTATGCATAGCATACTCTATCTCCTTTAAAACTTGGCACTGCATGCTCTAGCACATTTCCTAATATGCCCACCACCGTGCCAGGGCCATACTCTAGAGAGATCCCAAGGCCTGGCAGGTCCAAATTGCAGTTTCGGTACCCTCCTAATGTGACCAATATGTCATACCAATGGTGTCTTGAGTTTTGGTCCTAGTGAGGTGGAGTGGAGTGGTTAGAAATAACAGCAACACCGCTGAAGACGGACGCCCATCGGCTAAGGACATCCTAAGGGTCTATCTCAGGAGTATCTCTCAGATGCTTCATGGTTTTCCAGCCTGCATCATAAAGTGTAGGGTGAATTACTGCCAGAATTGCACTCAAAATTGCATTGGATTCTGTGACGGCATGTAGCCACTCCAATGCAGCAGGCAAACTGAAGCTCACACAAACTATAGGTATTGTTGCACCGTTTCTTGATTCAGAATGAGCTGCTGAAAAATTAATTTTACGTGCTGAAGCGCTTATATCATGGCCTTGTTGAAACCACATAGGTGATAAATTCAATGAACCCTGAGCGCCCTCTCTTGGGTAAAAATGTTTCTTATTATCACGCCAAGAGCTGCATCACGAAAAAGGTCCTAGCATTAGGAGGCCTAAAAAGACCTTATATTTCCTACAAGCCATTATAATTGTTAAGATGCATTGTTAAGATTATCTGCAATTACAATGGTCCTCTTTTTAATTATAAGGCCATTTAATCCTTAAAAGATGCTATAAGATGGTAAGCAAGGCATTGCTAGCCTCTTTTGGTCTTTTGATGCATTGCCAGCCTCCTTTGGCCTTTTTTGGTCACCAGTAAAATTTACTCAAAAATATTATTATTGCAATTTTACCTAATTATTCTTACTTAATTATTTGTAATTTTTATTTCATTTTATCTATTACTAACTTAATTCTCTTTTATTTTATCTATTATTTAATTTAGTTATCTTTATTTTTATTATCTAATTTAATTTAATTATAATTATTTACTATGTTTATTGGAAATTTTACACAAGTTGTAAATTTTGCCTAAGTTGAGATTTGAACTCTTAACCTGCTTAAACACCAGTATAATTACTAACATGCTCTTAACCACTGCACTACTGTGGCAAACATATAGTAAAGAGATAACTATTCTTATAGCTGCTTTATCTAGTGTTGCTGTTGGCACAAGCTGACATTTTTTAACTTTGCTATATCTTAAGAAATAAAATAGCTAAAACTCTGAAAATATTTGTGGGGATAGATAAGATAAAAAGATAAAGGGTCCCCTGCCAACTTTAAGTGATCCGATTGGCCGTTCCTGAGTCATTCAATTAACTATAAGCTTAGTTTAAAGGGTTTAAAGTGGATTAAATAACTCAGGAATGGCTGATTGGATCGCTTAGAGTTGGCAGGGGACCCTTTATCGTTTGATCTCATCTATCTCCACAATTATTTTCATATTTGTAACTATTTTATTTCTTAAGATATAGCAAAGTTAAAAAATGTTAACTTAAGCCAGCAGCAATACTGGCTTTACCTTTAATGCTTAGATGAATAAAAATGGCTAACAATGACCAAATATGGCTGGCAATGTATCAAAAGACCAAAAGAGGCTAGCAATGCATTGGAAGAACCAAAAGAGGCTGGCAATGCATTGAAAGACCAAAGGAGGCTGACAATGCCAAAGGAGGCTGGCAATGCATTAGAAGACCAAAAGGGGCTGACAATAGGGTCGTTCACAGTAGCCACTTATTTGATACTTATTTGATACTTAATAGGTTTCTACTGTGAAATTATAATAAGTAATCTAATAAATAGAAATATATGGCTTTTTGAATACGACTATTAGATTACTTATTTTAATTTCACAGTAGAAACCTATTAAGTAAAAAATAAGTATTAAATAAGTGGCTACTGTGAATGACCCTAATGCATTGGAAGACCAAAAGAGGCTTGCAATGCATTGCTTAGCCTTTAAATGCCATTTAATATATTCCATTGCCCTTATATTTCATTATAAGACAACTAATGCATTGGTAAGCATTGTAATCTCTTATGATCATCTTTAACCCTTATAATTGCATATGATAATTTCATTCTCAATTATATGGCCTTTTAATATGTAACTAGGCTCCTAAAGGCATCTAATCTTAAAGGATCCCTTCCAATGATTGTACCTTTTTTGTGATGTAATAGCCTGCGGGATAAGGTATTGGTTGTTCATTGTTATGAACTGAAGAGTGTTCACCTCGGCTTCAACTTGCCTTTGCTCTGATTTGAGCTCTGACAGCCACATGGAGGTCTCTGGGCTGACAGATGAAGTCACGGGAAGAGGGTGTGACTTGGTCATGGGACATTTAGGTCCTCAGGCCATTGAACGTTGAACGTCTACCACAAAAACCATGACCACAAAACAGATCACCTAGCCAAAAAGTGAATGACCTACTACCTAGGCGATTTTCATTTCTTCCCACTCCAAAGTGTCATCTGCTACTCAGAGTATGATGCTTGAGATGGTGTGGATAGGCTAGTGTGTGTTTAGTGCTCTCTGGTGGTTCCCATTGTTCTTTCCCTTACAAATGCCTCCCACCTAGATACCTCTCCTTCTCTATTATGATCCCCACCTTCTTCTCACTCCAAAGTGCCCTTCCATAGTTTTCTTATGCCTTTACCCTCCTCTCGAGCACAAGAATCTCTTTGTGCACCTCTCTCACCTCCTTCACCACCTATGCCTTCCCTCTCTTTCTTCTCATCTTCTTCTGCACCGGCACCTTTCACTCTGACTCACCCTAGGAGGACCCATCGAGGAAAGGACTCTTCCCCAAAGGACGTCTCCATGACCTCCTCTCCCGACACTGTGCCACTCAGCTAAGCCCACCACTCACCATAGTGATGTGTTGTCCCTCTAACTCCTAACAAACTTGCATTTTGCATTTCAACCTCCCAAGCAGGCACTGTCCACCTGGAAGCTACACGAAATACATGCTTAATTAAGGCCGACCCCCCAAGGTAAGCCTTGTCTAATCTGCATTGTGGGCCTCGCATTGACTGTGAGGCTCATCACGGAAAAGGTACAATCATTGGGAGGGATCCTCTAAAATTAGATGCCTTTAGGAGCCTAGTTACATATTAAAAGGCCATATAATTGAGAATGAAATTATCATATGCAATTATAAGGGTTAAAGATGGTCATGAGAGATTACAATGCTTACCAATGCATTAGTTGTCTTATAATAAAATATAAGGACAATGAAATATATTAAATGGCATTCAAAGGCTAAGCAATGCATTGTCAGCCTTTTTTGGTCTTTCGATGCATTGTCAGCCTCTTTTGGTCTTTTAATGCATTGTCAGCCTCCTTTGGCATTGTTAGCCTCTTTTGGTCTTTTGATGCATTGCAAGCCTCCTTTGGTCTTCTGATGCATTGTCAGCCTCCTTTGGTCTTTTAATGCATTGTCAGCCTCTTTTGGTCTTCTAATGCATTGTTAGCCTTCTTTGGCATTGTCAGCCTCTTTTGGTCTTTTAATGCATTGCCAGCCTCTTTTGGTTCTTCCAATGCATTGCTAGCCTCTTTTGGTCTTTTGATACATTGCCAGCCATATTTGGTCATTGTTAGCCATTTTTATTCATCTAAGCATTAAAGGTAAAGCTAGTGTTGCTGCTGGCTCGAGCTAACATCTTTTAACTTTGCTATATCTTAAGAAATAAAATAGTTAAAAATATGAAAATAATTGTGGAGATAGATGAGATCAAAAGATTAACAGTCCCCTGCCAACTCTAAGCAATCCAATCAGCCATTCCTGAGTTATTTAATCCACTTTAAACCCTTTAAACTAAGCTTATAGTTAATTGAATAACTCAGGAACGGCGAATCGGATTGCTTAAAGTTGGCAAGGGACCCTTTATCTTTTTATCTTATCTATCCCCACAAATATTTTCAGATTTTTAACTATTTTATTTCTTAGGATATAGCAAAGTTAAAAAATGTCAGCTTGCGCTGACAGCAACACTAGATAAAGCAGCTATATGAATAGTTTATCTCTTTATTATATGTTTGCCACAGTAGTGCAGTGGTTAAGAGCATGTCAGTAATTATACTAGTGTTTAAGCAGGTTGAGAGTTCAAATCTCAACTTAGGCAAAATTTCCAACTTGTGTAAAACTTCCAATAAAAATAGTAAATAATTATAATTAAATTAAATTAGATAATAAAAATAAAGATAACTGAATTAAATAATAGATAAAGTAAAAAAGAATTAAATTAGTAATATATAAAATGAAATAAAAATTACAAATAATTAAGTAAGAATAATTAGGTAAAATTACAATAGGGTCGTTCACAGTAGCCACTTATTTGATACTTATTTTTTACTTAATAGGTTTCTACTATGAAATTAAATAAGTAATCTAATAGTGGTATTCAAAGATGCCATATATTTCTATTTATTAAATTACTTATTATAATTTCACAGTATAAACCTATTAAGTAAAAAATAAGTATCAAATAAGTGGCTACCATGAACGACCCTAATAATAATATTTTTGAGTAAATTTTACTGGCAATCAAAAAAGGCCAAAGGAGGCTGGCAATGCATTGAAAGACCAAAGTAGGCTGACAATGCATCAAAAGACCAAAAGAGGCTGACAATGCCAAAAGAGGCTGGCAATGCATCAAAAGACCAAAAGAGGCTAGCAATGCCTTGCTTACCATCTCATAGCATCTTTTAAGGATTAAATGGCCTTATAATAAAAAAGAGGACCATTGTAATTGCAAATAATCTTAACAATGCATCTTAACAATTGTGATGGCTTGTAGGGAATATAAGGTCTTTTTAGGCCTCCTAATGCTAGGACCTTTTTCGTGATGTACCACTCGCGCACCAAGCACATTGACATGTGCTACCACTTCATTCGTTGGGTCATCGAGCAAGGCTCCATGCGCCTTATTTACTGCCCGACTGACGACATGGTTGCAGACACCCTTACCAAAGCCCTATCTTCTGCAAAGGTGAAGCATTTCACTGCAGGGCTTGGACTGCGCACGAAATGAGGGGGAGTGTTGAAGTGAGCGCGAAACGGATCAACGGAGCGCCCAGGGTATGTGACACCCAGTGCACACACTACAGCATGCATTGTGGATGCCACCTTTGACAGCACCATGCGTGCACTTATTCAGTAGTAGTACATAGACTTGTTTAGCACTTACCATAGTCTCGGGGCAGTGTGCCCTTGCCATACATATAGAGCACAGGAGTGGGTGAGCTCCCTCAGTCATTGTGCCACACACGCGATACTGAGGTGAGCAAGCCATCCAACCTACTTATCATTACACTATACTCACATAGATTAGTTACATTGTCCCTACAGGTAGATACAGATATAGTTATCGTGCTGCACACGCGATACTGAGTTACATTGTCCCTACAGACAATTGCATGCGTCTGCTTTAACTCACCCTAGGTTTATATACTTGCATCAGGTTATGGGCCCTGCCAAGCCTGCAAGTACCACTGCCACTGCCTCTAGTTCATCATCTGCTTCCACCACCACTGTCATGATCAGATGGTCGCTGTCAAGACAAGTCGTTCATTCTTGAAGTCAAGTAGCTTTCTCTTGCACGCAAGAAAGAAGTGCAATAGGAAGATGTAAGGGGATCGAGCCAATGGTTCGTCGAGGCCTCCCTTAAGGTGTCTGTCTGGGTTCGTGAAGCAACAGTCCTGTATTGAATAGAAGAGATCAAGCTTAAGGCTTGGTCTCTCAGCGAGTCTACGGTTTATATACAAGTAGGAGGGAAGGTTCCGAAGGGTCTAGGCCTTACTGGTCTCGTACGAAACCTTCTACAATAACTAGAGTCTGGCCTTTGTGGTCTGGCCTTTCTTAGTCGAATGTTCATATGTCAGGTATGTATATGATGTAGATGTGAAGAAAAGGGGGGGGGGGAGACTGGGTAGACGTAATGGTGAAAAGTAAAGGTAGGGGCTGGGTCCTTCGTTCCGTGACATTACCCCTTTGTTACGTCTCTTTCAGCCCCGACGTCCGAAGGTCCACTCACGAGAGGGACAGTTTCTGTTGAACCTGCGGTGATCTATCGCAACGCAGCAGGGTTCGTCTTAGGTGTAGAGGTCGTGGGGCGTGTAGCAGTCCTCCTCTCGATGGCCCCAGCGAGTGCACAGCAGGCATTGACGCAGATCCCTGCAGTCGACGGTGTCGTGGCCGTTTGATTGGCACCACCCGCAGGTCTCGTTCCTTCGGGCTATGCGGTGGCAACTGATTCATTGCGGCGGCCACTCCATTGACTATGATACGGTGGGGAAGTCGATCCTCTGTTGGGATAGTGACAGCAATCCGGGGGAATAATTGTTGGTAGGCGTCGGCTTGGCCCAATCGGATGGCGCTGTCTCTGGCCTGCTGTCGTATCAGTGTGAGCTCGTCTCGAAGCATCGCGAGACGTAGGGCGACTTCAGCGGCTTGCTCAGTCCTCCTTTGATACCTCTGTACCTCTGCTCGCAAGAAGTCATCGCGCTCCAGTTCTAAGGCCCGATCGACTAGAGGCGTGTAGGGTTGTCTGGGGTGGAAGAGGTCTCGCTCTCGTCGTGTAGGGACTGGGAGGGGGTAGGGTCCCGGCCTGGCGTGGAGAGGATAGGAGTGGACCCTGCAGTTCCGACCTCTTGTGGCGAGCAGTTCTGGGGAATTAGTATTGAAATCGTATTGGATGAACGGGGCGATTTCGGCCCCTTCTTCTCCTACCGGGATGAAGATCCGATGTTGGGCCCTGTCGTTGGTGAAGTTCTCCATCCATCCTTCTCCGGGATATTCTCCGGGCTGTGGTCCTCCTTGGATGGGCAACTGGTTCCAGTTCTGGGGTGAGCGTCCTACGGTAGTCTGGGGGAGGTGAGTTTGGGACGTAGGCGGGGAGCAGGGGAGTTGGAGTGGGTAGTCATGTGATATCTTCCTCTCGGGGGAAGGGGGTGTCGCCTCGTCGTGGTGGGATGGGAATTGGGTCCAGGTGAGGGGGTGGCTGAGTTGTACGGGAGGAGTGGGGAGACTGATGCATGCATCGAGGGTAGTGGTCCCGTTCCTCCACGAGAGGGGGACCTACCTGCGAACGCTTGGATCGCCACGGGGATTGACTCCCTGAACATCTCAGCGGCTTGTACGATCATGGCAGCGTGTTCTCCTGCCCTTCGTCGTTGGTCCTGGAGCTCTATGTTTCGTACGTGCACAGGGTTGAGAGTTGGTGATGGGGATCTGGTGCTTGGCAGCTCTAGTGCGTTCGGAGTGCCGATGCGGGAGTTGGGGTCGTAGACGGTGTCAGAGTAGTTCAACATGTTTCTGGTGTGGGATGAGAGGAGGCGATGGGTCTTGATTGTTTGGGACTGCTCTTCTTTTAAGTCGTTCGTCCAGCCACGGCGGAGTTGGAGTAGTATTCTTTTAAAAGTTCTGAAGCGTGCAAGTCGTCATGGTCGACCCACGAGTTGTCGTGTGAAGGGTATCCTTTCCATTTCACCAGGTATTGAAGCTTCTGGCCTTGGCCTCTTCTCTTCACATCGATGATCGATTCGACTTCGTATTCTTCTTCTCCTTGATCAATCACCGGTGGGGGTCGTGTATAGGGCGTGCCGTATGCTTCTGTCTCCTTATATGGAAGGAGGAGGTCGATGTGGAAGACGTCATGAATTTTCATGGTCGGGGAAAGGTCTAGATGATAGGCTACTGCTCCGATGCGTTCTTTGATCTGGAATGGGCCCACTCGCCTAGGCAGTAATTTCCCGGCTCCAGGGATGTGAAGGTTCTTCCCTTCTAGCCAAACTTGGTCTCCCACCTTCATCTCCGTCGTCTTTCTAGAATCCTTTTGTCCTTGAATCTGTTCTAGTCGGTTCTGGACCTCCTGTCTGGCTGTTTCTAAAGCGGTCAGTCTCTCGACCGCGATTGAGGTATTCTTGTCAATGAGCTCCACGTTGACTTGTGGTTTGATGCCGATCAGCAGTTCATGTGGTGTCCGTCTAGTCGTGTCGCTTCTCCAGGAGTTGTGCGCGAACTCGGCCATGGGGAGCATCTTTGCCCAGTTGTTCTGTCTTCCTGTGGTCCACGGTCGTAGGTATTGTCTGACCCAAGCGTTCATTCGTTTGGTCTGTCCATCTGTTCAGTGGGTGGAAGGCCGTGGACAGGTTCTGTTGAACTCCTAGATTTCAACACAGTGCCTTTGAGAAGTGTGAGGTGAACCGAGGGTCTCGGTCTGAGATGACGCATTTAGTAACTCTAAACCACGGGACGAGGTTCTTTAGGTATTCGAGAGCCACTCCAGACCCGTCTGTTGTTTTGTTGCAGGGGATGAATTTGGCCGCTTTGGAGCAACCCTGGTCTATGATTGTGAGGATTGAGTCGAATCCGTCAGATTTGGGGAGGTCCGTGATGAGATCCATTGATATGTATTGGAAGGGGCCGTGTGAGGCTGGAACGTCGAAACATTGTAGTGGTGCCTTTTGTCTAGGTAGGTTGGTCTTCGATTCTTGGCATTTGGCGCATCCTTTTACATATTCTTCGACGAATTCCCGAAGTTTGGGGCCTTCGTAATGTTGTCTGACGAGTTCTCAGGTGTTCGCTATTCCCAGATGTCCTCCTGTGGGGGAGTTGTGTATTTGTTGGAGGATTTGCCTTCGTTCTTCTAGTGAATTGTTGGAAAGAAGAATTTTCTGAGCGGTGGTTGGTTGAAAGAGGTGGTCAGGGAGTAAGGTTCGTGGTGCTTCGGAATCCACTTCTTTGTTAAGGTCTCTGCGACGGGATAGGAGGTCGGCAATGGTGTTGGTAGAACCAGGGATGTGTTCCAATTGATAGTCGAAGTCTTGTAGAAATTCTAGCCATCTGGCTTGACGACCGTTGATTTTGTGGGGTTCTCTAAAATACTGTAGATTTTTGTGGTCTGTGCGGACGCGGATGGGGTGTTGTGCCCCAAGGAAGTAAGGGCGACCGCATTTGAATCCAAAGACCACACCCGCTAGTTCTTTATTGTGGGCGTCGTAGTTCTTTTCTGCTGGGAGGAGGCTGCGAGAGTGGAAGGCGATGGGGTGCACATTATCATCAAATTGCTGCATGATGACGGCTCCTAGTGCATATCCTAATGCATCAGTTTCGAGGATGAATTGTTTTGTCCAGTCTGGGGTGCGTAGTACCAGGTCACTGACGCAGGCATCCTTCAAGGATTGGAAGGCTGATTGTTCATCAGGTCCCCAGTGCCACTGCTGATTATTTTTTGTGAGGTCATTCAGCGGTCGTGTGATGGTCGAGAAGTTGGGTATGAAGGCCCTGTAGAAATTGCAGAATCCCAGGAAGCTTCTGACATCTCATACTGGTGTTTGGTTCCAGCCAGTCTATGATGCCTTGTATTTTGATCAGGGTCCATTCGTACTGATCCTTGTCCAATAATGACCCCTAGGTAGTCGACTTCCTTTTGGTGGAAGCGACACTTTTTGGGCTTCAAGAAGAGGTCGTTGCGTTTTAACTTCTTTAGGAAGTGTCGTACTTTTTCTTCATGGACGGTGTCGTCGGCTTCCATGGCAATAATAATGTCGTCCATATAGACTCTAAGCCATCCCTGCACAATTTCTTTCCAGCGAGGTCGTGGATGAGTTCCGAGATGAGTGGTAGTGGGTATTTGTTGGGGATGGTCCATTGATTGAGTCGTCGGTAGTCTTGGACAGGTCTGAACTTCCCGTCCTTTTTTCGGATTAAGAAGAAGCCGCTGGCGTAGGGAGAGTTGGATCGTTGGATGCGCTGCAGCCATAGGTTGGATTCTAGGAATTCCTTTCATTCTTCCTTTTCTTTTGGCGAGAGGGGGTAGACTCTGCAGTCGATGGATGTTGGCGCGTCCGATTTTAAATCTATCGCGTGGTCCCATAGACGTCTTTCTGGGAACCTTTCTAATGCTGCTTCAGAGAAGACCGATTCAAACTCGTGATAGTGAGGGGGAACTAATTCCTGCCAGGTCCTCTTCTTCTGATCAGTGGCTTTTTCTGCGAGTTGCTGGGCCACTGTTGTTTTTCCTATTGTGGTGCGAAGCCAGAGCTGGTCGCCTTCTTCCCAGTCAGGTAGTGTGGTAGCCCAACTAATCTGTTCTTTGGTTACTGTGCTTGTTCCTTTGATCCAAACACGGCCTAGCGCTTTCCCTTTTGTCCAGTCGACGACCAGATTGGTAGCTTCAAAGAAGGGGAATCCCAATATTAAGTCGTCTTCTCCTATGTCGGCGATGAGGAATTTGTGGAGGGTAGTGTGTTTTTTGTAATTTACTCAGAGGTTAACCGAGTGCGTCACATCTCCTGCTCGATTTAGTGTTCCATCCACATTTTTGACTTGTCGGGGAACTTCCAATTTGTGTTTCTCTAGGTAGAGATCATCTACCAGGTCCGGATGGATAAAGTTTTTGGTTGCCCCGCTGTCGAGGAGGGCGTCTTGGGTGACTCTTTTGTGCTGTGTTTCGAGGATGGTTTCCACCTTGATTGCTTTGTTCTTAGCTATGTACACAGATCTGATGTTACTAGTCTGAACACGAGCCACCTTGCTCAGACTGTCTGAAAACCCGAGTCCTCCTCAGCCTCTCTCATTATCCTGACCAGCTCCTCGCGTTCGTCGTCGGTGTATTTGAGTATGCGCGTGGCGATGTCAGAGATGGAAGAGGTCGAGGGGCCTGTCGAGGTTTCGGTGGTCGCGACGTTAACGGTGTCGGTATCAGCAACGCGCGCGCGGCTTTTCTTGGTGGGGCAATCTCGGGCGAGGTGTCCTTGTTTGGAGCATTCGTAGCACCGGCCTTCTTGCCTATGCTTCTGTTTTTCGGCCTCGGTGGTTGCCTTCCTGGTGGCCGTGCTGGTGTCCATGGCGTTGGGGTCCCTCGGGGGCAGTTGGGGGCGCGGTGGTCAGGCTCCTTGTTGGTTGGAGTTGTTGCCGCGTCGCCAGAAGAACTGGCCATGCGAACCACTATTTCCATCGCACGGGTGTGACTGAGTCTGTGACGTGTTGGGGTGGGCCACGCGTAGGCCTTGTTTGATAATCCAGTTCCTCTGCTGTGACTGGGCGGCCTTCTTCTGTTGAGACACGCGTGAGCTGGGGCCAACGGATCAACGGACCGGATCTGATCCGAGTCTCAGACGTCCGAATAACCGGAAGCCGGAGAACTGATCCGCGGGTAATAAGATGACATATATCTATGCATGCGCGTCATGATTATGATCAGAGACAATATGTATTCAGTATGATAGTAACAAGTAGTTATATATTGCTCATATGTAGCTGATGAGCAACACACACTCGTTAGTATTTAAGTAGACAGTTTACAGCTAGTCACTTCAGTCTTGAATACACAGACTGAAGTGAGTATCCCTTATCACGATCCTTACGATACCTTACTGATTATCTCATAGTGCTTACTCTTAGGTAATCGCCCTATGTACCCCAGTCTTGAATACACAGACTGAACGCTTACTCTTAGGTGTTATCTTATCTTCACTTAATCGCTGCGTTTCATCAGGTTATGGGCCCTGCGCCCCTGTAATTTCCAAGAAGAAGATCGCACACAAGCTCCCTTTACAAATTATCAGACGCGCTCTATAATCTCCCTAAAGGCGAGCCTCTGTTTCCCTTATCTCTGTTAACCCCACATCTGCCGGCCCTTGGAGCTGGTGGATAGGCGCAGACTGGGCCCGCTTACCCTGGGCTTCCCACGAGCCGTGCGAGGGAGCGTACCGATGCAGAAGCATGTGCAAGTATTTCCTCTGAGATCACGCGCGATTAGTTTAATCTACCACATCACTACTACAATAAGATTACATTATCCCGGAGGAAACGGACACGCGATCGCTGGTTAAGCACGTGTGGACGAGCCGGATGTGGCCTTACAGCCAGGATTAGGAAACCAGGTGGGAGGCCCTGGGGACTATTTGCCTACTGAACGGTTGGCTGCTGACTCCCGCACGGAGCACAGTTCTTGGGTCTATAACAAGGCGGGGGTAGTCATTCCCCTGAGCGCTTGGGCTCGTTACAACTGCGGTACGCTAGACAGACTAAATAGTCCATAGAAAATACCTACACATTGCGCATAGATCCAAGGAACTGAATCTATTAGATTCAGGGCGTACAGTCTGGAGCGCCAGGGGTCTAGCCCGGATCTTCAAACTCTGGATCTGACTGCTCCTCATATCCAGATCAAATCATCGCCATATACCTTATGATAGCAGCTTAATATGGCACCCTCAATCAGTTTCCCACCAGTCCAGATCGGCCGCGATTGTGACCCTAGATGGGTCCAATTGGCCTACTTTCTCATCGCGCATAACTGCGCTCCTACGCATGAATGGCTACAGATCGCACATTACTGACGATAAGCCCGATGCCGATGACAAAGACTGGAACTCCAAAGAAGAGATCATCTCAGGGGTCCTAGAGATGTACTGCCAGAAGAACGTCTGGACAGCCGTAATGGATGACTCAAAGTTCAAAACGTGCAAGAACAAGTGGGACGAACTCAAACACCTCTATGGAGGGGTCGGATCAATGTCCTCTTTCAATACCTGGGTCGCTCTAACAAGCACCGCGTTGGACAAATCGACTCCGATGCTCCCTCAATTACAGAAATTAAACGAGGCACGCATCACTCTGGAGAACAACGATATGAAGATCACCGATCTCCAATACAGTTTTATATTGATCAAGGCACTCCCGGAATCCTACTCCGCTGTCGCATCGACAATCTTAGCGACCGGCGCGCCCAAGGACCTTTCCCCACAGACGATCCAAGATCGCCTTCTTAATGAGGAAGGTCGGCGGTCCAGTGCATCCGCGTCCTTAAACAAGATCGCCCCAATTAAAAGAAAGGGCAGCAAGGCAGATAAAAGCAACATAACATGTTTCTACTGCCAGAAAAAAGGGCACAAAAGTAACGAGTGCCGAAAGAAGAAAAAGGACACAGAGGAGAAGGAGAAAAAGGAGAAGGGAAACAAAGCACAGACCTCCAAAGCAGTCAACGCGCATACTGTATCAGTAGCGCTACCATAGAAGAGATCCAAGATAATACAGATCTCCCCGTTTCCCTCTACGCTGCCGCTCGATCGCGTTGGATGGTTGACTCCGGTGCTACGCACCATATCACCCCACACCGATCTGACTTCATCAGCTGGACTCCAGCCAAAGGCATTGTAAGCCTCGGAGGACACGCGGAGATCACTCAGATTGGAACCAGAACGGTTGAGATCCGTCCGTGTGGAGGAGATAAGGTTGTTCACCTCCAAAATGTGATGCATGTACCCAATGCTGGCGCACGCTACTTCTCAGTCAGCGCGCTAATGCAGAAGGGTGGCCAAATAACATTTAAAGATCAAAAGTTAACGATCTCACTCCGCGGACACAAGATCGCCGAAGGATATCAGGAAGGCAATTTATTCTGGATAGATACCTCCCAAACCTCCTTACACGCGATCAGTAACGCGCCACTACCAATTGATCTGTGGCATGAGCGCATGGGGCATATGTCACAACATGCCCTCAAACACTACAAAGATTCTGTCAAAGGAATCGCACTCGATCTCCCTCATGATCATATTATGTCACCCTGCCCTGGTTGTGAACTCGGCAAGCAGACAAGATCATCTTTCCCCGGATCATCTAAGCATTCGGATCGCAGACTCCAGATCATACATTCGGATCTCGCAGGTCCAATGCAGCTGCGCTCAATACAAGGGTCGCTATACATTGCCACCTTTATTGACGACTACTCCAGACATGGACTAGTCTACTACCTTAAATCCAAAGATCAGTGTGCGGTCGCATTTAAAAAGTTCTTGGCCTGGGCTGAGAATCAGACCTTGGAGCGCGTGTCCGCTGCTGCACTCGGATCGCGGAGGAGAGTACTTATCTAGCGCGGTTAGATCGATCTTAGATGAAAAAGGAATTGAGCATAAATTAACAATGCCAGCATTCACCTCAGCAAAATGGTTTAGCCGAGAGATGGAATCGCACCCTCTTAGACAAGGCACACGCCCTATTACACAGCGCGGGCTTATCTCTCGGGTTCTGGGAATGTGCAGTTGACACTGCAGTACATACATACAATAGAACTCCTACTAGAACCATTGGCTGGCGCACACCACATGAACTATGGACTGATGGGCATATCCCTGATGTCTCATACTTCCGAGTCTTCGGATCAAAAGCATATGTACACACTCCGGAAGACAAGCTGAAAGAAGCTTGATCCGAGATCAATCGAGATGACGCTTGTGGGGTACAAGCCTGGCTCAAAGGGTTACCGGCTCTGGAATCCCAATACCCGATCAATTGTCTTGTCACGCGACGTGACTTTCGATGAGCGATCCTTCCCTCACAAGGAGATCAGACAGTGCACTGTCCCTCCTTCACAACCCACGGTCTTGGATGGACCACATACTATATACTATAATCTGCCAAACGACACAGATGGAGGCCCAGCGCCTCAAGTTCCTATGCTACCTATGCTACCTACCACACCTGCCCAGAATCCTACACCTGAGCGAGCTGAAACAGAGTTTCACACTCCACTCTCCCAACCTGCAGCGCAGACACCTCTGCAGCGCCCGCGCGCTCAACACGTTCGCAGAGACCCGGGGGTTCCACCCCACTCTGCACTCCCCGGTCCCGCATTCGGACCACCGCGCCCACCATCTCCCAGACGTCTCCAGGAGAACCCACGTCCAAACCCTAAATATAACAATCAGGACAATGTGGCACGCGGGGGAACACGCACACGCGCGCGCGCGGACGGAGCACTCAATCACATTGCGTTCCTAAATGCATTAATTAGTGTTGCCGCTGCTGAATATCAAGATCCGCTTACCTTTAAGGAAGCGATGGAATCGATATTTGCCGATGAATGGAGTGAAGCGTGCCAATATGAAATTGACGCCCTCGCTAAAAATGGTACCTGGATACTTGTCGATTTACCCGCGGGCTGCAAGGCTGTGAAATCTAAATGGGTATTCAAGTGTAAATTAGATCTGTGCTTTCGTGCGCGATTGGTAGCAAAAGGATTCACGCAGATCTTTGGAATAGATTACGATGAAACCTTCTCCCCAGTAGCCCGGTTCAAGTCTTTGCGACTCTTACTAGCGTTGGCCGCGCTAGAGGATTGGGAGATCCATCAAATGGACATCAAGTCGGCGTTCCTAAATGGGCTACTAGATGAGGAGATCTACATGGAGCAACCACAAGGCTTCATCGATCCGGACCACCCCTTTAAAGTTTGTCTATTAAAGAAGGCAATCTACGGTTTAAAACAAGCATCGCGCGCCTGGAATCAGCAATTCCATGGCGTCCTATTGGAACTAGGATTCACGCGCACGCATTCAGATGCTGGAGTATATCATCACCACGATGATGGGGGAACCATAATAATAATCCTCTATGTCGATGACATCACAATCTTAGGCGAAAATCTCAAAACCATCAATCAAGTAAAGACTACACTATCTAATCACTATGAAATGACCGATCTTGGCGAGATCGATTCCTATCTTGGAGTTAACATCAAACGCAATAGATCTCTGAAGCGATTAGAGATAGACCAATCACGTTACGTCTTAGAGATAATCAATCGCTTTGGGTTATCAGACGCAAATCCTGCGCGTACCCCCCTTCCATCTGGAGCAGATGTGCATCTCGAGAAGTATGATGGACAGGCGTCCACTGCAGACATAAAACTGTACCAACAAATGATTGGAAGCCTGCTCTATGTACAGATCGGCACTCGCCCAGATATTTCCTTTGCTGTATCGCGCCTAGCGCAGTACTCATCCAACCCATCACCGCAACATATCAGATTAGCCAAATATGTGTTCTGCTACCTAAAGGGCACAAGCAATCTCAAGCTACTCTACAATGGAGCGTGTGGAGATGGACTATACGGATACTCCGACTCTAGTTGGGGAGATGATCTGGATGATCGGCACTCCACTGCCGGCTATGTATTCCTATTGGCTGACGCCGCAATCTCCTGGTGCTTGCGTAAACAGAAGACCACTGCACAAAGCACCACTGAAGCGGAATATATGTCATTAGCCGAGGCAGGGAATCAGGCCGCGTGGTATAGGATGTTCCTGGAGGAGATCGGCTATGAGGTCCAAGATCCGATCCCGCTACATGGCGACAACAAGGGCTCAGTAGATCTCGGGCTCAATCCTGTCACTGGGAGGAAATCAAAACACATTCCCATTAAATACCACGTGATCTGAGGCTACATTGAGAATGAACAACTCGAGCTCATCAGGACGCCCACTGCAGAGATGCTGGCCGATGGCCTCACAAAACCTTTCGCGAAGATCAAGCTCACAGACTTCGTATCTGGACTAGGACTCGTCTAATCTACCTATGTCTTGATCACGGGGGGATGTTGAGACACGCGTGAGCCGGGGCCAACGGATCAACGGACCGGATCTGATCCGAGTCTTGGACGTCCGAATAACCGGAAGCCAGAGAACTGATCCATGGGTAATAAGATAACATATATCTATGCACGCGTGTCATGATTATGATCAGAGACAATATGTATTCAGTATGATAGTAACAAGTAGTTATATATTGCTCATATGTAGCTGATGAGCAACACACGCTCGTTAGTATTTAAGTAGACAGTTTACAGCTAGTCACTTCAGTCTTAAATACACAGACTGAAGTGAGTATCCCTTATCACGATCCTTACGATACCTTACTGATTATCTCGTAGAGCTTACTCTTAGGTAATCGCCCTATGTACCCCAGTCTTGAATACACAGACTGAACACTTACTCTTAGGTGTTATCTTATCTTCACTTAATCGCTGCGTTTCATCATCTTCCACTGTTCGAAGTTCCCAGGCTTTTTAAGATCAACGCAGGCCTCTGCAAGTTTAAGAGGAAGCCCGGTCGAGAAGAGCCGGAGGACAGTGGGGTCGTCCACGTCAACGCGTGCACGGTGCGACAGGAATTCGAAGTCGGCAATGTATTGGTCGATGTTGCCTTCCTTCATTTTCAAGGACCTCAGGGTGTCATGCGCCTTTTCATGGGCGGCGTAGTCGACAAAGGCATGTCTGAACTCTTGTTCCAGGGCCTGCCAGGCGCTCATTCCATGGGGAAGCATCTATGGGTCGGCCTCAATCTGGTCGAGCCATTCGTACTGGCGCTCGGTCCAGTTGTCGACTTTGGATCCTCCCAGGAGCGACAGAAAGTAGGCCAATCGTGTGATCGGGTCTTTGGCTACAGCGGTGCGGCGGTTCATTAACATGAACCGTTTGAATTGTGTCAGGAATTGATGGGTTTTGTTTCTATCACCTTCGTAGCGATCGGGGGGTATCCCTTCGAGCCTGATGTATTTTTCATTGTCTTCGGTGGTAGTCGCGTCTAAGTCTGCAACTCCGAAGGGATCGTCCCCTGTGCCGCGGGGGCGTCGCCCTTTTGGTGTCTTGGATGATTTCTGTGGCGCGTTGGAGGGCGCGGAGGGTGCGGGCCGTTCAACTGGAGCCGGAGTTGGGGCTCGGCTCGGGGGTGGCGCTCCAGACTCTTTGAGTGCCTTCGCGTCGATCCCTGTCATGGGTCAGTGGTTTAATTTGAAGGATGGTCTGGCCACTCGAAAGGCCTCCCATCCTTTCTCTCGTTTGCTTATTTCGAACCAAATGCCGTAGGCATTGGCGACTGCGACGATGATTCCTTCAGTGACCACATAATATCCTATCCAAGGGGCATAGTGTGGTGCTTCGTTCGTGTTAATGTAGGAGATGTTCACTAGGAACTCTCCTGGGATCGTGGAGACTGTGAGGGGTTCGATGGGGAAGGGGAGTCTGAGCGTGCTCAGCTCGTCTTCGGTGGGGTATGCTTCGGTTTCCGGTACGCGCCAGTCCCTCGCACGGGAGGTTGCTCGAACCTTTCCTTTGGATGGTCCTTGTGTCGTAGTCATGATTCGTGTAAGCTTGATCTAATGTCACGATCAGGTGGTCGCTGTCAAGACAAGTCGTTCATTCTTGAAGTCAAGTAGCTTTCTCTTGCACGCGAGAAAGAAGTGCAATAGGAGGATGTAAGGGGATCGGGCCAATGGTTCGTCGAGGCCTCCCTTAAGGTGTCTGTCTGGGTTCGTGAAGCAACAGTCTTGTATTGAACAGAAGAGATCAAGCTTAAGGCTTGGTCTCTCAGCGAGTCTACGGTTTATATACAAGTAGGAGGGAAGGTTCCGGAAGGGTCTAGGCCTTACTGGTCTCGTATGGAACCTTCTACGATAACTAGAGTCTGGCCTTTGTGGTCTGGCCTTTCTTAGTCGAATGTTCATACGTCAGGTATGTATATGATGTAGATGTGAAGAAAAGGGGGGGGGGAGACTGGGTAGACGTAATGGTGAAAAGTAAAGGTAGGGGCTGGGTCCTTCGTTCCGTGACAACCACCATGTTCAATAGTACCCCAACCTCCATTGAGAAGCTCCCGGCGAACATCCCCTGACTTGAACCAAATGGCTTCAACTGGGCCATCTTCATGATGCGCTTCTGGGGCGCCATGCAAGTCACTCGCCGGTGGCCATACTTCATTGGAAGTAAGGCCTGTCACTGTAAAGTCGAGACCTATTGAATTTCAGTAGTTTAGGATACTGAAATACTGAATTTCATACATAAAATGGCTGAAAAATTCAGCCAAGTTTTCTCAAAGAAAACATACTGAGAAATTACAATTATTTTCAACTTAAAATCACGTGATGCAAACCGTACATAAATGAAAGAAAAAGAGTGTGTGAATTTCATGTAATTTATGTATGAAATAATTTACTATGTTTTCCTCAACAAAAACATGCTGAAAAATCACTATAATTTCTTACTTAATGTCACACAGTGCTTGTATACTACAAAGTCAATGATATTCGAGTGAGTGGTGATAGTTATATATCATGTCACCACCAACTAATCCGCCTCAGCAAATACCGCATGTACCAGTGGGCCACTGCGGTCAACCAACCCCCAATTTCCCCGGTCTTCAACACGGCCGACAACGCATTGGATGGATTTGATGTCAGCGGGGTCCAAAGCCCCAGTTTGTGAGTAGAATGGAATTGGAGGCAACCCTCGAGCGTTGGGTAAAATGGCACGAACTTGCTGAATAACCGCAAGTGTTACGAGTGAACTATCTTGTATGGCGCGTAAGCAACCTCCCAATGGCAGTTACTTACACGATGAGCTTCTGGATAAGAAGAGCCTTAGTACGTCAAGGCTGACCTCGGTACGTCGAGGCGTAAGCTAACTCAAACAGGAGTTAGATCTGGTAGCTGACTTAGGACTTGAACCTAAGCGCAAAGGGTACGATGTGATAAGGGAGTCGAGCTGAGTGGCGAGCGTAGTAATAAACCTGGCGAGCCAGCGAAGCGAGATGGAGCTGATCAAACAAGTCGCAAGGGAATAAGCGAGCAAGCCGAAGGCGAGCGAGCGAAGCTCAATGGAAGTTTATGGTCCTGAATTCACAAAGGAGACCAAGTCTGAAGCGACTTAGGTCTTTACAAGCGTGCTAATATACAGGTACAGAAAGGCCACGTCATTGCGAGCCAAGGAGATCACTAAGCGAGTTGGTAATCGACTTAGTGATGCTTCGTAAGGTACTGAGTAATCATACAGGTTTATGAGTAAGTAGGTGGAGAAATGACGCACACGTGAGGAGTATAGTAGGAGGGAGTCAAAGTGAGTCAAAGTGACTGAGACTCACGTGGCGTGGGAACATCTGACTGAATAGGAAGGTAAGTAGAAACGAAACAGAAGAAGACATAGCTGCTAAGTATCGAGATCGCGGCAACGGCCGAAAGGAGTCCGGAAGGTGCTATAAGTGGGCCGGTAGTACACATGGTAAGAGAATAGAAGTGCAAGTGAGTGCGTGTCACCAAGAACAGACAAAAGGCGTAACACGGCCTTCTACTTTGATTCGCTTATACCTTTCCCGCTCTATCTCGCGACAAAACCTGACTACATCTGTACTGGTGATCCAGACCTCCCGGCCTTCTACTTTGATCCGCTCATACCCAACATCACCTCAGACGCAATTGCTTTGTGGTGGGCTCCAGAGCCATATCGTCGTCGCTCAGGACATACACACCAAGTGCAGGACGTTCCTTTAGTCAAGAACTGGTACTTGGAGCACTGCCCACCAAATCAGCCCATTAAAGTGCGGGTATCGTACCAGAAGTTGCTGAAGTGTTATGTTCTCAATGAACTCAAGTCACGACGCGAAAAAGCCAAGACCAAAAAGAACCTTTTCCGACTGTTGAAGGGTACCGGATTCTTCAGGATGAGGCTGGATTGGGTTGACGCCGGGCTGCAGGTTTGCCGGCAGGGATACAATATGCTGAACCTGCTTATCCACCGAAAGGTTTGTGTTTACCACATGTTCCGTCAGAAGCGTGTTGACCATGCATTTCAGAACCTGAACTACTTGCATCTCGACTACAATATGAACTTGAAACCTGTAAAGTACGTTATTCCTATTCTTCGACATCGCCTTTTATTAACAATTGGTTTCATAGGATGCTGACCACGAAAGAGAGGAAGAAGTCTCATTCTGGGAATGCTTTCTACCTGTGTCGAGAAATCCTGCGCTTCACGAAGCTTGTCGTTGATGCCCATATCCAGTACTGGCTTGGCAATGCTGACGCCTTTCAGTTTGTGGATGCCCTTCAATATGCCCATATCCAGTACCGGCTTGGCAACGCCGATGCCTTTCAGCTTGCGGATGCCCTTCAATATATCTTTATGCATATTGGTGCACGTACAGCTGACGCCTTCCAGTTTGCGGATGCCCTTCAATATATCTTTGCGCACATTGGTGCCCTTACGGGCATATACCGTTACAAGTACAAGTTCATGCGACACGTCCGAATGACGAAAGACCTGAAGCACCTCATCTACTATCGCTTCAATACAAGTCCTGTTGGTAAGGTCCCGGTGTCGGCTTCTGTGCTCTCGGTTGGCGCATCTGGCTGTTCTTCATGCATGGTATCGTGCCACTTCTTCA
This sequence comes from Russula emetica, assembly GCA_015178925.1. Lineage (NCBI taxonomy): Eukaryota > Fungi > Basidiomycota > Agaricomycetes > Russulales > Russulaceae > Russula > Russula emetica. The sequence goes on along the minus strand of WHVC01000084.1, from coordinate 72,189 downwards.
ACAATGGCTTGGTAATCTCCTCGCACACCAGTTCGAGGGACGTAATCGCGCTCAAAGCAACGATGAAAGTGGGAATGAAGACGTACAATCTCTGCCTCAGTCCTCGAAAGGAAAGAAGATCAAAGCCGTGCTTTGAAAGGGGGCCAAGCATCACGCGTGTACGACTTCGAAGGGCATCGCCAAGACTGTCGCCAAGCAGCATGTCAAGTCCCATTACGACCTCAAGTTTTGAGGCCCTGTTATGTATGACATGACCTGTCCTGTACGGGTCACACTGGGGACATTGTAGGGGTGTTAGTGAAGCTCGCGTGCGGAGGTAGAAGCTTGGGTGGTAGCACTTTTGGACATATATTACACAGTTAGATGACCTGTATAGTACACAGTAAACAGCCTATAGAACTGGTTATAATCGGTCATGAACTGGTTGGGTGATTGACTGGTCGGAACCAGTCATGTTAAGAAATAAGACCGCCATTAACCGGTCTCATGCAGTCTGGTCGCAGTTTCAATGAATACCGGACAATTATGGACCGGTCACGGTTCCGGTTTTACAAAAAAGGTACCAAAAAACCGGACCGGACCGGACCTGAAGGCACTAAGAGCAGGTGGGAGATCCAGCACGAAATCAGAGCAAAAGAACGTGTGATTGAGACACTCTGCAAGGTACCGCCGAGAACTGAAACTGATGCAGAAGATGGTGCGCCAGGCATTATACAGCATAGGAGACAACCACGTGTTCCTGCAAACAAATCGTGTGATCATATGATTGGCTACCTGCAGCAGTATTTTCACCCAACGCAGGTACAGGACAAAAAGAGTGCAGACAGCCTCGCTATCCAGAGTGGGCATGGTGGCTTGTGTCTCTCACATGACCACGCAAGACAATATGTCTATATAATGCAAAGCCTAGCACTTTGGTGTGAAATTTTGCAGTGTACACCTGCATTGAAATTGTCCTTTCTCTAAGACTTTTACTAATCTCCCCTTTTCCAATCAGACATGTTCCACCTGTGGTCACTTGCAGAGCAAGATTTGCTCTCCGAGACCATCTCATATCATCTGCACGACACTGGCTAGAGTTTAAGGGTCCGGTTAGGTCTGGTTTTTTAACCCTAACCCCTGTAACTGCAACTGCAACCGGTTGCTTTATTGAGCGGAAAGGCCCATAACCTAACCGAACCACGCATAACTGGTTAGTATCAGTCATGGTGCGGTTGCCCACCGATTGCAATTGGTCACACACTAACCAATTGCAACTTCTTATTACCGATTCAGACCAATCATTATTGCACAAAATTCAACTTATTGTGTGTGAAAAACTGAACTGTATTGGAGATACTACAAAAAATACAAGCATATAATGTTATATACATGTACAGTAAGTTACAGTATATACTAGTGGTTGTCGGAAGATGACGCCAAGAGATATTGTAGACATCATCTCCTTCAGATAGCTCACTGGATGCTTGTACTCACCCAGCCAAGGAAACTGTATTTAACGTAGTAGAACCTCGGCCTCAGGCAACCGGAGAAAACAGAATCGTACCTTATCCAGGTAGAAGACATGCAGGAACACTCCATATGAAAACCAATTAATGCCGTAGGAATACTCCATGTTGTGCAAAACTTCTGGAGCCATGTATGGAAGCGTGCTGCAAACACCGCGAGTCTTGAGGGCGTTGCTCTTGCCTCCAGGAAGCGACCCACTTGGTCGTGGGGCAGGCAAGCTGGCAGTCTCCAAACGGACCGCCAAGTCAAAGTTGCCAAGAACGATGTGACCGTCATTCTTCACCATCACATTCTCCAATTTGATGTCTCGATGAATGATTCCAAGGCTGTGCAGGTAGACTGGCCGCGGTCCGGTCCGCAAACATGGCGGACCAGGTTCAGACCCAAACTGGACCCTATGTTCATGTTCGGGTTCGTGCATTTGGGCTGGACCAGACATTCACTGGGGTCCAGGTTCAGCACTTTGCATGAACCTGGACATGAGGTTCGAACCCGAACCTCAAGAGTAGTGACCAGGTGAATATTGTTTTTCAGCTCCATTTACATGCACCAGTGACGGCTCACGCGTTTGCCTGACAGTTAATACAACAATTTATATTACTAGGGTGAAGACCAGGCTCAAATCTGCTGACACAATGGGAGGTGAACCGATGATGCAGGAGAGGTCGAGGAGGCCTCTGGAGTACACCGATCCAATCCCTCTCATTAAAGCATCTTTTCGTCACACCGCCACTCGATTCCTATTGACGCTTCTTGCTTGCATCTGAGACAGGGTTGGGCAAGTCGCTTGCTTACCTGCTTCCAATGCTGCACGACCTCAAGATGGCCGAATATCTGTCACCACACCGCACCGGTCCGCGTGCTCTCGTACTAGCACGAACTTTCCCGTCTTGCTAGCGAGTTTTGGGAAGGCGCTTGTTCACCACTCCAGACTCCGCGTGCAAAGCGCATGATGCACGAACGTTGCGAACGCTCGGGTGTCAGCCACAAAGATGGCTCATGGTTAATACCTGTCCGACCGTCATGTGCCGCTCGCCGACGAGTGAGCCCCATTGCAGGTAAGTGGTGGGTGTACGCTGATGCGCTAGCCCAGCATAGCAGTGGAGCAGACAGACCGAGCGGACCCGAAGGGCATCGGCCCGAGCGATAGCCAGAGGAGACCAAGTCAGCGACCAAGAGCCTCAGGCTCGGCCCCGAGGATCATCGGCCCAAAGCAGACCGAAAGGCATGGCCAATCCCCACTATGACAAAGAAGCGCAGATCACCCATATCCCGAAATCAGACAAAGCCCGAATCGGCCAATGTCTAGAAAGAGAACAAACAACACACCCAAAAGGGGCCATGACTACCTTCGGCCAGTGTCAAGCCCTCAGCCGAAACCAAAGGTGAAACAGACAAGCCAAAGGCGCCGGACGGTAAGCCTTGGTATAGGCTAGAGGATCGGACTCAGAGTTTGAGGGCAGAACAAGCAGCAGGCATCAGTATAGCCGAAGGAGGTCCGTGCGGCCTCAGAGTGGCATATAAAAGAGTGTGTTTGTGTAAATAGTTAGCAGCTAGCTTAGCTAGGGAGAGAATGACTTTGGAGTAGCTTTCGGAACAGAGTTCCCTTCCCTTCCCTTTCATTCCCATTATCCCAGTGCTACCCTTTAGGACACGCAGCCGGCGACTGGCTGCAGGGGAGCTCAGTGTAGCTCAGCCCAGTGCCCCCAGACCGCCGTAGGTCTGGACTAGGAGCCCAGTCAGGTAGTCGGACCACTGTAGGTCTGACTTAGGTTAGTTTCCGGACACCTTTAGGCCCCATACAGCAACGGGATAAATCCGGATTCTTGAGAAATAAAGTTTTTCGAGGTTTTCTGGATGTGACTAATGTGACAGAGGTGTGCCATGTTACATGACATAATATGAGTTTTTTTTTGGCGCTTGTCAGAGAGTCACAAGGTGTGTGATGCGTGATGCATGTGACTGCACATACATGAAAAAACATTTATGCCAGGTTGAGTGCTGAGTTCAGGATAAAGATGAGGAACTCCCAAAATTTCCCGAGCTCAGTGCTCCCGAAATTTCCCGAACTCAGCACTCAACCTGGCATAAATGTTTTTTCATGTATGTGCAGTCACATGCATCATGCATCACACACCTTGTGACTCTCTGACAAGTGCCAAAAAAAAACTCATATTATGTCATGTAACATGGCACACCTCTGTCACGTTAGTCACGTCCGGAAAACCCCAAAAAACTTTATCTCTCAAAATCCCAGATTTATCCCGTTGCTGTATGGGGCCTTAGGCCCGATCCAGGAGAGCTTCGGCCGAGCACCCTTGTGGGGCCCGGCAGGCTCCCACACTCTTCCATCCCCCCAGCCCCCTTTGGATACCATTGCAACGCCTCGGACTGGCATTCAGCGCATCGGCATCCACATTGGGTCACATACCGGCCTTAGACCGAACCACAGTAGGTTTGGGCTAAGTTGACCATTGGCGACAGAAGGCCCAGGAGCCCTCGGCCTGATACGTAGACTCCCCGAGCACACTAAGGCAGGCGTCGTCAGGAACCAGCGAGTGTTATGTAAGCTGATTCTACCCGTTCGCTGCACTTGCTTCTCCTTCTCCACATCTCAAAAAATAGCATATCTGGTAACCAAATCTGATAGATATGATGTCCCTTTACAATTAATGGTTAACAAAATTAAAAAAAATTCAGTATTAATGGAGAAGAAGCAGAAAAAAGTATTATTGCACTAAATGTATTTATTTTGCTGTAGGACTTAAATAAAAGGGTTTTATGTTTTCGGTTGCACAATTTTGTCCGCTTACATAACCATAACACGTGATCACATGTGACCATACATGTGACTTTTTTAGTGTTGGAGTGTAATAATCAAATGCCGCGGAGGAAACGGGGTGCAAGAGCCAATGCCAAAAACATACATACACATTTTGCCAATCAAAAGTGTGTTCAGAGAAACATTGAAGGTGAGTCCATTCAATGTCACTGAACAAATGACTTAATGGTTTGCTGCTGCAGCCCAAACAGTTCCGACGACAGACCTCAACCCAGAGTTGGCCAATTTCTGTTCTCGTCTTGATATCACACCAACTATCACAGAATTCCATGAAGAGGATCAAAGTGATTCTGATCTTTGTATCTCTGACCAGTTCTCTGACATCGAAGACGAATCCGAACTGAGAACGTTTGCTCAAGCTCTCCAAACAGCACAAACCATTGCATTAAAGAAAGAAAACAACAGGAAGAAAATATACTCTAAAACATCCAAAAGGACCCTAAAACGTCGTGTGCAATTCTGCACCAAGTTGGCATCGGAGGGATTCCTTCCTGTGGATAAATATTGGGCACTCAAGGGGAACATATCAAAACGCACGGATGCCAACACATCAGAACCGGAAATTATCCATGTCGTCCAAGAGGAATCAGAGGAATCAGAAGGAAATTCAGCAGCACGAGACACCTGTTCATACAGCGTCATCAATAACACATCCGAGGTGGGATCTGAAGAGAGCTCCGAAGAGAGCTTACCTGCGCACAATATTCTACTCCATCACAGACACTGGGCCCGCATGGAATCCGAGGAGAGCACTGGAGACGACGACGACGACAGTGGGGTTGGGGACTATGCAAGACTCAGACAATCCATGAGCGAAAGCAAGACAAATGACAAGGAAACACTTACCGTGAGCGAACATCTTGATGCTCTTCGACATGAAGTCCTGGCGCATCAAGAAACATCCAAGCAGACACCTGGTTCCACATCACAGGTCCTAGGTGATCAATCCAAGCTTTGGGCGGCGAGCACACAACTCACCAAAGAGGCCAAGAGGAATGATCTTGATGTGATCGTCCGGGCTCACGTTGTGGCGATGATTGGTCTCCTGAATATATATACAGATGAAACCTTGGGGTATTCCTGGACGAAAGCATCTGAAGTTGTTTTGAAGACACAGGGACGTGGAACGAACCACGCGCGACGCATCCGCGAGTGGGCCATGGGATTCTTAAGGTGGAGGGACCTCCCTCTCCACCGAATGAATTGGAAGCGATCGACAATTCTTGACGACGAGAATCTTGCAGAGGAAATAAAGACACGCATGATGAAGAAGGGGAACTCCTTGAAGGCCGAGGATGTTGTCGAGATCGTCGCAAGTTCAGAAATCCAGACAATTTTCACGCTGAAAGGGATTAGTAAGCCGTTTATTTCCATCAAAACGGGGCTTCGTTGGCTCGAGAAAATGGGCTGGAGTTATGGGAAACTGAAGAATGGCATGTATCTTGATGGCCATGAGAGGCCGGATGTGGTGGAATACAGGCAAGAATTTGTCGAGCATTGGATGGGACACGAGCGACGATTCCATCGATGGGACCACGATGGGACAGAACTCCCACACCCAAATGGGTTCCCAGTCCCTGGTGCCATTGGTCGCTTCCACCTTATCTTGGTCACACACGATGAGTCCACTTTCTTTCAGAACGACGAGCGCAACACCTGATGGAGCCACGCGGCGAGCAAATCAAAACCGAAGGCCAAGGGAAATGGCCAATCCCTGATGGTGTCAGACTTCCTGACACCAGATTGGGGGCGGCTGCACGATGGAGACGAGTGAGTCCCCTCTTGATCGATAAACCTCTCACACATTTAGTTCACACATCTTCACATCCACCAGGGAAGCCCGGATCATTTTCAAGGCCAGAAAAAACCGCGATGGGTACTTCGATGTGGACGATCTTCTCAGACAGGTCGACAAGGCGATTGATATCTTTGAGGGTCTCACCAAGGGCTGGGCCCAAGGTCTCTTCTTATTCGACAACGCGCCCAGCCATCAAAAGCGGGCATCAGATGCCATATCGGCGCAAAACATGGTGAAAGGTTTGTCTACTTTTCCTGACATTCCTGTTTCTTACCGCTTGTCTAACCAATTTCTCTCACAGGACCGAGGCAAGGATGGACACACCAACATAATGGACCACGCATGCGCAGCGGCACACTCCTGAATGGCGAACACCAGCCATTCTATTTCGCTGAAGACCACCCCTCCATGCCCGGCTGGTTCAAGGGCATGGAGGTCATTATTCACGAGCGCAGTCTGTGGCCCGCCGAAGGGGATCTCCTTGCCCAGTGCCTGGGCTTTCGTTGTCCTCCTGGCCGTGCTGACTGCTGCTGTCGGCGTGTACTTTTTTTGCAGCCTGATTTCGTCAATCAGAAGTCCCAGCTTCAAGAGCTGGTTGAGTCTTGCGGGCACCTTTGCAATTTCTACCCGAAGTACCATTGTGAGCTTAATTTTATCGAACAGTATTGGGGGGCGGCCAAGCTCCGTTTCCGCATGGCAGGGCGCGCGCCGACAATCAGCGAGATGGAGAAAAATGTCATCCAATGCCTCGATGACATCCCTCTCCTTCACATTCGGCGGTGAGTCCTGCTTTTTCTTTCTGCTTTCTATTCATCTCATTTGTTCCGTTCCTTTAGTTACGCAAACTGGTCTGCGCGTTTTATATCGGCTTACCAGTCTGGCCTTTCCGGATCACAGGCGATGTGGGCAAATAAAGATATCACAGTCATCGCACATTGCCCCCAGAAATCATAGCGGAGGTGAAGTGCAGCGTAGCAACTTAGTATAATGAATGTATCATATTTTTGGTCGAACAAAGTGGGACTTTACAGGATTTTGTCCAGCTTACATAACACTCGCTGGTTCCTGACGATGCCTGCCTTAGTCCGAGCCTTAGAGGGTATACCCTGTATACCCTAGGTGTTGGATATCAACGCGTCAAAAGTCCGAGGATCAGGGTGAGAAGTGGTTTGATGATGGTGTCATTCATGGGTGTAGCGCAGCTGAGTGTCGCGCGAGTGAGTCCAGAAAAGGACAGAGATAAAAGATCTAAAGAGTAAAGAGGGTCAGTGTGTTAGTGTTCGAACAAAAGGATAGCCTGGACATGTGTCAGCTTGTTTTCTTGGGTCCAGCGTCCTTCAGGCCGAAACAAGAATAGGACTGATGATGTGCATGTCCTTAAGTGGTTCCAGGATGAGGGACTCGAACAGGTTATCATAATCGCGAGTGCCGACTCGAAGAGCGGTGTTGTCCTTTACGACCTTCCCGAGCACGATTTTAAACGAAGGATAGCGGTCGGCGAGATCGTGAGCAAGAGTCGCAAAGAGGTGATAAGCCTTCCAAACGGATTGTTCCCTCCAAACAAAGATAAATGATGATGTAAGGCGGTGCATTTTGTCGAACAGTCGTGCGATCTTATGCGCGATCGATGACTTTCACGTGCCTGCTTGTCCGAAGAGAACGAGACCATGTTCCGTGGCGGGGTTGTTCACCCAATTGATAATGAAGTCCAGGAATGCCACGCGTGTTCCCGTAAGACAGCCCTTGTCAGGACTAAATCATGAGTTGAGTCCGTATGGGATTTCTCGATTTTTGCATTGAGTTCTACGACAACTATCAGATCAGTAACCCAGAAGCGATCAAAGACTACCTACCGGCGTCTGAAAGTTGAGTCGATATATTTGCCAAGTCGTCCAGAATTCGGAACGCAGCAATCTCCATAGAGATGGTAGCATGGTCCAGGAAGGCCTTTCGGAGATTGACAAGGACATTGGATAACTTCTTGATTTTTTCCTCCAGTCCGCCACCTATATTCTTTAATGTACATTTCCCTGAGAATACCATGTTTACAAAAGCCAATGAAGCAGATGAAGACGACATACAAAATTGCGAGTCCTTTGTGTACAATTGGATAAAGTCACAGCAAGTACAGACATACTGCAGCATGAGAGTAATGATTCGTGCCTGTTCCGATTGCGGCTTGATGGATTTCAAAGTGTCCTCAGATGTGCAAAATCAAACTCGTCATGTATGGCTCGAAGCAGGGTTTGGACATTGTCGTCACGTTGATACTGTACCAGGAGCGTCTACCATCCGGATGAATATAGCATCATATTGTTGTGAAAACGACAAATGGGCACATCAGGAAAAGTGTCAGTACTTTTTCTTGTCTTTCAGTACTTTTTCTTGTCTTTTTTGTCTTTTGTCTTTTAAAAAAGACAAAAAAGACAAAAAAGTCATGAAAAAAGTACTAAAAGACAAGAAAAAGTACTGACACTTTTCCTGATGCATGCCTTGGGGATTGCCAAAAGTAGACCATGCGCCATCTTTGCGAATGGGGAAAGCTGAGTGTGGAAGTTAGCTCAGCCAAGGACATCAAAAGGGTATTACATGCACTTCCACAATTGGGCCCAATGTATCCATCACCCACTCGATCCTCCCGACGGCCCTTTCCCACGTCTTCAATCGGTCAATCTGCTTAATGGCTTCATCTGCCTGATGGAGAGCAAAATGAGGATTCTTGGTACTAGTAGGCGACATCTCTTCCTGACTCTGTGGCATAGCATTGCCAGTCTCGACGGGTTGGTGATGCAACAAGGGTGAAAGATGTTCAGAGGTGGGGTGCATGGGGCATTGAATGTGTCCCGGTATAGTAGTTTCTTTGACGGGAGAATCGTCATCTTTGGTTGGTATACATGGGGGACTGTTGTACAGGTTCGGTGTGATGTTGACCGTTACGTACAGTGTGACCGGCTGCGTCGACTGCGCAGCTTCCCCAATGTCATTCTCGAGGACACAAGGGATATCTACACGCGAGATGTTCAATTGATTGAACGAAAGGGAATTTTCAACAAAACGAACCACTTTGAGAGGCTAGGGGTATCGGCATTTCATGGGTGCCTATAAGGATGTCGGGATGTGTAGACCGCTTCGCACAAAGACAAAGCATGAGATGTGAAGATTGTTGTACAAGACTGGATGGAACTTTTAGCCGTAAAATTGGAGGGAAAGAGGGAGGAGCTACAATGCATCCAAGTTCTGGTTCCACTTCGCCATGTGTCCCTCAACCTGAACATCTGCGGTCTTCGCCGTTGTCTCAGGGTTGGAAACCGTGACAAAGAGCTTCCTCTTGAGGAGAGAATATTTTTTGATACTTGGGACATTAACAACTTGAAGGACTAAGCAAAAGATTAAGAACTATCGAGGCATCAAGAAATTGGGATTTATTGATAAGCACGAACCTGTCACCTCAATGAGTTGCTCGGATAGTGCAAGGGATAGTCTTCCGTGGGATTTGGCGATTTGAGTGCTGTTCGAGGAGGGGTCTTGACCAATATCACTACACAAAAGAAGGGATTGACACATTCTCGTCCTGCGCTTTGCAATCCCGAGGGACCTGGGCTGGAGTAGTCACTGATAGGTCACTGTTAGAATAGTCATTGGTCACAGGCTATCTAGTTGTTACGCCTTTCGTCTGTTCTTGGTGTCACGCGCTCACTTGTACTTATATTCTCTCACCATGTGTACCACTGGCCCGCTTATAGCGCCTTCCAGACTCCTTTCGGCCGTTGCCGCGATCTCGATACTTAGCAGCTATGTCTTCTTCCGTTCCGTTTCTACTTACCTTCCTATTCGGTCAGATGTTCCCACGCCACGTGAGTCTCAGTCACTTTGACTCACTTTGACTCCCTCCTACTATACTCCTCACGCGTGCGTCATTTCTCCACCTACTTACTCATAAACTTGTACGATTACTCAGTACCTTACGAAGCATCACTAAGTCGATTACCAACTCGCTTAGTGATCTCCTTGGCTCGCAATGACGCGGCCTTTCTGTACCTGTATATTAGCACGCTTGTAAAGACCTAAGTCGCTTCAGACTTGGTCTCCTTTGTGAATTCAGGACCATAAACTTCCATTGAGCTTCGCTCGCTTGTCTTCAACTCGCTCGCTTATTCCCTTGCAACTTGTTCGATCAGCTCCATCTCGCTTCGCTGGCTCGCCAGGTTTATTACTACGCTCGCTGCTCAGCTCGACTCCCTTATCACATCGTATTCCTTTGCGCTTAGGTTCCAGTCCTAAGTCAGCCACCAGATCTAACTCCTGTTTGAGTTAGCTTACGCCTCGACGTACTGAGGTTAGCCTTGACGTACTAAGGCTCTTCTTATACAGAAGCTCACCGTGTAAGTAACTGCCATTGGGAGGCTGCTTACACGCCATACGAGATAGTCCGCTCGTAACACTAGTAGTACGCACACATTCATGAACATTTGGTTATACTGTACTCCAGATCTCGTTGAGTGGCCATTTTACTAGCTATGCAAGAGTTTAGTGTGTAGTGGAGGAGATAGACGGCTAGAGCGTCTGCAAGTGAGTAAACATGCAATATGCACCCATGGTCCTCATTCTCGTACCCAGAACACCATTCCCAGATGCCGTGGGAGGGCATGTGATCGGAGAGTGCCGACACGTGGCTATTTTGCGAGATCTGATTGGTCAGAGACTCAGAGTTTGCAATTGAATTGGATTTTGAGCGGATTCCACAGTCGGAGGCGTTTCTCGTTATCATGTGGTCGGCGCAGAGCACATGGGACACTATATTTCTCTTCTCACCACCGCTGTCACTCACTCACTCACTCACTCACTCACTCGTTCCGCTTTTCCCCTCCCACCACTACCACATAACTCTCGCAAAATCTATCCAGAGCTAATGATGGAGCTGTCAACTCCCTACTGCCGAGTGTTCACAAACCCACGTCACATAGAAAACCAAGGCACCAAGTATTTACTGCAACCTCTACAGCAACACATCATACCATAGTAGACATTCAACACTTGTAAGCACAGTCTGGTCATGCCGAGATCCTGCAATGCTACGAAGTTCTCCCGCCCACCTGCACAGATGGCAGGCTCCCTTTCCGTGTCACAACCGAGCCAGAAACTGCCAAGCACTTTACCCACACTGTACATACACCAAATACTTTATTAGAGTTCATACAATAGCGCTAGCCTTGCAGCGCAATCATACACGACTCAATTTTGCGTTAGCTGAGCAATAATTAAAGACCCTATTTGATTGCCTTTTGGCTGAGAAACGCATCGTGGTCGCACCACTGGCAGTTGTGCGTCTATTGCGATGCAGGATGATCTCTCGACACGTTCCACGAGCTCACGTTACAAGGGAAAACACCCTTGTATGACTTCTACCATACGATCCTTCACAAGACCGACAACCTTGAGCTTAACAAGACAGTTGTAAGCGTTTTTTCCCCTAGCAACAAAGTAACATTATGCTAATTAGCTTGTTACAGTACCGATATCAAGAGTTCCACCGCGTGTCTCGCATTTGGTGAAACCTTATGATGCTGAAGCGCGCAGGTCGTGGGCAAGATCCGGCAGGTGCCGATGCTACTGCCCAAGGAGATTTGGCCGTCGAATGTCCTGCTTGTCCTCATCCTGGTCGAAATCTGCCAGAAGGATGGGAGTTAGCTGGACCACTATCATACGTTTGACTGTGACATGTTTCTGTCACGTTGGTGCTCAATTTACTATGTAGATTTCTGTATACTCTATTCCTTGCTGCTGACACGAACTTCAAGCTGAAGGGAAAGGACCGTGGTATCCTTGACCCAGAGCTAGTGCCAGGGTGGGGATCGGGATCATTCGTTGAAGAAGGTCGTTACCAGGAACACATTGCCCAATACGTGGATCAACCCGAGGTCTGTGTTCATTTGAACATGACTATTTGTCTGATTAATCATGAGAAACTAGGTTAACACTTGTCAATCGGAACACGACGCGCTTGTTCGAGCCGCGGTCAGGTGCACGCCAGGGTATAGTGCAACAGGCGTAGGTCTTTGCATTTGCCCAAGGCACTGCCTGATTTGAAAGAATGGAGCAGGCGATCTACAGAAGGGTGAACGGTATGTTTTGTTCCATTTCCTTTGCTACCAATACTCAACGGGGCAAAACGCAGGTACTGCAACATGGATTACATAATTTTCTTGGCACTGGTGGGTGTAAAACTCCAACAAGTTGTCATAACATATGATATCGATTGTCAGTGGTGCAAAAACCTTCGGCATCGCATGGAAGGGCTGCCAGACGATCTGAGACTTGACCCAGCAACCTTAGTCGAGGTTGGAATCCCCAGTTGGCACATCAATGGGCACGGCGAGAACTGCAAGACTTTTTGTCTCAGCTATATGGATGGCATTGGTTGGACCTATGGGGAGGAGGTGGAAACTACTTGGGCCCAAACGAATGCGCTGAGGACTAGTGTCCGTGAAATGGGTCCAGGTGTGCGCCATGAGACTCTAAATGACCAGTGGTGTGGTTTGAATTTCCGGAAGATCGTTGGATTTCGTAAGTGTCTTTGTTATCATGACCAAATTTTCTGCTAATCGAAACTTCAGGCTCGTTGTTTCTCAAGTGGCTCGAAGATGCTTATGCAATGCGAGACAAGCATCGCTTGATATTCCAGCAATTCTCGTCGACATTTTTGCTGCAAACGGTACAAAAATGGGAGGCGATGGTCTTGGTGTTAGGGTTGCCGCAGTTCGGTTCAGAACCAAAGTTCGAACCTGAACTTTTCCGAACCTGACCGAAGTTCGGTCCGAGGTTCGATGGCTGTGCTGAACTGGACCACAAGTCCGGTTCAGCGTTCGAGAAAGGCAGAACCACCTTGAACCTGGTTCAAACCGAACTTTTAATTTCTTATACTCTCGTCCGATTTGGTGCTGGCAATCAAAATCGACACTGTCCACAACCTTAGCTCCGAGCCTAACAAGCCTACTAACAGCATCGCGCATAGCAAGTTTCTCACGCGCACTGAGCGGTCGCAGTATCACACATCGTGGCAAGTTGTTTTTCTATTCTCTTTTCTCTTTTGTTTCCTGTGACCTCGCACTCAACCACTAAGTGCTCATTTCTCAGCCACCACTGCTTCGTCTCAACCACCCACACAAGACAAGGGGCAAACGACGACTCGAGTATTGAAGCCCTGGAATGCACGCATATACAGCACGCACGCGCAGTGCGAGGCAGTAGTGTGTCTGGAGCACATGTGAAGTTGACAAGGCAGACGGGGCGGATGATATGGATGTAGATGTAGGCGATGTGTGGTGGTGATCACGATGCCACCTCTGCAACTCTGGGACCATAGTAGTAGCTGCAACAACAGTACTATCATCACTTCTTGCACTGTGCCAACTTGTCACAAGCCAGGTCTTGGCATGGGCCTGGGCAACTTTGGTGGTCTGCAGGGTGGCATTCACAGATCGGCGCCATGTAACGGTCCAGGGTGCTCCAGTGGACACGAGTAATACACCCATTCCGGAAATTCTTGTCTCACATGTTTTGTGGCGGTTCGAAAATCACGAAAAAGTTGAAAATTCGAGAATACTAGAAATTACTCTACACAAGAGGAGTATGATAGCCGTGCCGGGGAAGGGCCCATTGATGGGTACAATGGTGATGGGCAATCCTGATGCCAACTGGATTATCGTCGTTGGAAGGTGAGTGGCATGAGTTGGAGACAAAGCGTGAGCGTGCAAAGAAACGGAGAAAGATTGAAGGAGGCGCAGTGCAGTGAGGTAGTGGGGGTTTCATTCATTCATACATTGTATAGTATATACAAGCATCGTTACTTGCATTTCTCTAGGCTACCAATTACATGCTGATTTACAGTCTGCTAAGATTACATGTGAATGGCCGTCGAGCGTACAAGCCCATTCTCAGATTGACATCGGCCGCGACGTTGCCAATGTTGTATTGGATGTCCAACATGTCGAAAGAACGGGACACCAGGGAGATAGCACCTGGGCTAAGTGTTGTACAAGTGTTTCGACCTCGATTCGACATCAATGAATAAAAATAATTGTTTGCATGGCAATACTCACATGCGCAGCGGTCATTCTGATCTGCTGGTCCCATCGTTTGGTGAACAATGAACCAGTGTCTTCCGTATCCTGGTTTACATCCCCCAGTCCACCGGCCTTCCCTTGTGCGTCATTCTCTTCTCGTGCCGCTTCAAACCAGATTAATTTGTCAACTTGGTCGATGTGTTCCTTGGGGCGGCCTTGTTCGATCATCTTGCGCGCCATTGTCTCCGCGGCCCCAGGTGTGAGATCTAATAACGCACCAAGACCGCTAAAGGAAATGTTGTTGTATATCCGCGAGCTCGCAAGAACATTGTGCTCCATTACCGCTCGATCAAGGACGGTCGTTGGCCCTATACGCGTGCTGGCGCCATCGACGAGATCACCATCTTCGAGCGTCGACGATAGCCTGTCGTTCGTGGAGAGCGCAATCTGAGCTAGTCGTCCGACCTCCTGCTGAGCCTGCCCCTGCCGAGTCTGTGTTTGTACTGCTAGAAGGCCAGGGTCCTGGAACATCGCTGTAAGTGTGGAATTGCAGTTTGACGGCTGCTGTCTCTGCGTGTGCTTCTGCTTCGAGGAATGGTCCTCTGGGCTCTGCGCGCTCGGGGAATGTGGTGGAGAGGAAGGAGGCGAGTGGGTGCGAGAAGAGGGTGTCTACTTCGGGGGCGTTCAGCACTGGCTGGTTGGGAGGCGTGGGTATTGACATTGTGGGAGCAACAACGATGACGGAGGAATAGACATAGACTGACCTTGAGGGTGTTGTCGAGAATGAGTACGACTACGCTGTGCATTTCATAGGTGATGTTGTTGTTGTGTGAGTGAGGCACGCTGTGAATATGGGAAGGGCGGAGGAGAGTACTGTATGCACGGAGTCATGAGTACCTCGTTTCCGGCGAGAAAGGGGTCGAGGATGCAAAGGAGTGGCAGTTTGTCTTTGTCTTGAGGAAGACCAATCTGTGCACGCACCATGCACAGTGTTTCAGCACAGAATTCCAGCGCAATGAAAGGTAGGAGAGAAAGAGGACCTCCTCAAACACTTCCCGTCTCTTGAAGGTCAACTGTGTTACAATCAAACGACGAACAGGGAGGACAGGACGCGTCAGGACGTACCGTGGTATCCTCAATCATCTTGCCGTCGTCGTCGATCCTTCCCCCTGGGAGTGCGGTGTCACCAGCATATGAGCTGAGCGTCTTTGCTCGTCTGTCAAGTTCAAGTATAGCAGTCGGTTCCATTCCAGGCTGCTACTGACGCCTTACTGGCTAAGTAGAACATAAAGATTGCCCGCTCGTCCTACGAACAGTGCTACGAGCACTGCGGCGCTATGGGCACGGGGGTATGGCGGGGCTGGACGCTTTGTACGATGCGTTGAGAGGTTGCGGAGGCAGGAAGACGAGTTGATCGGCCGTGTAGTTTGAGGTCATGTTGTGAAGCCAATCGGCGTGATATGTGTCGTCTCGCTTGGCAGCAATTCTCTTGAGGCATTTGTAGGTGAGTCCGAGATCCTTTAAGTTTTAGTGCAGAGCGGTTGTTGATATGGGTTGGTCGTGGTAGATGGCAAGCCATGCGCAAAAACACTGATCTCCGAGACTCCAGCAAAGAGTCGATGGATGACACGATCTGCAGAATTGTCAGTATACATGTTGCTGGGAGAGTGAGAAGGTACACACAGGTCGCATGGTAGGCTGAGCTGTGAGTTCATCCTGAAAAATGGAAATGCTCAAGTAATTTCGGTCCGAACTTTTGCTGAACCTGAACTGGACCCTTCCGAACCTGAACCGATGGTCCAGTTCAAGGTTCAGGTAATTCCCTGAACCGAACCTGAAGTTCGGTCCGAGGTTCAGCAAAATTGTTGAAGAACCGGACTGAACCGGACTTCGGCAACCCTACTTGGTGTGGAAGAATGACAAGTCGAAGCCCAATCCTTACATGGAACCGGCCTCGTGTTCGTTGTATCATCCCCTTGTATCATTCCTGCGTCATTAACATCCACCCTTAGCCACAACCCTTGAAGACGTTTGACTTGACCTTGCCAAGGAGGATGCGGCCGATGCGGCTCGAGGGCGTATCTCGCCTCACAAGGTCATGCTGACCATGTTCCTTACAATGGCCCTTGATCTCGAAGAACAACAGTACACCCTGGATAATTTGTTTCTTTAATGGGGCTGAGTCCGGCTGACCCGAATCTTTAGGCGTAACCTTCAACTTGAGGTCTCAAAAATAAAAGGAACACGGACAAGCAAGCAATTGGCAGATCTCGAAGAAGAGTGCACGTCGCTACGCAACCGAATTCAACATTGGTGGCAGGCACAACTTGTTTATACAGTACACCGTGTGTTGCCCCTCTCGTCGCGCAGTCCCTCGCGGCTCTCCCTGATGCTGCTGAGTTGCTACCTGTGGAACCTGCCGAATCTATCCCCCTTTACCTTCCCTCGTCCCTTCCCCAACACCTTCGACAGTTACCCGAACTCACCACTATGCTGGAGAAGGAGCATTGGCTTCACATCGCTCAAGCTGATGACGCCCTGGCAGAAATCAGACGCCAACGTCGGATTATTTCGGGGCTCTGGCAATTCAAAAGACTCAATGTCAATGGCACAGGTAACAGGGCCTCCACGCGAATGCAAACGCTATACAATCGATTCAAGCTCCATACTGAATGCAGTACTGGGTGCTACCGTGCAGCACGTTGTGCTCTTCTTATTCTCGATCCGAGTGGAAGTTGGCAAACCCGTTTGAAGGACCTCAAGGACAACAATATTTGTGGGCCTGGAAAGGATGATGACACGTCGGGAAACAGTCGTTTTGAGCCTTCTTGGATATGGTTAGTCCCTCGCATCCATTCAGCCCCTGATATGGGGGACTCTGAACTAGTTCTCGACAATAGTCTTCAAGTTGAGTGGGCAAAAGTTCATGCACGGAAACATCGTTGGGAGGAGGAGGTGTTACTTATACAGGAGGAAATGCGTAGGGTAGTAATGTTTCATCAGTGGAAGGCTCAATGGTGGCAAAGTCAGGCTCAGCGCCGCACTGATGGTGACCTTAGTGTCATTCATGGTGTTGCAGCATATGCGGAGAAGCAGGCACACCTCTATAAGTGTCTTGCTCAGAGTTGTGTAACTTCTTGGCTGCCCATATTAAAGGGTAATGGTGCTACTCCTGATTGGGATGCACATTATCCTTCTATGCCAGCTATAGCTGGTGAGACTTTTACTGATGGTAATAGTGAAGTTGATAATGGTGATGATGATAGTGCTGAAGAGATGGATGATAGTGAGAATGAGAATGAGGGGGGTGATAATGTAGATATTGATCTATTTGAATTAGAAATCTAATTTCTTGTTTCTATATTATAATTATTTGAAATGATATTATAATAACTTATAACTATAATCTACAATTCATTACAATTGCCCCAAACACATTTATAATCATTTACGATGTTATTACAATTGCCCTAAACCCAATTACAATCATTTACAATGTTATTACAATTGCCCCACATCAGGAAAAGTGTCAGTACTTTTTCTTGTCTTTCAGTACTTTTTTCATGACTTTTTTGTCTTTCTTGTCTTTTTTAAAAGTCAAAAGACAAAAAAGACATGAAAAAGTACTAAAAGACAAAGAAAAAGTACTGACACTTTTCCTGATGCAAACCCAATTACAATCATTTACAATGTTATTACAATTGTCCCAAACCCATTTACAATCATTTACAATGTTATTACAATTGTCCCAAACCAATTTACAATCATTTACAATCATTTACAATGTTATTACAATTGTCTCAAACCCAAGGGGGTGGCGGGATGAAAATCGAGTACTAAGGGTAGAACTTTTTTATTTCGGCCAGGTGACCCCCCCCCCCCCCACCTTCCTAAAGTAGTATGTTGTACCCACGTATATTTGTTTTTCCAAGAATAAATAACATGAACGCATATTACTCAGCGTTGGATTCTTTCGTTCCGTTACACTTGTTCTACGGTCTGCACCTATCTATGGCTCATGAATTCAACGTTTTTGTCCACACACCAACTTTTGGTGTATCCTGCCAGGAATCTGTCAAGCGGAACATTAAACAAGCAAGCCTCGATCGACACCTCAACCTCCTCAACGCTGACAAACTGTGTGCCCATATCTTCTGGTTGCCCCTCGTTTTATGTAGACAGGAAATAGCCAGGTTCATCATGTTCTATGTCCCCATACCCCGGATGTACTTCTAGATCTAATAAAAAGTCCTCTCTACAGTAAAACCTGGCGCAGTTCGTCTTCGACAAGCAAATACTGAGTCCTGCACTTTATTACACTGCACGTTCTCCCTTCTCTTGTTCCCCTTATCTCTATTGCTCGCCTTTTGGACTTCAGACGCTCACATGTCACATGATCTTGTAGGTTTAGGTGGGTTGTCTGCCAGGCTGACAGTCTGCGTCGCACGCCTCCTGCGAGTATCCGGAGGGTCTTGGATGACTTTCCAAAGACGTTGGATGAAACATACAACCGCACGCTGCGGGGTATCGATGAGGAGAAACAAGAATACGCACAACGACTTTTCCAAATTCTGATGCCTCAGTGTCTACTATTCGACGACTTCGTGTCGAAGAACTCACCGCAATGATCATCATTTACCTGCTCCATTTGGGCGCTCGATTGCCTTTTTGGGCCATTTTCCCAGGCGTCAAACTTTTTTTTTTTCGGTACCAAGCCCCCCCCCCCCCCCAACCCTAGGTTCGGGATCCACGTTCCGCCACCCCCTTGCTCAAACCCATTTACAATCATTTACAATGTTATTACAATTGTCCCAAACCCATTTACAATCATTTACAATGTTATTACAATTGCCCCAAACCCATTTACAATCATTTACAATGTTATTACAATTGTCTCAAACCCATTTACAATCATTTACAATGTTATTACAATTGCCCCAAACCCATTTACAATATTGTCATTAAAGGTTGTGGTATTATACACATCGCCAATAGGGCAGCTGCCCTGCTATTGTGATTAAAATGGCAGCTACGACTCTGAATGTGCCATCTCTGAGGTTATAGACGATGATCCGGGATTCAGACTTGGACTTCTTGTCAAGGCTGTAGGCGGCCTGAGGCAGGAGTTCGAGAGGTCGGACGATGATCGTGAGGGATGATGACAGTGAAAATGTTGATGGTGCGGCTCCCGGCTGACGGGCCCAGGCACTTCGACACTCAGTTCTGAGCATGGCTCAGAGGCAGGGTGTGATGACTGTGTAATGCTGGTGTCATAATGAGTCCAGGATGACTGGTGATGACTGATCGTAACCGGTTGTGAACAAATTTTTCAGTCATCATAAATATTGTGACCGATAACCAGAAAACTTTCAAACCCATGTAACTGCAACCGATGGTTCGGTTGCTTGCGGTTATGTTGTGTCCGGTTACCGGTTAATTACCGGTTATAGTAACCGGACCTTCAAACTCTAAATAGGACCCTTATGCAGTGGGAACTGGAGATGCGTTGCAGAATTCGACGCTCATTAGAATACTGAATCAGCTATACCATTATATACATGTCTTATACACAACTTAGGCCAAAGAAAGGCTTGGTGACCTCACATAATATCGTGGGAAAACTATACAGTTTTCACTTGTGGCTGGCGTGTGGCTGATCTTTGCTTCCGCTTCGATCGTGCGTCGCAAAGAGAACGAGGCACACCCTAACCTCTCAGGCCTCAGGCTGCCAATAGCTTCGTCAGGTCTCATTGAGGCTAGTGAAAAGGAACAATTCATCGAGATCTGGCTCACCCACTTAAAGGTGAGTAGTTTTTTTATTATAATCCCACGGTCCACGGATGCCTAACAACTCAACTAAGTCTTCTGCGAAGTCATCGTGTTCATCACTCCACTCCCGCACTTCCTCTGTATCCAGTGCAGCCAGATCAAGTGCAAAGGCAATTGGGCAAGGCATCAAGCGCATCAAGAAAGGCGCCAATGCAATCATTTGGCCTCTTAATCAGGCTAAACATGCACTATCCAATGTTTCGTCTCCAGTTATCAGTGATGCAGAGGACCCAACTACTGACGATCAAGCCAGCATCAAGACCAATGGATTGCTAGAGGTTATCACAGTTGGATCCAACAAGGAGCTGGATGACCTTGAGAAGGAACTCGGTGCGTTTACTTACTATTTTTTCCTCACTGTCTTACTCATTTCAATTTCAGCGGCGGTCAAGGAAACTTGGAGGTCTTCTATATATTCTTTCTTCAAACCTAAAGTAATGATCAAGGTACACAAGGGCCATGTTGCCCACTTCTTCACCTGCTCCTCAAAGAAATGCAAAACCGAGGCACGAGGCGTTTGGCACTATCAAGACAAAGGCGACAAGTCTTCGACCGCCAACCTCTGGCACCACGCAGTTCGCTGCTTTGGCGAGGATACGGTCAACGAGGCTGTAGGTGGGGTATCTGGTGGCCAGCGGAGCGGTAACATTTTGAGTGCCTTCGCCAGTCAAGGGCAAAAACCCATTGTGTATTCTCATCGTGCATACTCAGGCCCTGAGTTCCGGTGAGTACATGCGCTATACCTACAGTACCTTTCTTTGACTCATGTACATCAGTGCCCACATTGCAAAATGGGTTGCCGAAAGCAATCGCCCAGCAACTATCGTCTCCGATCCCAAGCTCGTCAATCTTCTCACAACAGGACACCCCCACCTCAAGGTTCCATCTCCTAACACCATTCGTCGTGACATTCTCGCAGCCTATCTGAAGTGCCACAAACGTATCGTCAAGCTCCTTCAGGATCACTCAGGGCGTGTCCATTTTGCGACTGATGCATGGACGTCAATCAATCACCACACATTCGTTGCTTGGACTGTGCACTTTGAGTACAATGGGGCCATGTTGGCTTTTTTATTGGATATCATCGAGGTTTCTGAATCTCATACTGGCGTGGCATTGGCCCGGGCATTTCAGAAGATGCTCAAGATGTTTGGGCTTCAAGACCGGGTAAGTTTGTAGCCTCGTGTTATGCTCTCAAGCTTATCATTTCTACAGATCCTTGCTGTGAATGCTGACAATGCAATGTCGAACAACACGCAGGGGGAAGCACTCATGAATATGGACAACTCATTCTTGATGGAGCATTGTGTTCGTTGCTTCAACCACACCTTGCAGCTCTCTGCGAAAACCCTTCTGCGCCCTTTCAATGCTGGGTTAGACAAGGCAACCAAACATGGTAACGATGATGATATTGACCTCCTCGACTTGGACATCAATGGCAACGACTGCGAAGATGGTAAAGATGAAGAAGAAGACAAAGACAAAGACAAAGACAAAGACAAAGACAAAGATGAAGATGAAGACCTTCTGGACCTAGACGGCGCAGATAACCTTGATGACAGTGTCGATGAGTTGGACGAATTGGATCCGGATAACAAGCCACCTCAATTACCAAACTGGGAAAGTACTATACCATCCCTCCATCGCAGCCGCCATGAAGCTCACACGCAAGAAGATGGACCGCTACTACTCGCTTACTGACTCCTCCTCTACATATCGTATCGCCATGATCCTACATCCGGGAATGAAGCTGGAATATTTCTGCAACCAGAAGTGGAAGGGAGAATGGATCGAAGAAGCCGAGTCTCTGGTCTGGGAGGAGTACATTGCAGAATATGAGAAGGTGGCCGATGAATCCAACGCGACGCCCACAAAGAACTCGAAGACCGAGAACAATGGTGGATTCACGTCTTTCGGCAACCTTTCTGTTACCTCTGCTCCCGCGCCAGCGAGATCCAGAAGTACCTCAATCACCCTGTCGAGAACGTGAAGGACCCTTTGAGGTGGTGGGTGGACATGTTGAAGTGGGCGCGGAACGGATCGACGGAGTGCCCGTCGGAGCGCCCGGGTATGTGACACCCACGCGCACACACTACAGCATGCATTGTGGATGCCACCTTTGACAGCACCACGCGTGCACCTATTCAGTAGTTAGTACATAGACTTATTTAGTACTTACCGTAGTCTCGGGGCAGTGTGCCCTCGCCGTACATATAGAGCACAGGAGTGGGCAAGCTCCCTCAGTCATCGTGCCACACGCGCGATACTGAGGTGAGCAAGCCATCCAACCTACTTATCATTATACTATACTCACACAGATTAGTTACATTGTCCCTACAGGTAAATACAGATATAGTCATCGTGCCGCACGCACAATACTGAGTTACATTGTCCCTACAGACAATCGCGCACGTCCGCTTTAACTCACCCTAGGTTTATATACTTGCATCAGGTTATGGGCCCTGCCAAGCCTGCTAGTACCACTGCCAGTTCATCATCTGCTTCCGCCACCACCATGTCTAACAGCACCCCAACCTCCATTGAGAAGCTCCCGGCGAACATCCCCCAACTTGAACCAAACGGCTCCAACTGGGCCATCTTCATGATGCGCTTCCGGGGCACCATGCAAGTCACTTGCCAGTGGCCATACTTCACTGGAAGTAAGGCCTGTCCTAGGCCAAAGGATGTCGACAACCCAACGGAAGCAGAAATTGATGCGGCTGAAACATGGGAGTACGAGGACTCTGTGGCGAGCTACCTTCTCTCGCAACGCCTTCCCGACACCACTGTCATGCACCTTAACAGTTGTGCAACAACCCAAGAGCGCTGGGAATCCGTGACCAAGGAGTACCAGGCCAAGTGTCACCGCCGGTACGGACGAGACGATTAGAGCTCGGTAGTGCTGGTTGTTGTCTTTTCCTCCTTGGGCTTTGGGGCGTCGAAGCACGTACAACGTTCTCCTTTGTGCACTAAGTCGGGAAAGACCTCCTGGCAGAAGGCGTACTTGGGTAGAGCGACCGTGTCCTTGCTGGGACGCTGGGTCATAAGCTAAGCCTTTATAGCGGCTTTAGGAGACTGAGGAGTAACGGGTTCCCGCCTTATCAGTCCGTCGATAAGACCCCGCTTTGAATAGAAGGAGGAGACTTCTGTTATTTGGACAGGAGACTCAACTTGCCGCTACCTGGCCAAGTTGGTCGTCCTTAAGTACACCAAGAAAGTTACAAACGTGTACAAAGTATTAGAAACCAAACATGAGGGGCACAGCAATCTGAAACAACACGATGCTGGTCTGCTGTCCATCCACATCAAAACGAGGCACTACACGCATCAATGACAAGTGATCCGATCAATCCATACAGTACTAACCCGGTTCAGGAACTTACCCCGGTCCACGAGGCGTACAAGCTAGCCTCGTCCCAGGAGCCGGTTACATCACACCGCTGCTTAGACTAGATGTCCACATCTAGTCCATACCCCCTCTGAACTGGGTCGTCCTCCTCCCTCAGTACCCTCGGGTGCGTTGCTCGGGGCACCCCACCATCCGGAGATTGCCTGTCTTGCTGCCCAGCCGGGCCAGCTCAAGGCGCGCCCTTGACGCCTCCTGGGCCTCCCGCATACCTCGCTGCTCGGCCTGGAGGTGGTCGATGCGGAGCTTGATGTCCAGGAGCGAGATCTCGAGCTCCCTGAAGCGTGCGACCTCGGCCTGGAGGGGCCAGTCCCCGTTGTCCCGCACCTCCTGGACGAGCATGCTGTAGACGCTAGAACTCCCCTTAAGTAGGGCGAGCAGCCAGGGTTGCAAGGGGAGGACGACGTCTTCGTCCTCACTGTCGATGTCGCGCTCGGCGTATACCTCGGCAACATAGGGGGTCTCACCCGGGGAGTGACTCTTGGGGAGCCCCGCGATCCTACCGTCGGCGAGCTGCTTGACCCACCATGCGGGTTGGTAGTACCCGTCTTGGATGGGGATGACGAAGTTAGGGGCCCTCTCCTTGATGTTGAGTACGTACCCCTCTGGTGCGTCCTCTCTTGGCTGCACGCGGGCCAGTGCCTCTTCGAAGCGGAGCTTCTGCAGGGCCATCTGCTCGCCCCAGTTGTCGGACTCGGTGCGGTGGTCAGCTTCCCTCTTACGGATGGTGGCCAGGAGTCCCTGGGCAATGTGCATGAGGGAGATGGGGTCGTTCGGCTCCAGCTGGAGGCCGACGGCGGCAGTAGACGGTGAGAGGGGTGGTGCCATTGGGGGCGGTGTCCCTCTGGGCGAACAGACGGAGGGGTTGTTGGAGGCGTCGGACATAACTCACCCGTGGAATACGCAGTATTGGTCGTGGCAGAAGCAACGATGTAGGAGGATGTGGTCTTGGGGGAGCTTATTGAGGTACAAGTAGAGGAAGTGTCGGAAGGGCTGGCTGGGGGCGAACTCGGAGTAGGCGGGCTTTTTATCCCTGGTGACGGTGCAGTGGAGACGTTCGATGAGGGGTCGCTTTGGTAGACGGGGGACGATGTGGAATTGCAGGTGTAGGAGTAGGACTTGTTGGAGTGGCCGCGAGTCCTTCTTGTCGTCGCGGATGTACTCAAGAAGGGGTTGGTTGGTTGGTCGAGAGGCCAGGGTGGAGAGGATGGCGGTTTCAGCGTTCCCTGTCGCCCTTTTATCTTCTTGGTTGGGCGTCTCTGTTGGTACTCCTTGATCAGGCCATCCGCGTGGACCTGGTCAGCAGGTTCCCATGTGTTGTCGTGATCGGGGTATCCCTTCCATTTGATCAGATACTGAAGGCGCTTGGTGCGCCCATATTGCCTGTGACCTTCGATGCGTTCCACCTCAAATTCTTCTTCTCCATTGATAAGGTCTGGTGATGGCCGGGAGAAGTTAGGCCCGTGGGCGGCCGTCTCATGATAGGGCGATAAGAGGGATGCATGGAACACGTCGTGGATGTTCCATGAGATGGGAAGTTTCAGCTTGTACGCCACCGGTGAGACTTCTTTGATGACCCTGAAGGGTCCATACCGTTTCAGGGCCAGCTTGGTCTTCTGATGTCGGACTTTCAGGTGGGTTGCCTCGAGCCAGACTTCTTCTCCGACCTTGTATTGTGATGGGATTACCGATTTTCCTTTTGCGACTTGGTTGATGGCATCGATGGCCTGGGCTCGCTTTTCGTTCATGACGGAGACTCGATTTTCGGCGGTTTCGTTCCTTGATGGTGGCGTTTCCGCTGGGAGCAACTCCGGTTCGTACCCCAGAAGGATTTGATTGGGCGATAGACCAGTCGTCTCGTTTCTCCGGTTGTTGTGTACCGCCGACGCTATCGTCAGCCAGTGGGTCCAGTCTTCGGGGGCCGACGACGTTACGAGTCGGAGGTATTGTTCTACCCATTGGTTTTTCCTTTCGGAAATCCCATCTGTTTGCGGGTGGAAGGCCGTTGACAGGTTCTGCTGGGTAGTCAGCTTTTTCGCGAGTTCTCGGCCAAAGTGGGAGGTGAAGCGTGGGTCCCTATCGCTGATAACCTTGGTGGGGAGTCCGAACCATCTATAGACGTTATCCAGGTATAGTTGGGCTATCCCTAGCCCAGTTATCGTTGTGGAACATGGAAGGAAGATGGCTGCTCGCGAGCATCCGTGGTCCACGATGGTGAGGATGGCGTCCTTCCCTTTGTGCATCGGTAGTCCCATAATGAGGTCCATTGCCACTTGTTGGAAGGGGAGGGTCTGTTCGTCGGTGGTTATGCGGAACAGGGGAATCTTCCTCCTGTGAGTTATGATTTTGTTTTGTTGGCAAGTTGCACATCCTTTGACGTAGTTGGCGATCCACTGGTTCATCCCTGGCCATCGCGGTCCTTGTCTTGCTCGCCTTATCGTTTCGTCTCTCCCTGGGTGTCCCGCGGTGACGTGGTCGTGGGCGAGGATCATGGCCATCCTTTTTCTCTCTTCGGGGAACGGTGTGGTTTCCAAGTTTGACCGATTTATGAATTTCGAAGGTGGGAGTACGGTGACTCCTTGGTTATCGTCCTTTCCCTGGTCTATGCCTGGTGGTCGTGACAGCGCATCGGCTGGGACGTTGTCCTTCCCTGGTACGTGTTGTATTTCGTAGTCGTACTCTTGGAGGTCTGCGTGCCAGCGTGCCGTTCGTCTGTTCAGGTTTCGTGGTGACTTCCAATACTGGAGGTTGGCGTGGTCGGTTAGGATGGTGAACGGTTCCTTCGTCCAGCCTAGGTATGGTCACCAGTGTGTGAGGGATTTCATCACGGCTAGCAGCTCCCTCTCGTATATGTCATAGTTCCGCTCTGCTGGGATGAATGTTGCGGAGTAGTAGGCGACTGGGTGCGTGACTGGTTTTGAGCGTTTGGCCAAAGTTGGTGAGGTTTCTCCCCTTTGCGAGAGTACGGCGCCCACGCCGTATGCGGAGGCGTCTGTTTGGAGGTAGAATCGCTTATTAAAGTCAGGTTGTGTGAGCACTGGGCTGCAGCACATCTTGGATTTTAGTTCCTCGAACGCTCGGTGCTGGCTTTCTCCCCAGTGCCAATCGGTGGTTTTCTTTGTGAGGTCCAATAGTGGGCGGGCGATTTTTGAGTAATTCGGGACGAAGTATCGATAATAGCCGGTGAAGCCTAGGAATTGTCGTACTTCGGTCGGGGTGCGGGGGACTGTCCAATCCGCAACCCCTTTGAGTTTTGTGGGGTCCATGCGTATTTTATTCTTTCCGACGATCACCCCTAGGTAGTCGATCTCGTCCTTTGCGAAGTCGCATTTTTCCGGCTTCAGGTATAGATCGTTTTCTTCGAGTTTGTCGAGAACGAGGTGTGTGTAGTTCGCGTGCCTCTGTTGATGTTGTTTTTCGGTTTCACCTTCCCTTGGTTTAGTGTGGATGGCGATGTCGTCCATGTATACCGATAGCCATCCCTGTGCCACTTCCCTTCGAAAGATGGTGTTCATCATCATCTGGAAGGTGGCCGGCGAGTTGGTGAGACCGAAGAACATAACGGTTGGTTCAAACAGCCCCTCGCTGGTGAGGAAAGCCGCTTTCCATTCGTCCCCCTCTTTGATGCGGATGTTATTGTAACCCCATCTTACATCGAACTTGGTGAATAGGGTGCACCCGCTAAGGCGGTCGATGGTCTGGGGAATCAGGGGGGAAACGTTTCTGTTTTTCACGGTCCACTTGTTAATCGGGCGGTAGTCTTGTACTGGGCGTAGCTTTTTGTCTTTCTTTTTGACGAAGAAGAAGTTGGCGGCGTAGGGGCTCCAGGACTCTCGTATGGTTCCCCTTTTGAGGTGTTTGGCCACGAATCTGTGCATTTCCTCTCGTTCAGCTTGGTTGAGGGGAAGGAGCCTTGCTGGGAGCGTTGCAGGGGCGTTGGGGAGTAGCTCGATGGCATGGTCCCATACAGTGTGCCTGGGCAATCGTTGCGACTGTTCCTCGCTGAACACCTTCTTGTGTCGTTCGTATTCGGTCGGGATGGCGTGTGGTGGGTTTTCGTTTGGTTGGGCCGGGTGTACCGTGACGCGACCTATGTAGTATCGGTCCTGGTTGGGTTTTCGGGGAACGTTTCGGTTCCTTGGCACGAAGGTCGCTTTCTTGGCGTTATGGGCGCGTAAGACGATTGGTAGTTGGGTGTGGTCGATCCAACCCCTCTTCCAATCTATTTTTGGTTGGGCCGCCGCAAACCACGAGTACCCTAGGATGGCTTTGTGGTCGCCTAGGTCCGATAGGAAGAACCTTAGCTGGGTTCGCGTTGATCCGGTTTGTACTTGTAGGTCGGTGTAGAATTTGACCTCGCCGTCCCGGTTCTCTGTCCCGTCGACGTTGAATAGTTTTCGCGGTCTTGCTAGTTGTTTGATTGGTAGTCTTAGCCACCTAGCGTAGGTGAGGTTCATGAAGTTCTCTGTTGCCCCGGAGTCGACCAGGGCGATTGTTTCGGCTCTTTTTGCGATAGAATGGATATAGCATCGGACTGTCATTGATTTTCGTGCTGATATATATACATCGCTATTGCTATTGCTTCCCTGCTTAATCAGTGCCGACCTGATTAAGCCGTGGGAAAATCCTGTGGGTCCTCTTCTCCTACTTCCTTTGCCAGCTGTTGTTTCTCGTCGAAGGTCATCGCGTTGATCTCTGCTTTAAGGAAGGCGACTCTGTCCACCTCGGGGGCGTCCCTTTCGTAGACGGTCTCTTCGCTTGGGTCGAAGTCAATGAGGTTCGCCCTTGCTTTCCCTTTGCTTGGGCAAGCTCGGGCGAA
Source organism: Russula emetica (assembly GCA_015178925.1). NCBI lineage: Eukaryota > Fungi > Basidiomycota > Agaricomycetes > Russulales > Russulaceae > Russula > Russula emetica. The sequence continues at coordinate 43,923 of WHVC01000084.1, read as the reverse complement.
GTGTCCTATTTCTCCGCAGTTGAAGCAGGCATTGCTGTTGCTTCTGGGGGGAAAGTTGGCGACATTGGCCCTGGAGCGCCAGTTGTTTCGTCCTCGTGCTTGCGATTGCCCTCCTCTTTGTTGATAGAAGTTGGGCGCTCTCGACCTACTGAGGTCCATTGGTACGGTTTGGTTATTCATCCATCTCGGGGCGTTCGACGAGTGGTACGGTTGTCGGTATGGTTGTGGGTTTGCTGGCCTTTGGAAGAAGGGACGTCGTTGTCCTCTGTTCTGTTGGAAGGGGAGGTTCGCCCTGTTGTCTGCCTTAGTTGGATCGTGTCGTATCGCAAGTAAATCGCGGATGGTTCTCTGGGCGATGGTGCTTTCTATGGCCCTTTGTTTCATGGCTTCGTATCCCCTTACTGGTGGGCTGGCCATGACGTCCGTCATTGTTTTCGGGGTGAGACCGAGTAGGAAGAGTCGGGTTGTTGCGTTGTCTCCCGCAGTGTAGCCAGCTCTTCGGGCCAGTTCTTCGAACTTTGATATGTATAGGTCTATCTCGCCTGGCTTCATGGCTAGGTTTTGTAGGGCGGTGCGGGCTCGGTCTTCTTTGGCCGAATCGAGGTATTGGGCGGCGAATTCCGTTAAGAACTGGTCCCATAACATGGGGACATTGTCGGCGATGGGGTCTAGTGCGTCGAGCATGGCTCCTATGTCTCTAGTCCACCCCGTGACGTCTTCTCCTTTCATGTGGGTGAGGGTGAAGGTGATTTTTTTCATGGGGGAGTTGAAGCCGCTTACGTCCGCGTTGAGGCGTAGGTACCCTTTTACTTCCTTGATGAAGTCGTCGGCTTTGGTTCTGTCGCCGTCGAACGTTTCCGGGAGTTTGCCCATGGCTCGCACATCTTGTGCTACGGCTACCGGTTGGAGTGGGTTCGGTCCCGCTCCTCCGCCACCTCCTCCTCCTCCACCGCCTCCTCCTCCGCCGCCTCCACCTCCTCCCGATGGAGGGGCGCGTTGGAGGGCTTTCTGGAAGGCTTTGGTGACGTTGGCTTGGGCGGCGGTCGTTGCGGTGGTAGTGGTGGTGGTTTGGGTTGCCATTGTTGTTGTCTTTTGAGGTTTCGTCAGGGTGGTTTGGGTAGTTTGTGGTTTTTGTTTTGTCGCTACTGCTTGTGCGAAGGATGTACCTCGTTGGATCGGGCTTCGGCGAATTTGCTCGTTTATTTGGTGGTCCTCTTCGTCTGAGGAATCTCTGCTCGGTTTTTCCCTGGCCGGTTCTTTTTCTTTGACCGGTTCTTCTATCACTATACTCGGGGTGGTTGCGTCGCTGGCTTCGATGCTAATGTCGAAGTTGTGTATACTAGGTTCGGGTTGTCCAAGTACGAATTCTTTCCTGTTTGCTCCTGATAGGATGCGATGCCACACTCCGTTGTGTATGGTCACTGGTCCAGCGTCTTTGATCTCTAGGTCGCTGTTCCTGCAGAATAGTTGGATGGCTTTCCCTTTCTTGTTGGCTGACTCGTGTGCCTCGAGTATTCTGATCCTTGAATTAGGTCTTGTGACGATCAGCTGTTCTTTTGTTAGGTATCTTGGGTGGTTGGTGTCTACGCTGTCTTTGCTGCTGCTAGCCGTAGTTTTAAGAAAGTTGAGTCTAATGTCACCGCCGGTACGGACGAGACGATTAGAGCTCGGTAGTGCTGGTTGTTGTCTTTTCCTCCTTGGGCTTTGGGGCGTCGAAGCACGTACAACGTTCTCCTTTGTGCACTAAGTCGGGAAAGACCTCCTGGCAGAAGGCGTACTTGGGTAGAGCGACCGTGTCCTTGCTGGGACGCTGGGTCATAAGCTAAGCCTTTATAGCGGCTTTAGGAGACTGAGGAGTAACGGGTTCCCGCCTTATCAGTCCGTCGATAAGACCCCGCTTTGAATAGAAGGAGGAGACTTCTGTTATTTGGACAGGAGACTCAACTTGCCGCTACCCTGGCCAAGTTGGTCGTCCTTAAGTACACCAAGAAAGTTACAAACGTGTACAAAGTATTAGAAACCAAACATGAGGGGCACAGCAATCTGAAACAACACGATGCTGGTCTGCTGTCCATCCACATCAAAACGAGGCACTACACGCATCAATGACAAGTGATCCGATCAATCCATACAGTACTAACCCGGTTCAGGAACTTACCCCGGTCCACGAGGCGTACAAGCTAGCCTCGTCCCAGGAGCCGGTTACACCAAGAGCGCATACGCGCAGGCCGATCTCCACCAGGCGTTTCTGGACATGCGGTGTGCGAAGGGAGGGGATATCCGAGAATTCTTGGCCACCCTTTGCTACAAGAAAGAGGAGTTAGCGGCTGCAGGAGTAGTCATCACAAACAAAGAATATGAACGCATCATACTTCGAGGTATCCCCAGCGAACTGGTGACATTTGCGTCGCACCTCCTCTCCTCGGTCCTCATCGTCTCCAATGCATCATCTGTCAACGTTGACGCCCTCATCAACCAAATAAATGAGGAGGCTGACAGGTTGAAGACTCGGTGTACGTGGGGACAACATGGCCATGGAGGGAAGAAAGAAGGCACCTCGGATGAGGCCCTAGCAGCCATCGGATCCGATGATGGGAGAAAGAAACGCTGCAAGGGCAAATGTCACAACTGTGGCAAGCCCGGACACTGGGCAAAGGAATGCTGCTCCCCCAAGAAAGACAAGGAGGAGAGCGCTGGTTCGCAGACCGTGCAGGCATTGGGCACCAGCTCTAAGCCTGAGAACAAGCCAGTGGGCTCGGCAAATGTCATCTATGACTTTGAAGGGGATGGTTTCTGGATGGCCGAGGAGGAGAGCATTGATCTCGCCTCAATCGTTGGCGCGGAGCTGGACCCACTGCTGGGCGCATCAGACGACATTGAAGTCACGCCGCAGTGTGAGGGGGAGGAGATAGATTTGGCGGATGAAGAATGGGTAGGGGCAGTTATCACCCCAGCTGATGATGATAATCGTATTTGTGTCGAGCTATACGACTCGGGCACAACACGACATATCAGCCCATACAAGTCTGATTTCATATCTTACGCACCTTTGGCACCCCCAGTATTCTTGAACACCGCCAATCAACAGCGATTCCCGGCCATCGGACGCGGGACACTCGTTGTACAAGTGCCGAATGAGGGCACTGAGTCGGCCCTAACCCTCCATGGAGCGTTGCACGCGCCTGCCATCAGCTACACCCTCGTATCGATTGCAGCACTGGACGAGGAGGGATACCACGCCCATATTGGAGCTGGGCAGCTTGAGCTCATGTCTCCTCAGGGGGAGCGCATCGGTCGCATCCCTCGCACCCATGGACGACTGTATAAAGTCGTGCATGTGCTGGACTCTGCCAACACCGTTGAGCCTGTATCGGTCATGGAACTCCATCGCCGCCTGGGACACATTGCAGTTGAGAGTGCTCACAAACTTGTCAAAAGCGGCGCCGTCATAGGGGTGGAACTGGACCCGAACTCGCCGGAAATGGACTGTGACGCGTGCATATTCACGCGCGCCACCCGCTTGCCTATACCCAAAGTCAGGATTAGTCCACCAGCCCAAAATTTCGGAGATGAGATACATACCAATGTATGGGGACCAGCCACCATCGCCACTCGCCAAGGCCGAAGGTACTTCGCGACCTTCACGGACGACGCAACAAGGTACACCATAACGTACCCTCTGCGCACCAAGGATGAGGTCCTCCAGGCCTACAAGTCATTCGAGGCCTGGGCTACCACCCAGCACCACTGTCGGGCGATCAAAGTCTTGCGATCTGACCGAGGGGGAGAGTACCTGAGTGGGGAGTTTGATCAGCATCTGGCAAAAGCAGGCACAGCAAGAAAACTGACGACGCACGACACACCGCAGTTGAACGGCATTGTGGAGCGTCTCAATCGCACCCTGCTTGAGCGCATCTGCGCGTTCACCCACACCAGCGGCCTGCCCAAGTCTTTGTGGGGCGAGGCACTGCGCCATGTGACCTGGCTGAAGAACCAGACGGCCACACGCGCGCTCAATGGTAAAACACCATTCGAGGCGTTGTACGGCCAGCCACCGGACCTGTCCGCCCTTCGCACATGGGGAACCCCGGTCCTGGTACACAGCTCCAATGGTTCGAAGCTGGATGTGCGCGCGCGCGAGGCCCGTTGGCTCGGACTTGATGTCAACGCCAAGGCACACCGAGTCTACTGGCCCGGCCCTGGAAACGTCACCGTCGAGCGGAATGTCTATTTTGGGATGTCAGCACTGCTCGAGGGGGAGGATGAAGAGGCACCAGCAGCAGACAGCGAGCGAGCTGCCACCCCGGATACCCCCACATCATCACCCTTGACCAATCTGCCCAACATGCCCAGCCTGACAGACGCAGATGCGGCGGAGGAGGAAAACGAGGAGGAGCAGCCGAAGCCACCACCCGTCCAACTCTGTCGGTCCTCGCGCATCCTCCACGACTTGCAGGCCAGTGCAGGCATCACCCCCACATGCAATGCCTCCCCACAGACGACTCCTGGCCCAGAGATGCCAGGATCGCTGGCTGAAGAAGCCGAGGAAGCAGGGGGAGTGTGGGCGGTAGTGGACGGCGAGTCATCACTACTTGAGGACTTTGAGGGCCTTGAGTACACCTTCATGGCCGAGACCGCCAATTCAGAGGCGTTGGAGCCTCGCACATTGGCTGAGGCGAAGCGCAGGCCCGATTGTGTTACGAACTGAAGACCCATTACTGTTGCGGACTTATAATCTCATGGCGATGCTGAGAAGTGTTCTCGAAGGACTGTCACTGTACTATCTCGTGCCTCGTATCTCATTGCCTCGCTGCCTCATGACTCAATGTTTCAGACTATGCCTAACTTAGGCCCTATGCCTTAGTTTTTGTTTGTGCATCCCGATTGTGACCGTATTTGTACAGTAAGCCATACTTACTATACTTAGTGTTGAACACTTCGTACAAGTAGTATTACTCCACTCCTGACTCCACTTATACACCCCATAACATAGTGTACATGCTCCACTACGGTACTGACACCCACTGTTCCCACATAGAGGGAAAACCCTGCTGTATGGCTCCATAGTGACCATTTGGGGTTTAGGGGTGAGTAGAGGTGTCCATTATATCGCTTTTTCATTGTCGCCTGATAGATTCGCGTATAAATATGATGTAAAACTATCTCAGAAGCCTAAAGCTTCTCTTGAATCTTATTTCCTGTCAAAAGAATCCTTCTCGAACAAAGAACTCCTTCTCTACACCACATTAGAGGGGCTTACCTCTAACTCTACTCCTCCATTACAAATTCGTAAAAGAATTCTCTTACGTCTTAAGAGAACTTACCAAAGGAAGTCACTAACACATTATAGTGATTAGAAGAAACAAGTTAACACATTGAACGTCATTAGAAGTTAACTAAGGAATATCTTTAGGGCAGGTCGACACACTAGTTGTCAAATCAAAAGTTGACTTTAAGATATACAAGGCATATCTTACGCACACATAACTTTGATATAAGGCTATTGCCGGATACACTACAGGACGTAACACCCTTGCGCACAAACTCGACCTTGTACCCAGCACCCTTTGCCTCATTGGTGGCAAATCATGTCGTCCTGCTCTGTACAGTGGTCGCACGCACAGGTGAGGCCCTCTCCTTTTCCATCTCATGTCCGTTTCTACTCATCCCGCCATCTCCTTAGTCTCCTCAAAAGCTTGTTGTACAGCGACGCCCCTCAAAGCTGAGAAAGGTCTGTCCGGAGGCCTGCGCCCGAGGATTCCTTCAAGTCCATCGGAGCGCATCTTGACGTCATACCCCCTTGTGCACGAACTTGACCTCGTACCCAGCACCCTTTGCCTCATCGGTGGCAAATCGTGTCGTCCTGCTCTATACAGTGGTTACACGCACAGGTGAGGCCCTCTTCTTTTCCATCTCATGTCTGTTTCTACTCATCCCGCCATCTCCTTAGTCTCCTCAAAAGCTTGTTGTACAGCGACACCCCTCAAAGCCGAGAAAGGTCTGTCTGGAGGCCTGCACCCGAAGATCCCTTCAAGCCCGTTGGAGCGCATACCCCTTGTGCATGAACTCGACCTAGCACCCAAATGCCAATGAACAGACCCCAAATGACCCCCTCACTCTAGACCTCGAAGGACGCGCGCTCATGCTCGATTTCATGAGCCCCATGACCAACATCAGGAAAAGTGTCAGTACTTTGTCTTTTCAAATTTGTCTTTTCTTGTCCTTTTTGTCCTTTGTCTTTTATAAAGCAGCTTTTACTTTTACTTTCTGTACTTAAAAATCTTTTACTTTTTACTCTGACTTTTTTAGACACAGAATGACTTTTTTTAACCACAGAATGACTTTTTTAACCACAGAATGACTTTTTTGAAGACAGGATGACTTTTTTTAAACACAGAATGACTTTTTTAAACATAGAATGACTTTCTGAAATATATAATTACTTTTTAGTAACTTTTTAAAACATACAATGACTTTCTGGAATGTATAATTACTTTTTAGTGACTTTTAAAAACATATAATGACTTTCTAAAATATATAGCGTAGAGTGGGTAGTATTCATTCTGACCTGTAGCGACAGAAACAGTTGTCTTGTCGCTACCTAGAACCACGGGTGCAAACATCGCACCATGAGTTTCCAGATCTTCAGCAATCATATCCTATAACGCCGCCATTAGAGTTTCCGAATGCAATCCCAAAAAAACATTGTACTGCTTGCCCCATGCCCAATCACCCGACATAAGATCACAGAACTGTTGTGTCCCCGTTTGGCTGAATACCTGCTTCGGTGCATGATCCATCTCGTTTCCGAAGTCACGATTGCCTATCTGGGATTCCATCACTAAAAGCGAGTTGCAGAACCACACTTCATACGGCGTGGACATCCAATTCAGGGGATTATCAGGAACTTCGCCATCATATGTAATAGCGAATCCCTCCCAGGGGACGTCTCCAAGTTCAGTTGAATCGATGACATCGTACAAATCCTGGGCATCGGCAAACGGCGGACTCGGGACATCGTCGTCATTGTATGGCGCTGACTGAAGGGCGGCCAAAATCTCCATTAACTCGTCGATCTTGTTACCTGACATCTGCTCCTTGCAATACAAGAAGTCAGCAAGTTCGAAGCCTGTGAACCATACGGCTCATGGGAGGCACAGGGCAGGAGGGGGACTTACGGGTTTGTGAATACATCATGATCGAGTAAGCCTGCCGCAGCGAACACTTTGGCTGTGCGTGGACCAAGCCATTCCGTGGGCCGGGGTGAAGGTGACGTTACTCTCTCGTTCTTTCCTCCACCCATGCTGAGGCTACAATTTCGGTTACGTGGAGTATAGCCAAGGCGTTCGCGAGCCGTGAGGCGTCCCTCGTGACCCCCATCCTCGCTGGTGCGTGGGTGGACCAGGCGGTCTGTTGCGGACCCAAGAGCCGATGATGCGCAAGAGCTCGGCGATGGTGAGTCTTTGTCCCATATTCCTTGAAGGGCCGACGAAGATGGCAATGCAGCACGCAGAAGACGAGAGCTTGCTGGCGCATGCGCTCCGAAACGAGCTGGTGTGGCGAGACACGAGGTTGCCACCCGATGATGGGGCTCCGCGTGTGGTAGTGGTGGTAACGGCGGCGGCTGGGTTTCCAAAGGCGAGGCGGGTGACTGTCACTGGTAGACACTATCAATAGAAACTCGACGTGCGTCATCTATTGGCAGGGCAGGGTTGGACGGAGCTCGCACCGCATTTTCCACATTGCGATCTTCACACACCGGGGTAGCACGGTCCGTCACCGAGTGCATAAGCCGGGGCATGAACCGGGAAGGGGCAGACCGCGAGAGGCTTGAGTAACCATGTGGGGTGGTTGTGCGGGCCGGAGAGGGTTGAGATCTCGTTGAACCAATAGTAGAGCTGGGAGAGGTATCAACAGGTGATGAGGCCAGGGGCGAAGGACGTGATTGGGGAGTAACGGTTTGCGTAGGAGGGAAAATCCGCGGAGGAACAATAATAGGGTGTGGTTGCTGAGGTATTTGCGTGGAAGCAAATGGGTTCTCAGTCCGAAACAATGACTGCTTCCCGGCTAAGCGGTTTGAGCCAAGCAGGGCGGCAAGGTCTGAGTCAAGAGCATCAAGGTGAAGGCTCTCTTCAGGCTCTTCTCCAATGTCGAACTCAAGCTCCTTCCGATCATTCCGACTCGTAGGGCGACTATCGGCAGCGTCCTCAACGACAACTCCCACGAGCCACCCATTCGTAGACGGTTTCTCCTTTAGCGCATGCATGACCTCCTCTTTCAACTGAGATGTGGATAAGTCCAAGACTGATGCATCCGGGGCTACGAGTTCATTGATATCTGGCGAAGGGCAGAGTACCTCGGGTTTGATTGAGTGACCGTTTCCAGAAATGTCGGAGATTTGAGACTCGTCCAAAGCAGGGATGTGCTTCGACGACCCTGAGAGGTCGGACTCTAGGATCGTTGATAACTCGGTGCTTAGCGGGGGTTCGAGATTGAATGAGATGGCCGGGGGGCCTAGATCAGGACAAGGATCATGTCACCGCCGGTATGGACGAGACGATTAGAGCTCAGTTGCGTCCGTGGTAGTTGTTTCCTCTTTTACTTGGGGCACGTCGAAGCACGTGCAGCGTCCTCCCTTGTGCAATAAGTCGGGGAATACCTCTTGGCAGAAAGCGTACTTGGGTAGAGTGACCGTATCCTTAGTGGGACGCTGAGTCATAAGCTAAGTCTTTACAGCGACTTAGTGGACTGAGGAGTAGCGAGTTCCCGCCTTATCAGTGCGTCGATAAGACCCCGCTTTGAATAGGAGGAGAAGAGACTTCTGGTATTTAGACAGGAGACTCAACTTGCCGCTACATGGCCAAGTCGGTCGTCCTTAAGTATCCTAAGGAGACTACAAACGCGTACAAAGTATTATCAACCAAACACGAGGGGCACAGCAATCTGAAACAACACGATGCTGGCCATCTGTCCATCCACATCAAAACGAGGCACTACACGCATCAATGACAAGTGATCCGATCAATCCATACAGTACTAGCCCGGTTCAGGAACTTACCCCGGTCCACGAGGCGTACAAGCTAGCCTTGTCCCAGGAGCTGGTTACAGATCAGCTGCCATGTGGGTTGAATTGGCCCACAAAATGCCATCACATGTACCTACTTCCTCATACGAAGCTGATAGAGATGGAAGAGAAGGCTCCAGTCCGTCGGCGCCAGTTTTGCTACCCTGGGTTTGCCCAGTATTCTGCTGGGAAGGAGAGGAAATAGAAATAACACCTGTATCGTTCTCTTCACCCGGGCAAGGAAACTGATCGGAAGTTTTGCGTTCAAAGGTTAAACTGGAACGTCGACCAGGCATGAAACTGGCGAAGGGATTCTTCGACAGACCAGGAACAGCTGTGCTCGAGGCTGTTTTTCCCGAACCGAAGGGAAGGAAGTTGTGGAGAGCACGCAGAGAAGGTAATGATGTGCCGCCCGACGCGTGAGCCGAAGACGCAGAAGGTTGAGGGATGGCTGATTGAGGCGGTAGAACGCTTCCGGATGGCGTTCTATTCGGGGGCACCAAGCCCAAGTGTGGCACGGACTTTGTACAGAGCACTTGGGAAATGAAAATGGGGCGCGTGTTGAGATATGGTTAGAGACTTTTGTGTGCGCACACGGATGGGGTAGAGAATGGGGAAACAAAAGACAAAGGTCAAGGTCGCTCAGTTTACGGCTCTCTTCGCTGTTGTTGGACTCTGACCTATGAGGATGCCCTGCTGTCCGTTTCGTCTCTTGGAGCTATGGAGTGTGTCTAGGAGGTATGGAAGACCGCGGACGGATATGGAACAGAGGCTGGAGTTGAGGTATGCCTTGAATGTGAGCCCAACGGCGGTGACGGTTGCCGCAGAGAGAATCTGCTGCATGAGCGAGTCTGAGTTGTAGTCATCTTGTTGGCGCTCAAGAAATGGCAGAGGTGGTGCGTCTGGTAGTAAATCATAGCCGTCTTCGTCGCATGGCCGACCTAGTGATGAATACTTTCTGCGTCCATCGGATGCACCGGGGTGAGTCCGAGTCATAAATTGGTGTATTATTATGGGGTGCTGGAGTATGTGGCGGGAAGTCAAAATGTTGGTCTTGATGGAAATGACGAGAAGTGCGTTGTGGTGTATGGCTTGGGCTCCGACTCGGAGAGGGCGGCGTAAAAGATGGTGGGTTGTAGATGTTTGCAGGGTTCTTCAAGCAGGCGAGCTCATGTCGAGTAAGCCCTGATGGGGACTTGTACCGAAGCTCAGAGCAAAAACGGCAACAAAGGTCACATTTTCGAAAGCGACTTTGCTTTAGGTTTGAGGACTTCATCTCGTTTCCATCAAAGGCAAACGGTTCAGACTCCGACCAACCGTCGCCTCTGCAAGAACTCAATAGCACGAGTTTGTCACCACTGTATGGATCTCCATACCCCTCGCTCAACGTTCGTGTTCGTGGAACCGCTGTCCGCAACCCCCTCTGTCAAGCTCGCCTTTTCTCTCCATGCTTTGGTTCTGCTCCCGAAACTCACCTGTCAACTTTTTGCACCGTGCTATGTTCTTCCATGCCGCCACTCCCGGTGATCCATCAGGTCGTGCTTCTGAGTGTACCATGACCCTGTCTTTTATCTTGGACGAGTCGTCCAAGATTCTCAAACAAACGAAGAGCTAAGTTCAAGACTCGCAGTTGCGAGATTGTGGAAATTTACTTTCCAACAGAACTTCCAAATGGTCAGTTTTGGCAAGATGTCGTTTGAGCTCAGCTAACATGTTCCCGTAGTATTCTTATTCTTGATGAAATCGATCACTTCTTTGCAAATGCTTGCGTCTCTCTTTGCCCTCGCACAAAAGCATTCTTCAGCCCTACGTATTATTGGTATTGCAAACACCCATACGCTTACTTCCTTAGTCTCTCCACTCTTCTCGATAGTGTAACTGGGGTTTCTACACTTCATTTCCGGCCTTATGATCCACAGCAGCTCCTTTCAATCCTACAATCGCACCTCAAACCGCTTACTTCTCTCGAAAGCCCGACCTCTGAGGCGGTCTTTCAACAATTCCTTCCCATCTCAACCCTCACTCTTCTCTCTAGGAACATTGCTGCGCATACCTGAGACGTGCGCTCCCTATTGCCGTGCTGCGCGCTTTTTCTGACGAGATCCTGTCCTTTGAGACTTTGCAAAGGGTGTCCGAGTGCCTGTTACTTGAGCTCGCGCTCAGGCATGAGGGATCTGCTCCCATCATCGCCGCACTTCGTGGGCTGGTAATCCGATTGAACTTCACACCATTCGGGGACTGGATAATCCTCCTCGTCTTTCTCCTCCTCTTCCAACAAAACACCAAGGCCGCACACGCACAACACCACACGTCGATGGTCAATGGGCCACATACGTTTACATACCGATCGCTATGCGCGGTACGCTCAGACGAATCGTCGAGCACGCAGTGGACATTGCGAGGAAGGGTGGTGGTGACTCGGGGACGAGCGTCGACGTACATATGCTCGGGAGTTCGGACTCAAACTCGAACATAGTAGCATGCGAACTACACGTCTCACTGACGCGACTGTTCTTTCTGCGCGCGTACCAGAGGGAGGAGATGAAGTGTGCGGTGAGGGACGCTGCTAATGCTCATCCTCCGTGAGTCCGTTCACCATTTGTTCTTAGTACCCTACCTCATTGAGCTGATTGTGGTGGTTTGGTTTACATTGCTATACCTGTAGGTTTGTGGCTTCATTCGCGGCATTTTCGGATCTCACAAACAATGAACGAACGTGGGACTTTCTTTGTATGGAGATTGGTGCAGGCCACCAAGAGGTATCATCAATATATATTTCGACACTTGAATAACCTGAGCTTTTGACATCTCTCCAAGTTACGTGCGCTCTCGGACGCGCTTGCACCGACCTTGCGTTCGTTCCGCCAGAAAGAAGATTATGAACGGCCACATTTCCAGGCATTGTTCGCCTGGGTCCTCCTCGATCATCCCACACAACGTTCACCACTGGCCCAAACTGCAGAAGATTCAGAGCCTCTCCCCATTGCTGTGCCCTTGAAGGATCCCGCAAGCGAGAACACGAACTCTTTTCCCACTATCCCGCGTCTCCCCGAGAACATCATCCCCGCGTTGAATGGTGAGCTAGACTAACAGCCACGAACCCCGGGCCCTGCGATTCTGGAGAAAGTTCCGGTGACAACCCAAGCCTTTCTGTGGCTGGACCTGCCTGCACCCCCGTTGCGCAGTTCTAAGTAAGTTACACTCTGTGGCCAGTATGTAAAGTTCAGCTCGCGCGATCCAACGGACTATTTTTACTGACAAGCTCTTGCGATTCCCCGCAACCGACTCAACTCGGACAACAACACACGTGTGCTGGCAACTTAGTCAGCTACGTTGGGTGCTTTTAGCGTTCCCCCGTAAGCTGAGTAGAGAACACCCCCGATGAACTCTGTTTCACCCCCAAAGCCTATAGGTCCTCGCATGCAACGTTCCCAGAGCGGAGTGCCCCTAGGGTATACATCACTTGGTGGTGAGGACTCAGATTTCCCGATGACAGATGACCTGTCTCCGACTGCGCCCGCACCGCGATTGACGTGCGCAGCATCCGCCGCAACCCCCCATCTTTAACATTAACCCTCGACCCCAAAAGTACTCTGTATCATTCGAACGAATTGCACTCCCCCAAAGGTCGGACAGGCTGGATTCCAGCTGACTCTACCGCCACCGCTGTTACCCGAGCGCGTAACGGTTTCAGTTCACCCGTGGAAGCGCAGCGCTGCAGACTGCGCAGTTGCCACCTAGCCACGGTCCCGACGAGCATCGCACTGCTCTACCGATCACCCTACACTCCATGTCGAAGATCGTATCACTGAGCAATCTACGACAACTCATGCATCGCATGGAAGCTCCTCCACCTCCCTCGCCCACCTCATTATCCCTGCAGACAAACAAAAATGTGCCTGGAAATGGTGGCGATGTCGCCGCCGGTCCTGATACATAACTAGCTCATTTAGCTAGGTGTGTTTCTCAACTGTTAAATTGCATTTGCTGTGCAGAATTTCCATCCGTGCCCTACCACTGTGTGCTTCTAAGAACTACCAATCCGATGTAGTGAACTTTTGTAAGTCAGGTTTACTTTTATAAGTCAGATTGTCTTTCGAAAGTTATTCTGTCTTTCGAAAGTTATTCTGTCTTTTCCACTGTCTTTAAAAAGACAAATTGTCTTTTAAAAGTAAAATGTTGTCTTTAAAAGTAAACGGACATGCCTTTGACTTCTTTCAAAAGACAATTTGTCTTTGTCTTTTTTTTGTCTTTTTTTGTCTTTTTTGTCTTTTTTGTCTTTTAAAAGACCAAAAAAAGTACCGACGCTTTTCCTGATGCTATAGAACGATGATTAGGAGGTCATCCCCCCTATGTTGGTGACGCACATAAATGCCTGCATCAGAGTACGTCCGCTCAAAGCCTAGTTCAATAAGAACACCATGGAATTGCTGGTTCCATGCACGGGAGGCTTGTTTGAGACCATAGATTGCCTTTTTAAGTCGGCAGACCATATTCTCCTGTCTGGTAGCGATGAAGCCCTGTGGTTGCTCCATATAAATCTCCTCGTTGAGCACACCGTTTAGGAATGCTGATTTAACATCCATTTGGTGAATTTCCCAATTCTCTAGCGCGGCCAACGCTAGCAGTAGTCGTAACGACTCAAAGCGTGCAACTGGGGAGAAGGTTTCATCATAATCTATATCGGGGATTTGCGTAAACCCCTTGGCCACTACACGAGCACGATAACGTCCATCTATCTTCAATTTAAAGACCCATCATCAGGAAAACATCAATTTACTTAAGTCTGCTTAGGTGCACTTATGTTTCTTAAACCTGCATTAAGACAATTAAGAGAACTAAGAACTCTTAGTTTGACTTAATATTTTTAACATCAAAGTGATTTTAAGGTAAACAAGTCATAAAGACTCATTAAGATGCATTTACTACTGTAAGTAAAATTAAGCAAACCAAAGATACTCATCAAGTAACTCGTCCACTGCCCACATGACCCAGTCATACTCCTCAGTACGACAAGGCAGAGGGTCCATCTCTGTCGACTCTTCGATGGCTTTGTTGATGTGCCAAATCTCGCATACATCCCAATGAGTTCCCGTGTGGCCTCATGCCCATTCACATCAGCGAGGATAGACCCCCAATTCTCACATAGACCGAGGGTGGAGAGGGCTTGGTCTAGAAGAGTGACTACTTGTTCTACACTGACTTTGTGTGATTGTAGACATTGCTGGTGCAGGGCCATCCTTCGGGCCAAACTCTACTCCAGCTTCTGTGTCGAGCATCTTACCAAGCAGGTCCAAGGTAGCACCAGGGTTGGCTGCACGCAGGTATGCATTAATCATGCTGTTCCAAACATGAATGTGCCCCACTCGTGCAGACATCGGATTAGCTTCATCCCATACGATTTTGCCTTGAGAACAAACTTTCTGGAATTCATCAAATACGACACGTGCGCCCTTGATGTCATTGACTGTCATGTATACGTCAAGAAGATGGGCATAGATAGAGGCGGAGGGTTTGGGAAAACTGCGCCTAGATCCACTCACAATACACTAAAAAGAGGGGATCAGGGATATTGGACGCGCATTATACCCACTCACACTCACCGATAGTTTGATCCACGATGTATCACACGGTGAACCGTGCTCCTGTACAAGCCATTCGTCCAAACTTCCCACAATACCACATATCGATCAGACGCTGAACCTTGGCTTGTATAGTGATCGCCCACTTACTCTCTCCGATATTGCAGACCATGCAACCTGGAATTGGATCCACAGTGATCCACATTCCTTCTTCAATACCTTCCTGACGCATGACGGCAGTCACAGTACCAGGGTTCTCGACTGCTAGAAACTGCTGCGGCAGGAATACCTGCAGCGCACCGCGCGTAGGGTCTGCCCATAGGAAACTGCCCGAGATTCAAACGCAGTGGGCATCCTGAGCTGAACAACTTGAAAGAGGTAGCCTTATGTGAGGCATCCATAATCCCTGCGACAGATTGTGTTAAGCGTCGTGACTATGAGCGATGTATGACCTCACTTGTGGGCGCCACAAGAAGATCCATCGTCATCGTTGGGAAGGAGGGGGTATCCTAGCAGTTTTAAGTTAGGATGCATGATAGGGTGGCGCAGACCAACGGACCTATGATGCGTAGCACCCAGAAGCTATCGTCAACCTGGGATTTAAGGTCTTCCCACTCAGCATTAGTCATTCCTCTCGAGATGAGTGAACAAGCGAATGGCTTCCTTGACGTTCGGATGGCGTGCAGTGGAGAAGGGCAATATACAGGGATCCCGGGAGGGTGTACTTGCGGTTTGCCAAGGCGGCGCTGAATAGGCGCAACGCAGAAGAGAAATACTGTTCTCCACAGAGGGCCTCGAGGCGTCGTTGGTCAACGAAGTCCTCGGCATCATCGGAAAGACTCAACACATGATGCTTTTTGATACGCTTGGAGATAGCTTCGATCAGCCAGTAGACTTCGTCATCACGCACGGTGAGCACGTTGACGAGTGCCGTGTAGGTTCGCACAAAGATGGGTGAGATCGATGGAGGTGTGCTTGAAATTGAGTGTGGTGTAGGGGGGATGTCGTCTTCGAGTTTGTTCATGTTGCACCATGGACACCAAGAACAAAATTTGACGAAAGGGGTGTCCTTGGTGAATCCATGGGTTTGTTGAATGCGTCACATGAAGTAGGTATAGACAGTCAAGGGAAAGAGGGTCGCATGACAGTCCAATGTGGGACGGTTGGCCAAGAAGCGAAGATGCTGGATCAGTTGTGGGCTGTGGCGGCTCACTGTGAGGAAATTCCGCTAAGTCCAATTCCGCTAAGTCCAAAATTGTTCCACGGTTCAATTGGTGACACGTCACACTCACACGTCAACTTCAATACCGCTGAGTGCTGACGACTTCTCATATACCCAGCACGTCCACCGCTATTTGCTTCCGCAACTGCACCAATTCTGACCTCGTTTCAGGCCAAGAAACGACATTTGATTGATAAAAGGCTACAGGATACTCCAAAAAGAAACTGACTCTGTCAAGAGAGCCAAAGAGGCGAAGAAAGACAAGCATACCGCAAACCGAAAGGAGGAGGAGATCCAATTGAAGAACACTATCGTGAGTCTTTTCTGCTTAAGTCTTGACGTTGGAAGTTAAGACTTCTTGGGTTCTTGCTAGCATCGACTACGTCGCTCAAGGCTACCAGTTCTTGCCAATTTCTTGCTCACATCAGATGTGATTCCTTCTGACGACTCAAGCCCTCCGCCTTCGCACAAATGGACCCTTGAACCATCGCGATCACATCCTCCACCGCTCTATTACCTTCCAGCGGTCTTGACCCCTTCTCAAGAGGCTTTCATCGCTAAGAGAAAAGCAGAGGTGATCGTTGTCTTATCACTATGTCACCATGATACTGACAGAGTCTGATCTTCAAGGCGGCTGAAACTGCTGAGAAGGAGTGGAGTGCTTTCCTTGACAAGCGCGATACCGCAATTAACGAGGTTCGGGAACTTCGGCGGCGAGTGTCTGAAGAGGAGGCTTGCAAGCAGGTGGAGCGAGAGGCAGCCAAAGCAGAGGATGACACCGGTCCTAGTCCTGTCCATAATACCGAGAAAACGAAAACACCGTCCCCGAGCTTTCCCCGTCTGAGCCTAGGATGGATGTCACCGCCGGTATGGACGAGACGATTAGAGCTCAGTTGCGTCCGTGGTAGTCACTTCCTCCTTGGGCTTGGGCGTGTCGAAGCACGTGCAGCGTCCTCCTTTGTGTACTAAGTCGGGGAACACCTCCTGGCAGAAGGCGTACTTGGGTAGAGTGACCGTGTCCTTGGAGGAACGCTGGGTCATAAGCTAAGTCCTTACAGTGACTTAGGAGGCTAAGGAGTAGAGGGTTCCCGCCTTATCAGTACGTCGATAAGACCCCGCTTTGAATAGAAGGAAGAGACTTCTGTTATTTAGACAGGAGACTCAACTTGCCGCTACATGGCCAAGTTGGTCGTCCTTAAGTATCCTGGCGAGGTAACAAACGCGTACAAAGTATTACAGAGAAGACACGAGGGGCACAGCAACTTGAAACAACACGATGCTGGCCAGCTGTCCATCCACATCACAACGAGGCACTACACGCATCAATGACAAGTGATCCGATCAATCCATACAGTACTAACCCGGTTCAAGAACTTACCCCGGTCCACGAGGCATACGAGCTAGCCTCATCCCAGGAGCCGGTTACAATGGATGTGGATGAGACCATTACTGAGGAGGGACACGGACCAACCTTGAAGCAGGATGGTCTCAAACCAGACAAGCCAGAAAGAAAAGATGATCCTACGGCCATGCAGGCCCCACCAAACATGGCTGGCAATGACACATCCCGCCGTATGGTAACACGACCAAAGAATGCATCAACGTACCATTGGAGTGCCCATTGCGCCTCGACGCGGCCTCGTGCTTATAACCTTTTCGGTCAGCGCATGCCTTGCTGACAACAACCATTACAGGTCCCATTGTCTAAAAAGCTTCACATGGCATACAGTACAGTGTGATTTCCAACTTTTTACTCGCCGAGGCCGCGCCGTGGTGCACGTGACTGGCCATCTTCCTGAGTTGGGCTTATCTGGTGTGGCGGATAAGCATTTTTGTTCCTCAGATGTGGCAAGCGCTTTATGAACAGCTCAAGTTTTTCTTCAACCTCTATTTCCTCCTCGTCGCCCTATCCCAATTCATTCCTGCCTTCAGAACTGGTGCGCTCTCATTCTCTCCGTAATATTGTCGCTTTTTTTGAGTCAATCTGACATCCTTATCCCCCCTTTCCTACATCCTCGGTAGGTTTCCTTATAACATACATCGCCCCGCTCGCCTTCGTTCTCCTCGTCACTATGGGCCTATGACAACTATAAGCTCAATCTACGCGACCGCGAGGCCAACTCGGCACGCTACCTTATCCTTGCCTCGGGTGCTTCATCTCCTTCCGACAAGGAAGAGCTATCGCATTCGTTGTTCGAAGGTGATTTCCCACCCACGCACTCTGTCCTATCTTCCTCCATACGCGTCAGCGACCTCTTCCTGTTAGAGAAGAACCAGCGGGTACTGGCCGACCTCATCCTACTGCGCACGTCCGACTTGTTAGGAACTTGCTTCATCCGCACCGACCAACTGGATGGCGAGACTGATTGGAAGCTGCGCGTTGCTGGTAAAGCTGCCCTTCGACCATGAACTCCTCAACCTTGACGCTGAGATCTACAGTGTGTCTTTCTTGGTCCTGCCTGGTTCAGCGCGTGCTAATTGTGTATCAAAGATTCTTTGTGCAGTATCTTTCGTGCTGTCTGTGGTGCTTGTTGCGTTGAACGGGTTCCGTGGATTCTGGTACATCTACATCTGGAAAACCCTCCCTACCAAATTTGCCATATATTTGCAAAGGTCCTAAAAATATTTGGAAAAGGCCTGAAAATATTTCCCCAGATTTGCAAAGGCTGGAAACTATTTTCTGAATTTGCAAAGGCCAGAAAATATTTTCCAAATTTGACAAATACTGAAAATGCCACGAGGGGTAAGGGTACCTGTCTAGACAGACAAGGTCAGAAAGGGTTTCAAGGTATAATACCCCCATACCCATGCACTCAAAGTGGCTGGTGGGCACTCTGACACAGCCCATTCCAAGCATACCTCATGATACTAATTGCATGGTTTCAAAACATAATTCTACCAATTGCTAGAAATGTATGTGATTACATTGGTATTGCCTCTTCTTCCGCCACTACCATCTTTTCCTCAACAGCCTTACGCTGAGCAGCATCGAGACCCTTCGTAGCAGCGCGCACCCGCTCGCCGTACGCCAGATACTTCTTGTCAGTTCCGAGGAGGCGGTCCCACCAGCGGAACGAGGTAGAAAAGTTTTTCATGAATGCCATGTGGTGGAAGTCATGGTACTCCGCGCCCGACTAAAATGGAACGATGTGCTGGAGCGACTAGGGGAAGTCTTCACGTGGGAAGAGAAGTGTAAGTGTCAGTGTCAGTGACTCCATTTTCGTCATCAAGCGCGAGCACGACAACGACATAGACTTACCGTATCCGGAATGGGCATCAATGGCCTGGAAAAGACGGAGGGTGATCCAGATGCACACGGTGACTATGTGCAAGTCTTGCTCGACCCAACAGTAGAGAGTGGTCCGAGAATTGTGCCCGTTCCAAGGATCATGACTTCGAGAGGATGTGCGTACTCAGCGGCGAGACCGAAGGGTGCAGAATACTTGTGGTGGAGCTTGTGAATATGTTTGTAAAGCAAGGGTGTGTGGAGGAGTTGATGAGCGGCGGAAAATATTGAGAGGGTTGCGTGCGTCAGAGAGCGCCCCAAGGGAAAGCGAACGGCGAAAAACGAACAGAAATAGTGGAACATGTCCTCGAAGAAAAAGGAGAATGCGAGTTGCATAAGCATAGTTTGCCACGACGAGAAAGGCACCTGCCAAGTGCTCATGCCAAAAGACTCAGCGACGGGGTGGAAGAGGAAGATCTGTGGGGGACCCAGTCAATGAGCAGACAACCAAAACGGATGGATTAAATGGCGTGCTTACGGCTGGCCCCTCAACAGTGAAGTGGGAAAAGAGGACACCTTTCGTACACTCCCACTGCTCCTCTGGCATAGGGACCTTGTTGGGTTGCAACTTGCGAAAGCATGGGATTGCATCAATGATGATCCACGGTAAACAGCGACCGAAATAGACGGTCTGGGCAAGCAAAGAGGGGTCAGTCTATGTATAGTATGGAGGGGACTCAGGGCGATTACCAGATCAGCCCATGTCGCATACACAAATTGACCACACGCCGACTTTGGCTTTTTGGGAGCTACAGCCAACGAAGTAAGGGTGGCTGATGCAACAGCCTTAGCAGGCTTTACTAGGGTAGAGTTTGATCCATGGCTGTGTGGGATGACAGGACCCTCGACCGGGCTCGAATCTGCCGACACAACCCGTGAGCATCGGGTGGTGAAACCTATGATGCGGGAGAGGTCGAAGCTGAGTGGAGGCCTCCGGGGTATCGGGGATGAGGGGGGATGAGGGGTATGTTCAGATTGAGGGACTGGGAGTAATGGGAGTGTCTTTGGACAAGGGTACGCGGGAAGCAATAGAGGAGGAACCCGTACTTGAGTTTATATTATTTCCCGTACTTTGGTGCGAGAATGAAGCAGGTGCTGGCTGAGGGAGTACCATCGGTGGATAGGGGCCTGGATCAGCGAAGTCTTGCTGGACCCAAGCTTGAAAATCGCGTAACGTCGTAGGATCGACGTTAAGCTGCCACTCCAGGTAGGAGCACATCTCCCGCTCCATCTGGTTGATCTCCTGAAGCGGACTTGTTAAAGTAAGTGTCGTCACAAATAATCTTGGAAGCAAGCATACAGCGCGGCGAATGTTAATGATGAGTGCAGCCTCGTGCGGTGAAGAGCATAAGCGATGAAGTGGTCTAGCCGGGGGGTTGGGGTAGTAGAAGGCGGTGGGCACGTCCGGGCGTGTGATAAGTGCCTTATTGTATGCGAAACTGTAGGTGGCAACGCATTGCGGTCACCGCGACTGCTAAATCTACTATAATATAAAGCCACTAAATGGAAATTCGAGTTTTGCCTTTTATGTAACACAACTCACGTTTTCCTCCTTTTTCGTCAACTTCCTTTTATGTCTTTTACTTTTCAGTACATCAATCGACTCTCCAAGTGGTCACTATTCCTTTTTGTCCCGCTCCACTAGCTTCCGAGACCCCTATCCAATGTCTGCTATGAAGCGCGACGTTCTCATCATTCGTTTCAACCCCTCTTTTCTTTCCTTCCATCATCTTCATGGTCCCATCGCACTCTTGACCCCCTTTGCTGTCACTACATTCACGTTCGAAAAGAAAATGTCGCTCACAGAAACCGTAGAGAGGAGGACAGAGCAGAGCAAGTGCGTGAGCTCATCATCACCATCACCACATCCACGGTCGATGCAACGCTCTACTCAGTCCTGCTCGCTCCCTGTCACCATCACCACCCCCCTGCCACACCATCAACATTGGATCCTGCACGGCTGCGATCATATCCCCTTCTTTTCTCATGTTCACCCTCGCCACTGTTACCGTCCATGGCCCTGCATTCGGTGTACTGTACCAGCCCCTATCACGTTTGATCGTTCCCCGCTGCCCCCTTTTCACCGTCGCCCGTCAATTTGAATTCATCCACCGGATCGCGCCCTTGCTCCACTGCTCCTGCTTCCTTATCAATCAGCACCCACTCTCCCCGACACTTGAACAGCGGTGGCTGCGAACGGTGGACCACTCCTCTGTTCCTTCCCTCACCTTCACACCTCACATCCTTTCCCGCTGTCCCGAGAATGACAGGCTCGAACACTGTGCCATTTAGTATGCAGACTTTGTCTCGCGTTGTTCTCCTTCAACACCACTGACACTAATCAGTAGCAGTACTGACCCATGAATCTATTATCCCATCAGACGCACGACGTATCATGTCCAATCCATCGAAAGCGTTGACCGTTGGATGAACGTCTCAAAACAGTGCTGCAGCTCATTCAGGACCTGCTGTGTCAAGCTCCACACGTCGAACTCTGCGCATCTACATCAGCGTACGAACCTGGCATCTGGCACGACCCCGGCATTACTCCGCCTCCTCAAGGCGTACAAACCGATCGCCACCATCGGCGTCGTTACCTTCCTCATCATCAGCAAAAGCAGTCTGATCAACACGCTCAAACGGGCCAAGGTGCATCGTCGTGTTTCCCTAGGCTGAATATATATAGATACAATGGCACACACGAAGGAGTCGCACTCAGTTCAACTCCAGCGCGGCCTGAGGATCGTCGACTTGCCAGGTGTCATATTTGAAGACGACGACAGCATCCAAGACCAGAAGGTGTCGTCAGTGCTCCTCTGCAACGTAGTCAAACCCGACGACGTCAACGACCCAATCTCCGTAGGTGGGTGTGCATCCTCTCCCTCTCCTCTTCGCGATCTCATCTCAGGATTGTCACGAGTCGAGGAAATCCTTGCACGGGACACAAACGGAAAGATTGATGAAGATCTATGACCTACCCACGTTCTCCTCAACGCTCGAATTTTTGACTATCCTCGCGCCGCTGAGTACAGGACGCATCCTCAAAGTCCCTCTCTTCACTTCTCTCCCTCTCCTCCAGAAACTAAAAAAATCATTTCTTTCCCGTAGGTTGGCACCCCCGACATCCTCTCTGCGGCACGTCATGTCCTCATCGACTGGAACCACAAAAAAAAGTTCCATTCTTCTCCGAGCTGCCCTCGCTGCACGCCGCACATATACCCTCGACAAGACCCGGTAGTGGTGGGCAAGTTGCACCAGGCACGGAGATGACGGGCCAAGCACGGATTGTGAATGCACCCGGCGCGCCATTCATACTGGAAGGCCTGCTCGGTGAAGCCAATGCGGAAGCGATGGACGCCGAGCCCGATTCGGAATCAGGCGCTGACGCGATCGGTATGGACGTTGAGAACGATGCGGAGGGAGCGGCGGCGATCGCGGACGGTGGAATGATAGTTGACAATGACGACACTGCCAACAACATCGGCACACTGTGCGTGCTCCATCCAACCTACCCCCGTCTTGAAACAGTGAAAAAGGTTTATCGGACAGTTGGACCACATTTCTGACTTAACAAATATCAGACGCAAACGCAAACGCGGTCACTCACCAGACACCGGCGGATGTAGAAGAGACCGAGTTTGATACTGAGATGGCGCAGGTGCCAAAACCTCTACAACGCATTGCCGGGCGAAGCGCCTCGCTCCCACCACAGCAGTCACTGTGCCCGGTCCGGCGTGCTGAATGGCAAGCACGGAGGAGGCACGAGCGGGCGCTGCTGCATAAGGCCTCCGGAGGAGTTGGACGAATGCAGATTGACAGTTAACATGTTGATGCTTGATTGAAGTAGCCAACTGTGTCTCATCCTGGAACAGCGACTTTTCCTCTACTGACCAGCTGTTTTCTTTTCACAGTAGCACTTTCCTCACCTACTCAGGCTGTTCGTACGTCTCTATCACACTACCTTTTCTAATCTATGTTCTATTTACAAACCTAACACGTGCACTTCATCAATCATCGTCACACAGCATTTCACTTTTGACATTCTCTACAGCCTAACCGGTAGAGACTCATCCCTTCCCTTGCCGCGATGTGGAACTGGTTCACTCTGCCAAGATGGTATTTGCGGGGGGATTTCGATGGGTTTTGGACTCGGACCCTACTTGGACATTGACTCATTGAGTCGTGCATACCAATCATTCAATATCCGGTGCTCACATATCTCGCCTCAACGTATACCCCTTTCCTATACAGGTTTCTGTATTCTCCTTTCTTCCCAGCGCATACAGCTTCGATCCTAAATATAACATGTATAGGGAATGCGTGTCCTCGCAGATAACGGTTTTTATACGAGGCGCCCACACTACTCCGAAGGACTCCCGAAAACACCGAGGCATAGCTAAATCTGTCGCAGCGAACTGTCTTGCAGGTTGCTCGCCAGGCCGAGCCATTTCTTCAACAGGTACTTTCGCATTCCTAAAAACTGATCCTTCCTTCACCTTCACTTTTGTTCTCACCCAGACTCAAACGCGGTTTCACTCAAGGCTCGATTAAACGCCAACTGCACAAGCTGAAAGAATCGCTCTGTGATCTGCAGCACTGTGCGTTACGCTAACTAAGCCATCTCTCAACGCACGTATTTCGTTGTCTGGCTGGCTGGCCTTCACTACTGACCCCTCACCTACCATCGTCTCCAAACATCGGATATCGGCCATGTATGCGATATCCCCCTGAATCTGAGGCTTATGCTTTTGGTGCATGCATGCTTCACAGTTTCACTTCAGCTGGATGAAAAAGTGGATAGGGAGCGGCTCACGAGATTTCGTCTTGCCAAGTACGCCTCTCTAATTCTATACAATGTATCATTAATGTCTACACAAATTTAATCACTCCCTGTACAACGCATGCATCCTCTCTCACGCCGGTTTTGTCTCACTGTGACTATAACACAAACTACTAACTAGCTGTGCCCGTGTGAAGCACGGGTCACCACTAGTAAATGATAATTGTGGTTGATGGATAACTAATTGTGAAGCATTGAACTGAATGAAAAAATGGGAAATGGCATCAAACGTTTGGAAATTTTTGGAATATTTGACGAAAATTGAGAAACTTCAGCCATATTTGAGGAAACTTAAAATTGGACCTTCCGAATTTGACAAATTTGACAAACCAGCATATTTGACATATTTTCCCATATTTGAGGATATATCTCCAAATATGCTCAGGAGGTTTTTCCTGATGTAGTCATCTACGTGTTCTGATTCTTGGGTTTATTCTCGTCTATTATCCCTATCAGGTGGGCCATTCCGTCATGGTGAAGATTGTGCAGCGTAATGACTGGCTTGAAGACGAGACAGCCAAACATAGCATGTAAAGGGTGACGCGGAGCCCATATGGTGCGGGTTGTCAGCGAAAGGTGGAGTGTCCGCATGTATACACCTGATCTTGTCAAGAGTGCTGCGAGTTGCACCTCTTTGCCTCTGAGTGGAGTGACACACGCCCTGAATACATTTGCACAAACTCGCGATTGGGAACAAGTTGCCTTGCCCACCCTCAAACTGGTGCTGCATTATGCAGACATTTTTATGTCTTTAATGGCCGGGTACAGTGGCTGTGTACGGGTATACGAACGGTTTGCAGCATTTGATGTCCCACTTTGTGCCTTAAACATCCTTAGGTGCTTAGTTACCTTATTTGTTTACCTAGTTAGATGTTGAAATATATTATTTTCACGAAAATCTTAATTTCCTGAAAGTGACTTAGTGTCTTAATATACTTAATTTAAGTGCATTAAGTGAGGTTTCAGAAATCGACTCTACTGAAATTAAGTAATGACTGTCTTAATCAAATTTTACTTAAATTTACTTAATTTGCCACTTAAGACAAGTTAAGATGGGGTTAAGACAAAATAAGTAATTTGACGTTTTCCTGATGATTTTGATTTAACAGCCTTGCGGCCAGGTGGGAGTTCGACCAGCTCCCAAGTGTCATTTTTTGACAGGGCATCCATCTCGTATTGGCATGCTTCTGCCCATTCCTCTGCATCGGCAGCTCCCATAGCCTCCTTATAGGTGGCAGGGTCACGACTAATAGCTGCCGGAGCTCCTGCAGCAAGCAGTTCAGCCAGTGAAAGCTGCCTAATTTCACTGATACCAGCACAGCGCACTAGTGACGCTGCTATTATTGTGGCAGCTTTTCTGGCAATTGGAGCTTTTGCGGGAGGCTTTAAAAGCGATGGTTGTGAAGCCATTGATGTCCCAGAGGCTGCCGAAGCTACCGAAGCTGCCACATCCAAAACATTGACAGAGCTAGGCTGTCCGGAGGGGAGCGCGGCATTATCGGTATTGTAATACTTTGGGTTCAGCACCCGTGCACATCCTGAACGCCTTGGTGCATTGTCCATCTCACGGAGCAGCTGGGAACGCTGCTGCCAATCCTCAAGTCCCCCTGGCATCTCTTGTTTTGGCTCAGGAAGACGATGCTCAATTCGGGTGGCACTTTGGCGAGGTGGTGGTGAGTTTGGCAGTGGATGGTGTTGTTCGGGAGTTGTGGGGATGGCAGGTCCTTGGATGGGAGGTGTAATTGGTCGATCTACAGGGTCTAGAATGGTTCTAACATCTTCCTCACTGTCCGTAGAAGGAGCAGGGGAAGGAGCTCGTATGGTAGTCGGCCTTGCTGCCGTGTTAGGCGCAGCAGCTGCCGGAAAGAAAGGTGTTGGGATTGGAGAATTTGGAAGGGGTGTCTCAGTCCCCTGTTGGGAAGGAAAGCAACTCTTGTCGAATGTCACATCTCTAGACAGTTTGACAGAGCGGGTATGTTTATCCCATAGCTGGTATCCCTTTGAACCAGGCTCATACCCAACAAGCATGACCTCAATGGCCTTTGCATCTAATTTGCGTCGCTTGTCGGCAGGTACATGCATGTACCCCTTGCATCCGAAGACACAAAAATAGGAGACATCTGGAACTTTGCCAGGGTTCCAAGTCTCAACTGGTGTTCGCCACTTAAGCATGCGGGATGGAGTGCGATTGTAGATGTGAACTGCCGTACTGACAGCAAACTCCCAGAAGCCATTCGGCAGGCCAGCGGTATGTAGCATGGCCATTGCCTTATCCATTGCCTTATCCATAATGGTGCGATTAAATCGCTTGGCTTTCCCATTTTGCTGTGGTGAACCTGGCATCGTAAGACGATGCTCTATCCCCCTCTGGCTGAGGATGTCCTTAACTTTGGCTGCTGTATATTCGCCACCTCTGTCGGAGTGCAGTGCACGCAACTTATCGCTTGTCTGGGTTTCAGCCCAAGACAGGAATTTCTGCAGTGCTGCCGAAAATTGGTCTTTTGTTTTTAAGAAGTATACCACTGCATGTCAGGAGTGGTCATCGACAAAGGTAGCTATGTAGCTAGATCCTTGAATGGATTTGGTCTGCATTGGACCAGCCAAGTCACTATGGACTATCTCCAGAGTTCTGTTCGTTGTTTTGGCAGACCCAGGGAAGGGTTTGCGAGTGAATTTCCCAAGCTCGCACCCATGGCATATAGTAGGAGTGGCCATGGTAGAGCTGCCGAAGTCCATGCCTTTGACGGCAGAGGGACCGTGGGTTTTTAAGGCAGCATGGGACATATGACCCATGCGCTGATGCCAGGTGTGTAAAGGTGTGGCGATGCTGCCGAAGTGTGCATTTAGGGAGCTTTCAGCAGCATCTAACCAGTAAAGGTTGTCCGCTAGGTAGCCAATGCCAATGCAACGTCCTTTGTGTATAATTTCAAATGCCCAATCATTAAAGGTAATAGAGGCACCCTTCTGCGCTAGAGCACGAGTAGACATGAAACGTGTCTTAACAGCAGGTACATGGAGCACATTGCTCAGGGTGATCTCGTAACCTTGAGGGCTTTTGAATACAATGGTGCCGACACCAATTTGGTTGACTGTGGACTTATCTCCAAGGCGTATAGTGCCATTGACAAGGGAGTAGTCCATGAAGTCAGATCGGCAGGGGGTGATGTGGTGAGTAGCACCACTATCCATCATCCAACGGGGCTTCGCATTGGCAGCATACAGGGCAGCAGTAAGATCATCATTGTCCTCCTCAATGGAGGCAGTGGTTGGTACAAGTATGTGGGTATTAGCTGCCTTGCTGCCAGAGCTCCCCTCCTCCTTCTTTTTATTCTTTGATTCATCCTGCTTCTTTTTTCGGCAGTCCGGCTTTATATGGCCCTTTTTGTTGCAGTAATGGCAGGTGAGATTGGAGTGATCCTTTCTCTTTTTCTTGCCATCTGATTTAAAGGGGGCCCGAGCCGCATTAAGAGCTGCCGAACCTCCTGAGCACCGCCCTTCCTCATTGAGGATGCGAGCAATAATCTCGCTGTGACTAAGCGAGGACGGGGCTCCTGAAGCGAGGATGGTGGTTGCCACTACCTCATAGGAAGAGGGTAGGGCATTAAGGAGGATGAGGGAATATTGTGTGTCGGTGACACCCATGGAAGCGTTGGAGAGGTTGACCCGAGCCTCATTCAGCTTCACTAGCTGAGAGGTCATTGGCTGGCTGTCGTCTAGACGTGCCTGTGTGAGTTGGATCCACAAATTGAAGACTGTAGTGCTGCCGGTAGCACCGCCATAGACTTGTTTGAGTTTGTCCCACTTGTCCTTGAAGGTTGGGAAGTCGGTGTCAGAGGCAATGAGGGAGAAGACGGAAGGTTTGACATAGAGGCGGAGGTACGCTTTGGTTCTCCTTTGGATGGAGACCCAATCTTCCTTGTCAACTCCCGAAGGTGCCGAAGTAACTGTGAAGACATCCTCGGCCTCGTGAAGAGTGAGGAGTGCTTCGAGCATTCCCGACCAATTGGACCAATTGGAACCATCAAATTGGCTTAGTTTGATGCCGGATGGCATGCCGAAAGTGGAGCTATGGGCTTGGCCCACATGGGTGGCTGTAGCGGCAGGTGTGGAAGTGGATCCAGAACTACTGGAAAATCCACCGGTAGCGGCAGATGGAGTGGTAGACATATATGAGATGGTTTCTGTTGCCGAGGAGCAATCAGCAATGGTTGCTTCATGAACAAGGTATCCCTCCTGTGCCTGTGAGGTCGTTAAGCCTGAACGCTATCGCGTCCAGCCCCATGTGTGCGACTTTGTGTGGTAGTTATAGTAGTTATGGCAGTAGTAACTAGTAGTGAGTAAGGTCTATTAATTTTGCTACCATGCATTGGAGCCGCACAGTGTATAGCCAGGGACGAGAGCGTTAATACTCTCCACCTAGTTCAACTGTAGGAGGACGCAACTGGGGGCCACTATTTGTATTGGGCCAGCAGCGAGGAAAATCATCGGCAGCTTGCCATCCTGACGATCAGGACTATGGGGACGGGTACTTTCCATGGCAGAGGCTGAGCCAACGATACATCCTATGTACCTACTATGTAGCATAAGGCAGTTGTAACAGAGGCAAGAGCTTCGGTGGAATGACTACCCCCAGCCTTGACACCCCAGAACCGCTCCCACTTAAGGGCAGACAGCCAACCGTTCCTTAGGCCTATAGCCAGTCTGAGCTTCCCCAGACCCGCCTAATAATAACATATGTAATATAGTAAAGTGTGCACAGCGATGAGGGTTCCTTAGTGTGCTTCTCCCACGCCTGGGTCCGTCACAACACTTCAGGCAAGACGTGTTAGGTCCCGACACAGGTCTCGGCAGTGTGTTGCCCCAATGGCCCACAGCAAAGCTGCCGATAGGAGAGGATAGGAGAAAAGAGGCTCACAGATTGGGAAGAAGCGGTGAGCAAAGGGTAAAAAGATCTTGTTCAAAAGTTGTAGGGGACAGGGCCCATAACCTGATGAAGCGCAGCGAGGGAAGACATCGGTCGGCAGCTAAGTGCACAGACCAGTCGGTAGAAAAGAGAGAGTATAAACTTCTATATTCCTCAGGCATATAAGTTACAGTACTTATACATGTAGCGAGTGTCCCTGATCTGCAGTGATCACCGGTAGCTAAAATGGTAAGCGAAGGGAGAACAATAGAGCTACCAATAAGTATGGAAGCTTAGTAGAAATATAATAGGCAGGTAGAAAGGCTATTATAGTACAAAGAATAATAGAAGCTGCCGGTCTACATGTCGGCTATCAAAACGTGGTGAGCTACCAAAGCACATGGGGAGCTGCTGGAGCACATGGGGCATAGGCAGCTATAGGCAGCTGTCAGGCAGCTATAGGCAGCTATTAGGTAGCTGCCTGAAACCTTCGGGAGCTCATAAGGAGCGACTAGAACTAAAATCTATAATAAGATATATTGGAGCACTCGGCAGCGCTCGGTATCTACAGTACAGTCTTGGGAGCTGATACACGTGCTAGAGTGTTCCGTTGATGCACTAGCCCAGCGTAGCAGCGAAACAGTCCGGAGCAGACAGACCGAGCAGCCCCAAAAGGCATCGGCCCGAGCAATAGACCGAGGAGACCAAGTCAGCGACCACGAGCCTCGGGCTCGACCCCGAAGCTCGTCGGCCCGAAGCAGACCGAAAGGCATGACCAATCCTCACCCTAACGGAAGGAGTGAAGATCGCCCATATTCCAAAGTCGGACAAAGCCCGAATTGGCTGACTGGCCCGAAGCAGGACAAACACACCCCAAAGGGGCCATAACGACCTATGCGATCGGTACCAAGCCCTCGGCCGAGATCGGATGTTAGACAGGCTAAGTTGAGAGCGCCAGACGGTAAGCCTCGCTATAGGCCGAAGGAATAGGGTTGGCATGGGTACAGGAGGTCCATGTGGCCTCGGAGGGACAGTATATAAAGAGTGTTTTAGGTAGATAGTAGAGAGAGTGACCAGGAGGGAGCAGTACCCGAGACAATCTAAGGAGAGAGCTCCAGTACAGTGCAGAGGTGACCACAATAGGAGCCTAGTACAGTACAGGAAGCCTAGTCCCCCCCCATTCCCTTTCTTAGAGTCCGGAACAGAGTCCACCTTGCTCTTGCTTCAGTTCCCTGCCCCCAGTACGTCCTGCAGAGAGCCCCCTTGGGCCACTATAGGCCCGACCGGGAAAGCCCAGTCAGGAAGTTGGACCGCTCCGGGTCCAACTTAGGTTTAGTGGCGGGACGCCTTCGGGTCCAGCCCAGAGCAGGATCGGCCCAGCACCCGTACGGAACCCGGAAAGCACCTACACCCTTCCTATCCCCGTTACAGTTGGGGTACCATCGCAACGCCTCGGCCCGGCGTTCGGGGCATCGGTTCGGCTCTGTCCCCCATCGGCAGCAGCATACCAGGAGCCATCGGCACCATACATAGACACCCCGAGCACATCATCTGCGCCTAGGAGGATATACCCCGTATATCCTAGGTGTTGGATATCACCGTCTCAACATAATCGCTACGAAACGTTCTGGGATCAACAGGATAGACGGAGGATGAAGGTAATGCATGTGAAGGTGGTGTACCTGCTGGCGTAGCATAATCACTACGAAACATTCCGGGATCAACAGGATAGACGGAGGATGAAGGTGATGCATGTAAAGGTGGCGTACCTGCTGGTGTAGTATAATCGCTATGAAACGTTCCGGGTTCAACAGGATAGACAGAGGATGAAGGTAATGCATGTGAAGGCGGTGTGCTTGCTGGCGTAGCAGTATAATCGCTACGAAACATTCCGGGTTCAACAGGATAGATGGAGGATGAAGGTAATGTGAAGGTGGCGTGCCTGCTGGCATAGCAGTATAATCGCTACGAAATGGTCCGGGGTCAACAGGATAGACAGAGGATGAAGGTAATGCATGTGAAGACGACTGAGGAGGATAGGCATGTGGAAACGGAGGCTTAGGCAGAGGCTGACTATAAGCCTACTGCGGGTATATTGACATCTTGTAGAAATAATGCAAACGCTCGAGCGAACATCTGGGAAGGTAAACTAACTAGTTAGACTATCTCGTGCTCGGTGACATCCCATTCATCCAGTTCCTGATCAGCAGCCAGGAAGTCCTAATACTCGTTCATGCCATCGTCTATCTCCTCCACCTGTCCGGAGTTGTATGAAGCGAGATCGTCAACTTTATTCCTCCATGCGGACTTCATC
The DNA here is from genome assembly GCA_015178925.1 of Russula emetica. NCBI lineage: Eukaryota > Fungi > Basidiomycota > Agaricomycetes > Russulales > Russulaceae > Russula > Russula emetica. Next base: position 12,712 of record WHVC01000084.1, on the reverse strand, counting down.
AGCTGTAGTTCTTCGAACCGCTCAGCGCCCAACTGTGCACGACGCTTAGTTGCGATCTCCCCACCAGCGGAAAAGAGGCGTTTGCATGCAACAGAGGATGCCTGGCATGGTAAGAAGTCCAACATGAGGCACCTGAACGTCGGGTAAAGATGGCCATTATCCTAAAACCAGTGAGTAAACGAAGTAATTCAAGCAGCTGCATCAGCAAATCTACAAATCTCTTTCTATACTTTCAGCGCTTTTCGTCACTTTTTTGCTGGCACGCAAGTTCACAAGCTTGTGCAAGTCAAGAAGTACTTGCAGGTGAGAGAAAGTAAGAAAGCCAGAGGCAAATAAAACTCAAAACCTAATATTAACAATATACGCTAAGATAAAAATTCCTGACAATGATGATTGACATTATTGTTGACGAAGTATGAGCGATAAACATCAAGGGAATTGGAGAAATGTAGTTCCTCAGGTATAAATGATGATCCAAAGACCGGAATAAGATGTGCTGCCCTAGCTATGCAATCAAGATGAATGATGGCAAGCGTGCGGCGTCCCCTAATGCCACGTTCAAATTCAGGAGTTACAACCCACATTCTTGTATCCTCGTCTACATTATCCTTAGGGGTAAGCCATTCAACCAGAGCACATGGATAGCGTGAACCACCAGATGTAAAGGAAAAAAAAAGGCGGACGTGTCCAATAACCATACCCTTCATACCACCAACGTCTGGACCTGTCTGAACAAAGACAGTGTCATATCGAGCGTATTCATCTCGCCAACTGGGGTTACAGCAAATCCTCTCTTGATACATACCACCAGCACCACAGAGATCACTGGGCGTGAAAAACTGGGCTACAGCAGAATGAAAAACATGAACACGCCCAACAAAAACAGGGCAATGCTCGAGAGGAACATCATCGGCTGATATGGCTGTGTTTGGATTCAGTTGGTCGTATAAGAATCGGCGCAGGAGCTCTGGGAATCGAGGCTGTTTGATGCGAGCCACTACACCTTCAGCTGATGTTGGGTATCCTCACGCTGCAGAGGAGACATCATTAGATATCAGAATAGAATTACAGTATTTAATCAGAATCATACCAGGGAGACAGGCCAATTCAACAGAAGATAGTGCCTTTGGACAACTTACAGGGCCACCGTCATCACCGTCATCACCATCATCTGCTTCGAGAGCAGGCCGTGGTTGTGGCTGTCCACCTTCCTGAACCATAGCAGTATATGAAGCCGTCGTTCCATCCATCATACCCAGCTGAGTAAAAGCCCTTCGTGCCACAGCCAGCTTTTCAAGCCGGGAGATGGTTTTCAGCATCTGTATAAGGGCTTTGTAACGGCTTGAATGTCGCCAAGGCTCCTTGACGGCCTTGATATGTTTGGATTCTGTGATCGAAGAGCATAGCCCATTGGGAGAGCCGAAAAGGCGAATTGAACGGATATAGTGAAGAAGGGAATGCTGGCGTGGGAGCGAAATGAATTCTCCCTTCACGCCAGCAGTACCAACAAAGAATGTGCGATAGTGATGGAAACGAGCAAGGGAATCTTTGAGCTTATCGAGATCGGTGGGTGTGATGGCGTTGCGGCGCACAATGTAACAAAAATCAAGAAATGCTGACAAGCATTTAACGACGGCAGCGGGGACATGTCCTGCGATAGCGCCAAGGTACACCTGTGCAAGCGAAACAAAGTTATTAGCGACATTGAGTTAATTTGCTGCACCGAGTAAATTTACCTTCATAAGTGCCTTTGAATCATCGCCGGTCCATTGTGAGAAATCACAGCCATCAGGGAAGTGCTGTAGTTTTGGAAATGCTGGCACAGCCGAAATACTATAGAAAAGAAAGAGACATGGAGTTGAGGGCAAAATAACTGAACTGGGTTGAGAAAAGCCATACCGGTGATCAATGTCGGCAACAATCTCTTGCCCGCATGCCTCTCCATGCAATTCCAGCAAATACTCATTCACCCACATTACGATGTGGTCTTTGAACATCCCTTTGATTATCTGATGAAGAAGATCAGCTGATAAAAGCTGATAAATGTTGGCCCTTGGGAAACTGGATGTGAAAGGCTATTGAGGTGTGTTTAGGATGCAGACGCGACATGTTGGCTAACAGACTTACAATAATATCTGTGCGAACACCAAAGTCAGTCCATAATATGCCCAGGTCCCAACTATTAATAAGAAGTTCGGTTTTTATTTGACTTTGTAAACGGGCGCCCCCAGCGTCTAAATTATCGGGCTTTGCATCACATCTAGCACGCAGATATTGTAGGTAATTATGGATCCATAAATGAATTGAACAGCTTACTTTGGGCACCACCCCTGGACGATAGCGGCAAGCCACACCTGCTCTGGATAGTCGGCAATATATGGTCCTAGTCCATAAATGGCCCGACGAAAATGGCCATCTGGACACCTGACAACCTCTGAGGTCGTCATACCCACTTTGAGTGGTTGAAAGACTCGAGCCAGGCAGGCATGGTACATCTGCCGGCAAAATACTTGATACTTTGCACTTTTCTGATGCTTTTTTGTTGCTACAAACCCGAGTTAGTAGCTTAGTAATTAGAGTTAGATTATTTAAAAAAAAATCGCACTTTTCGGTATAGGAAGAAAAGCAACAGGAAGTAAAGCATTTCCGTGAGCTCTCCTTGCAATATTAGATAGGTTTCCTGGTGACATATACACCGGATGGTACTCTTGATGGCCTGTCGCTACTGAAACTGTAGTTTTGTCGCTTCCAGCTACTACTGGAACAAACATTGCGCCGTGGGTTGCTTCGTCTTTTGCAATTTCATCCTGTCAGTGAGGAGATATTAGTTAAATACGTAGACAATATTATGCATTGCACCATACCGCTTGAGTCCATGCCCAGTCGGCAGACATAAGATTTGACCATGTCCGCTGATGGTTACTATCAAACTGGCGGTATGGAGATAAGTTGATCTTGTCCTTATACTGAGTGGTCTCGAGCTGATGAAGAAGGACCTGACGTGAGTCCCGTGCACAGAGCACATACGTCTGCATCATCAACTTTGGGGCGGTGCCTAGAGGACGAGGGCCTTGATACCGGACCATGTAAGTTTTCCAGGGTGACTCGCTAAGTTTTATAGCATCGATCGTAGCGTAGAGTTCCTTTGAGTTCTTCCATGGGGCAGAATCACCAACTGTTGCGGCCCAGAGGTCCAGAGCTTTGTCAATTAGACCTGCAGAACTCTGGGCCTCAACGAAGTGGTAAAGTGCAAAATCGAATTCGATACGAGAATTGAAGGGGTCCCATGAGTCTGGGGCATCGCCATTAAGAGGGTTAGGGAGATCTGGGGGTCGAGTATATGGCAGGAGATACTCTCCCGCCTCATTGCATGGTTTAGCTGTTGGAATTGTTAGCGTATCACTACTATGAGACGGAGAACACATGCATATACCTGTTAAATGAGGATGATACTCATTGGTTGATATTGGTTGGTTTTCGTCACCATTTGATTCTGGAGTGAACTGTCGATGTGCAGAATTTTGATGCTGGGTTAATCCCCTACTACTTCGACACTCTAAAAAGCAGGTGGGGCAGGTATAAGCGTTGTTGCGGTGGCCGTCAAGTGGGTTGAAAATATTTATAAACGATGGGGTATACACGAGCATATATAGAATGAACTGAAAGAGACTCGTCAGTATTTTCAGTGATTAATAACAAACACAAATAGAATGTACGTACTGTATATGAAAAAAAGGTGTTGAACAAGTCAACTTCCCTGTCCGTTACCCCAGTACCGGCATCATACATTAGCTCCCAATCGTTTATTCTTCCAACTAAAACTCACCTTTTCCAACACACTCATTAACCAACGCTCGCTCGTTCCATCCTTCCAGTCAAAAGCGTACCATTCCCGAATATACCACTCACAACAATGAGCCGCCGCCCCCTTACTCGCTCCAATGCCGTTGCAAATCTCAAGGACATACAACCTACCGCTATAATGCCACCAAGGCTGCGAAGGCAGACTCTCAATCCCGACGACACTGAGTCTGACAATGAGATTGCGGCCTCCGGCACTCCCCTCGGCCCTAACTTGGAACATGGCCAACCAGCTGCAGACAACGAGCTCGATGGGACAGTAGCCCCTCCACAAGGTACCAGTGCAGCTGACAGTGCCAATAGGGTGGCCATGCGTCAACCCACTCTTGTAAACCGCAAAGTTGTGCCTCTCAGGTCACCGTTGCCTTCAAGGGCGACACGGCCAGTTCACCCTGGAGCTCCTGACATGTCAAAGCCCAGAAGGACGTTCACAGAGGTAACTGCAGGTGCCAAGCGGAAGGCTGCCCTTCAGCTTCAAGTAAATGAGCTGGAGCAAAAAAAAATAGACACGTTGGCAGCGATGGAGGTCGAGGAAGAGCTTGCGGACGAGGAGGAGGAACGTACTGTGGTCAGGCAGCAGGCTCAATCTGATGGTCTTGACAATACCAAAGATGTCTTTATGCAATCTGAGGACGATGAAAACGCTGGAGGCAAAAGTGACTCAGATGCTGAAGAAATTTTGGAACTCAGCACGTCTGAGGAAGACCCACAAACACTTAAAGCGAAGAAAGTCCTACATAGGCGAAGCCAGGTATGTGTCTTCATCTAGTGTTGCTGGTGAAATAGACACTAAGATGTCTTATCAAGAAAAAGCCAAACAGGGGAGAGACCCGAGCAGCTGTGGACAGCATGAAGGCCAAATTGAAAGCTGCCGATAAGAAGCGAAGTGCGAGTGTTGATCTGAACGCAATAAGGTTTGTTTGTTGTTGATGGTTCCCACGTGCTGGGCTGACAATGCGGCCATAGCAACAAAAAGAAGAAGGCCAACGTCCCCTCTGGTCTTACCTCCGATTGGAAGTCGAAACTATCTGCAGCTACACCGCGTCAGACCTCATCAAAAGTAAAAGCTAAACCTTTCCACGAAGCTCTGGGTGGTCTTGAGGATGAAGACGCACTTGCTAACGTTGCAGAGACCCTGGCATTGTCTACAGGACATCCTATGACTGGTCAAAAAAATAATGTGTGTTGCTTTCACATTCGATCTAGAAAATCACTAATGTAACTCAGTTTGTTCACATTGACAACAATAGTGACAGTGACTCGGAGAGTGAAGATGCTCCAACCAAACCACCGGCGAAGGGTGCCAAGAAATCGACGACTGCCGATTCCAAAGCGCTGAAGGTATCAAAGGGAAAGACTCAACCAGAAAAGACCGTCAAAGCCACCAAAGCCACCAAAGAAGTTCCTGTGGCCAACCCACCTTTTGATATCTCGACGTTGCCGGAATTTGCTCGCACAAACTGGTCGACACATTTCTTACCAATGCTGTTACAAGCGGACTATCCCATATGGCGCGTAAGCAACCTCCCAATGGCAGTTACTTACACGGTGAGCTTCTGTATAAGAAGAGCCTTAGTATGTCAAGGCTAACCTCAGTACGTCGAGGCGTAAGCTAACTCAAACAGGAGTTAGATCTGGTAGCTGACTTAGGACTGGAACCTAAGTGCAAAGGAATACAATGTGATAAGGGAGTCGAGCTGAGCGGCGAGCGTAGTAATAAACCTGGCGAGCCAGCAAAGCGAGATGGAGCTGATCGAACAAGTCGCAAGGGAATAAGTGAGCGAGTCGAAGACGAGCGAGCGAAGCTCAATGGAAGTTTATGGTCCTGAATTCACAAAGGAGACCAAGTCTGAAGCGACTTAGGTCTTTACAAGCATGCTAATATACAGGTACAGAAAGGCCGCGTCATTGCGAGCCAAGGAGATCACTAAGCGAGTTGGTAATCGACTTAGTGATGCTTCGTAAGGTACTGAGTAATCGTACAAGTTTATGAGTAAGTAGGTGGAGAAATGACGCACGCGTGAGGAGTATAGTAGGAGGGAGTCAAAGTGAGTCAAAGTGACTGAGACTCATGTGGTGTGGGAACATCTGACCGAATAGGAAGGTAAGTAGAAACGGAACAGAAGAAGACATAGCTGCTAAGTATCGAGATCGTGGCAACGGCCGAAAGGAGTCCGGAAGGCGCTATAAGCAGGCCAGTGGTACACATGGTGAGAGAATATAAGTACAAGTGAGCGCGTGACACCAAGAACAGACGAAAGGCATAACAAACGCTGTATGATTGTTTAGGATGTTCACATGATCCCTTTGTCATTGGTTCTGATATTGTCAAACCCATCCAAGCAGTAGTTAACGCTGCATATCCTGGTTCGGGGTATAGGGTCCTCGCCAATGACAGGCTTGTTGTTATGGTATGTAAAGATCTACTTATTATTTTGTGCTTCAGCTGACTGGCATATATACAGGCGAAAGGTCGCCTTCATGAGAAAAGAGCATTCTTTGGTCGGGAAGCCATCAAAATCGTGTCCGACTTCTTCAAAGACGACGCCTACGCCAACAAACCCAAAGCCACTGCGAAATACACGAAATGGGCTATCAGAGGTAATGGTCCAGCTCTATTTGGCAAGCCAACGCCTGTAGAATGTATGATTCCTAAGGGTACCAATGGCTATGTCGTGCGCTTTCTATATTATTTGAATGGTCCCCTCACATTCATTAACAATGATTTTTAGGAGCCGGACGGCATTTTTGAGTCGACATTCATTATACAACTACTTAGCCAGTATCTCAAATGGTGCACAGGTTCATGCCATGACTACGGCCACCCTATTGGCGCGCTTTCAATGGCAGCTGCAGGGGTAAGTGAATATTTGTGCCATAAGCCTAGTCGTTCTAAAATGTGGGATATATAGATCGAACGTGCTTTTGTCATGTTTGCCACTGGCACGCGAACAGACATGGGTCACTTCTCTAAGGATGTCGTTGGTACTCTCATCGGGGATTACCTCTACCTTGCTACGCGGCTCACAGATCGTCGATGGGATCTAATTGCGGAGCTGTGCAGTGGGCTCAAGGAAAAATCGACTTCCTTAACGCATGCAGTACAATCACAAGTGAATCGCCAGACACTGTACGAGCCAAGCAGCTCCATGAGGGCATCAGATGCCAGTGAGGAGTGAGAAACCCGAGGTATGTTCACCCGAAACCATATTGCGCTGGTCCACAACTAATGTCTTTTAGTTTGCAGCTAATTGCCATGTCTCAGCCCATATACCACAATGTGGACTATTCCCTCCATCGCTTCAACGGACGCTTACACTATTTTCTCTCACGCTGTCGTTTACTATATGCCCATTTGAATATTGTGCCGGTTTGGCCACCACCCATTCCTTATTTCTTCATACCACGTTTGAGCCATTTTCGTACAGGTATTGCCCGAGCAGGCTACCCTAGATATTCTACCCTACAGTAGTAGCTAGTATGAATCAAATTTTGAGTTTTACTTTTTCACACTTGCAGTGACTTGCCAGCTCACACAACTTGCAGTGACTTGCAGTGCTGGTCGAGAAAAAATCATTAAACTTCCTGAAAATCAGACCTAGCTTTTCGTGCTTGCAAGCTTTCATCCTTTCTTCACTTTCGGGGCGTTTTTAGTACTATGCAAGTGCCTGCAAGTGCCGAAAAGAAATTTGTAGGAATACTGATGTGTGAAGCATACATGCCACCATTCAACGATATCAGTATCCTTTGTGACATTCGCCGGTAGGTCTTTGAGGTACCGGCGAATCTCCGCCTCCCACCCTCCATCTTGCTCTTGAGACACGAGAGTAAGGTGGTGTCAATCAAATTCAGAGATAATCAAATCTTCTGTTTGTTCTGCTGTCACCGCAGGAGATGGATTGTGGGTCGTGCTTGTGGTATTCAGCCGCGTTTTCCAGTAACGCTCCACCTGTAACATAAGTAATACAGTACATTAGGTGGTGCATGGCGATGTAGTAACGCTACTTACCATTTTCTCAAGAATCTTCCGAGCTTCATCTTGCCAGTTCTTTGCTTCAAAATTTCCAGCCTCATACTTAACTTCCTGCTCTTTCGCGCCACCCCACGCAAGTGCAATATAGGCGAGTTTGTAATATGGATGAAGAGCTATAAAAGATAAGCAATCAACATGACAAACTTGTAAGCACTCCCCACCAAGTGCAAGGATAAACGCAGGCTTCTCATCGAAGCACAAATAGTACTTATTTATCTTGTCCAGCCTGTCATTGATTGCATTGCGATACTTGGCAAACGTGGGCTTATCGTGTTTGGCTTCCCAGGCTGTCTGGAGCTCTTCGATGGTAGGGAGCGCTCTTCAAAGTGTCGGCTCTTTCTCAGCAGAAAAGGATTGCTGTATTCGATTAGAATCCTGCTGGCATGTCAGTTCCGGTGTTGTTACAATAAAAGAACCTCAGTTACCGCAAGGATAAGAGATGCTTCCGATATGCATTCCCAATCTGTCTCCGAAAAACGGAAAGCAGACCATGGAATGTCTTTCACGACCTGGCTGTCATGTCAGATGGTGGTGATTGGGCCATACCGTTGGTCAGCGGTGGCTACGAAAAGATTGATCGGCTGTGAAATTGAAGGTTATTAACTCGATATTATGCCAGAAAGCGATAAGAAATACGCACCTCATGAAGCTGGTATGATCTACTAAGCATATTAAATGCAGTCCCCTATCGGACATTGCTGTGAAGGGGAATCTTCAAAGGATCTGTGATGCCACACTCAATCTGGAGCTTTTCGAACACTTCAATTCGCTGACCCGATGCCTGAATCCGTTGCGAGCAAGGTTGCGAGGGAGCAGCAGCTAAACATAGGAAGTACCTACCTTAATGGCAAGCGTTCGGATGGCGGCGATGACATCCAACAAGCCATTTAACACACGGTTGTCCGACAACAAAGGGTCATATTCCCAAATGGCGGTTGTGGTTTCCACGGCAGCAATCTTGGTGATATGGGCCATTACATCGACATTTCCAAGGTTGACGATGTGAGCCAGGCATCTACAAATAAATAGTATACATACCAACAGATAGTAACAGCAAAATTGAATGACTTACGGGAGTTTATTCTCCTTGCTGTCCCATTGAAGCTTTCATTGGCGGTGAAGTGCCTCGACTGTCTCGCACGTTGTTGTGTTGTTTGATGCATTATCAAGTGTGACAGTGTGGAGCTGTCGAACCGGTGATGAATAACATTATCAATTGTCACATTGGAACGTGTTTACCTTCGACCTTTGCGCGTTAACAATTCCAACTCGTTCACACACGCCCAGGAAGTACTGGCCAAGGTTCGCCCCACTATGCTCTCCTGAGATACCTTGAAATCCAACAACCTCTGCCCACAATGTCCACTTTCCATTTTTTACATCAATCCAGTGGGCTGTCACACCGAGAAATGAAGCCTTTGTTGTATCAACTGACCAACCATCCGCTGTCGTCGAAATCAAACCCGGAGCGGCCTGAAAAGTATGAAGGGTAAGTAACCTTGTCTTCAAGGTGATTGATTCTAATACCTCGATATCAGCTTTCAGCTCGTGGAGCCATCTGACTGTAAGGTAGGAGCACGGGCTGCGCTCGCGCAGACCACTCCAGTGACCCTCTCATATGTCTGAGTCGCCCGGAAAGTTCCTTTATGCCCAACCCTTCTTGACGCGTCGACCTCCTCCCGGATCGCGGGACTCGGAGTAAGTCGGCCGAGTATTCCTTATTTTTCCTCGTGTTTGTTCTGTCTTCCCCCTTCGTTCCACGCGCGCTTACAGTTTAGGCGCCTTCGATACGTATTACAGAGGGCGCGTGCCTCGTTGCTATCTAACTGACAGCCTCGTGGCTGCCTGTCGTTGGCATCTTTTTCCAAAGCATTACTCTGATCGCCCCTTCTCTCGCTCGCCCACACTTTATAGTGATCCCTTTTCTCATTTACATTATGCTTCCTCCCCCGTTCCGCCCACGTTCCCGACTTTGGACGACCGGGTACAAGTTTCGGACAGGCTCCGTGCCTTCGCGTCGGGGTGGCCACCAGCCACGCGTTGTCCTCGAACTTCTCTTGATTCTCGTTTTTCTCACTTACTTACCGATCGTTTTACCGTAGAGTGCAACGGGCTGACATGTTGGGAGTCCTTCCATGTATTTAAAGAGTCCAGCATAGGTCACAATGGCCATCATACATCTGGTCCCCTTTCTCTTTCTCCTTCTCTCTAAGCGCGAGACGTCCCAGGACGCGAGTTTTATCTCTTTTTCTATTTTTTTTCCTTATCCGAGTCCGAGACGCCGACGATCAGGTCATCGAGGCCTAGTACGTTCCACCCTACTGATCCCACGCTGACAGCCGTCCCTAGGCCTCCGTCCTCTTCTCTTCTTACTGCCCCTTTCCCCATCTCCTTCGACATCTCCTCCCTACTCGAACTCACAGGCGCAGCCTTAGGCTGTGCTACATGACGAACTTGTTATGGAGATGGCTCATGATGTCGTGAGTTGTTGGCACGTCAGCCTTGGTGGTCCTCGGTCTCATGGCAACTAAGCAGTTGCGAAACAAGGCCTTGTTTGCGACAGCTAAAGACTACGGCAGCGACAAAAGTGAGTTATTAACTGATTGAAGTGTGATCGCTTTTTACTTACCTGATCATCGCAAGCAATGAACTGGGTAACAGCGTGCTGCAATGCTGCTCTAGTGAACTCTCCGGGCCCAATTACCTTCTGCACAAGTCTAGTGTTTCGGCAGCTCCAGCTAAAGCTCGGCTAAAGCCGGCGCCTGAGTCGGCTAAAATGCTAGCCGAGCCGCGCCGCATGTCACCGAGCTGACCTTTTTAGTCGACTTGGGAAAATCGGCGCAAGCCATTGAAAGCCAGCACAAGCCGGCTCCATGTCACCCGTTGCCATTATGAGCACCCCCCAGTCCCCCCCCCCTCAAACGCTTCTCTACCGCCTGGGACTCCTGTTCACACACGGAGCACCACCACTGACAGGTATATCGACAGATATGAAGATAGAACTTCAATTTTTTCCCGTCTTGCAACTGAAATGAGCCCTTTTTTTGTTGGACCGATAAGCGCAGAAGCCTTTTTGAATCGTTTCCTACCCCCTCCCTCGGATCCCTCCTCTGTTCCCCAATTCCCCACGGGATTGTTCAACGATTTCATTAAATCGCTCTCACAAACGGAGAGTGCATCGTATGATAAATTTGTGAGTTCTGACCCACGTCGCCCACCGCACTTGTTCTGTGACTAATCCTACTCTTTTAGATTGAAGCCATTTCTCCACATGTCCCAAATTTAACCATAGTCAACACATCCCGTTCCTCAGACAAAGCACCATGTGGCAAATTCCCTCTCAAACTGAAGCCCGACTGCTCGGTATATATGCACAAGAAAAGGACAAAAGATGATCTTGACCTCTCTCGCATGGATTTTGTCATCGAGATGAAATTGGAGGCGGACCCATTTGTCCTCAAAGTTCCGTCTAACCCCAGGGACCACACTTGCAACAGCGGCGACGACTTAAACTCCTTCCTACACCTGACATCTGGTTTACGATTAAATCTAGGCCAGATCACGGCGTATGCCACGGCGATAATGAGTGCTCAGTATTGCACACATACATTCTCGGTTCTCATTATGAAAGACTATGCAAGGCTCATTCGAGTATATATGAAGTTATTGTCCTCAATCATCTCGGAACTTCACTGGGCGACCTGATTGATCAGCTTGAGTTTGACCACAGGAAGACATTCTCATACGCCACCCAAATGGTACGTTATATAAAACAAACAATCATACTAAACCTAAACACACCCTTGCATGCAGCTCTTAGCAGTCCAGTCACTTCATGATCGACACTACATCCATTGTGACATCAAACCCGGGAATTTCATGATTCGTGCTGATAACCTTCCTCCTACCCTCTTTCTCATCGATTTCGGCTTGGCGTGATTGTTCCGTAATCCCGCAACTTATTTACATATCCCTTTCACAATGAATCATTTGATCATTGGTACCCTTCCATTCGCATCCATCAGTGGCCAGCAAGGCAATGTCCAGTCGCGTCGTGATGACCTAGAGTCTCTCACCTATACCATCATTTATTCAGCACTCAGCAAGTTGCCTTGGACCAGCAATTCAATTCCGCAGGCAACGACGAGGGGGTAGTCCTCCATAAGAAAACATTGATCACAGTGGAAGAGCTGTGTGAAGGCTTACCTGCTCCCTTCTGCAAATTCGTCACCTATGTCTGTTCTCTTGGCTTTAACAAGAAACAGGACTATCAGTTCCTTCATTCCATCCTCTTACAGTGCTCGGAAACCGTGACTGATCAGCCCATCAAAGCACCACCCCATGTCAGCGTGGACCATGCACCTATCTTCACTGGTCGGGTGTAAGTGACCTCGCCCTCTATGAATAGCAGCACTAACTAGATTTATTTAGCCTTTGCTCTTCGACTCGCGCGATTGCTAAACTGTCTCAGTACATACATCAAACACCCGCTCGGGCCACTCGTACAAGGTCCTGGAAGTAGCATGTTTTTGTAGTTTGAGATGTTGGGCTTTGAGGTACATGTAGGCAATGATGTATCACGCGTCAATTTTGTTGTAGAGCTGTAGTTTGATGTATGGGAACTAAGATTTGACTACAATTTTTGGGATCTGGATTGGGAGCTGAGCCGCACTCTAGCCGGAGAAACGCCGGCTATTTTGGTGGCGCGGCTCGGCGCGGCTAAGTGGCATGGGTGCCCATGGCGCAGCTCGGCTAACAAGCTGACTGCCCGGCTAATTGTGGCTCGGCTAACAGCTCGGCTCGGCTCTTGTAGCTGCC
>WHVC01000083.1:0-128324 GCA_015178925.1 Russula emetica | reverse complement strand
CAAGGGGGGGTCGTTAGATAACTTTGGTCGCCGCGGTGTTTCGAGTTCCAAGTTTGAAGCGATTCCGAGTCAACGGGCGCACTAGCATTGGTCATGTCGGATTAGTCATGCCATGGCTAGTGAAGATCACGTGGTACTAGAGTACTCTAACTGTCCATGCATCTGAGCGACTCTAAAGTGTTTTTTCAACGCGGCTCTGAATAGTCCTCTCTCTTAGGGTTGTATATTCAGCCTCTTTTACAAGACCTCTACAGGGGAATAGAGTTACATCATATGATCAACAGCAGGAAGCCGGGGTAGAATGTCGTAAGCCACTTAAAGCCAGGCCCACTAAGTTAGTAAGTTCCGATACCATATCTGAGTTGATCTGAATTGACGTGATATTTTCTTCACTTTCCTTTGTAAGCTGGCCGCGATTACAGTACTATGATGTGAAGCCGGGCTCTCGCCTTCATACTAACCCACCTTCTCGACAAGCTAGGGCTGCGCACCGTTACCGTACCCGTGCCATGAAGCCTCTGGTTAGCCAACCAGACGGACGGTGGACGGGACGGACATAACCCGTCTGATACCGTCTAATGTACGGCCGTCACGGCCGTTAGACGGTTGGACGGGTACCCTTATTTTATTTTTGTTCTTTAGTGCACTAGTATAGAAGTGATTCGCACGAAATGGGGTGCATGCATTGCATGCAGTCCTTCCACGATCGTCGAGAACACTCTGAAGTTGACGACACCCGGAAGTTTCAACGTTCAACGTTCAACGTTAACGCGTTCAACTCCCAACCTTCTTTATTCACGCGCTACGTGGCAGGGAACCACGTGCGTAACAGACACCCCATGAAGAAACCGCACACCACACTCCTGGAGAGAAGACCTGTCTCCTTGTGCAGCACAGGGGGTCGGGTTCCGTTCTGATATATACATTCTTCCGTCGCTGATACGACGCCTGACCGAAAGAAAAGTGATTGTTTACTCGTTATAACAATATTAATGCCTCACTCCATATGATATCAATGCTCCACCCATATGCCGAAGAAGATCGCATCCATTCCTCACTTGCTTAAGCTTCGAAACCCTGCTTTTAGTGGAAAATTTGAGTTACCAGTCTCTCGGTGTATCCGCTGTATCGAAACCCTTACTTACTTGGGTGAAACCATTCTCCTCACGCTGGGCTGTCACCAATGGCCCGAAATCCGAGAGATTCACGACATTTTAGCTTGGATAGTGGCTGCAAGAATGGGATGTCGTCTAAGATAATGGAATGGGGGAGATAAGATGGATAAAGAGAAAGCGAGCGAGCGAGATGGACAATGGGCGTTGCGGACAGCGGTTCCGCGAACGCGAGTGCCGAGCGAGACGAGAAGAGAACGCACACGAGAGAAAGAGAAAAAGAAGAAATGGGAACACAGTAGATTCGCATCTGATGATGATGATGATGATATCCCCCTCGACGGGCAAGGCTGGCTTAACCACACGTAGTCCTTACTGAGTGCCTGTGTCGGCGAGAACGAAGACCGGTGCGCGTGTTACAGTAACGCTGCGTTGAATGTATGAAAAAAAATGTGTCAGCATATGAAACAGTGCTAACGAATGAAACTTGCATGGCCTACAGTACCACCGGTCCACCCGGTCCGACTCCACCGGCAATGTCTGAACTCACAAGGCAGTCATCACTTTTGGACAGCCGTTGTATTTCTCAGTCCTTTTAGATTTTCCTAAAGCAACTTCAAAATGACAACACTACTGTATATGTAGTTTAACGCTGGGAAAGGACTACTGTACTATTTAAACCTCTAGAGATGCTCGGAGTTGGCCGGCGGCAGCATCCGACTAAGCGAAACTGAATGTGGCCCTCTCTGCACTGGCGTACAGTACCCACGATTGGAACGTATGGACAGAGGATGCTTCCACAGTGGGTGATCATGTCCTTGCCCGGGATAGCTTTGGAAATTCCATCTCATACACAAGGCATTTACAAATGTTACGAATGATTGCATGACAGACTATCCGTAAGTGATCGTTTCTCCAGCATCCCCGACAGGAGTCGTATTCTCAAATCTTCTTTAGAAAGTCTAAACGACCGGGATTTGTTTTGAAAATAGCTGCAAACTTCAGGGGCAATGAAGTGAGTACGGTTCTGTTGTTGCCACTTGCCAGCGCACTGCTTGGTTTGAAATTTTGCGCAATGAGTGGAGGCTTCTCAGAAGACCTCGGGAAACCAACTAGTATATGACAGAAGAAAAAGACGCGATCACGGAAATGTGTGAGAATGGGAAGAACACTGGTAATATGATTTTTTTTGACCAGGGATGGCTCCATGCATTGCATAGATTACGTTCCCATGACTCCGCGGAACTTTCATTGAGTCATTGACTTCGATGAAGGTTGCCAGTCATCCGAGTCCGCCGCGGCAACTGTTCCACCCAAATACATCATAAATGGTCCTACGAATGACAGCGAGGCCACCCTCATCCTCGATCACTCTTGCCCTACTAAGTCTCTGCAGTTGTAGCCAAGTCCTCGAATAGTCTTTGCGGGACGGCCCCTGCTCAGCGTTTGCAGCTCCCGTCTTAACTTCGCATCTGACTGATTCCCGGATTCCCTGTAAGGACTATGTATGCAAAATGGGCCGTCATGGCCTTTGCAATCCACGTGGGGCTCGCCAACGTAAAGGCCAATGAAAATGATCCAGACTCGACGTCGGGACTCGTGATTGATATTGACCAAGCGATCACGCAAGTTACGTCTGTCGCTAGTCCAACGGCTTCTCTTAGCGCTACGTTGCCCTCGCAAGTGCCAACGCCTCCGCCACAAGCTTGGTGTCCAAGCAAAATATTCTGCCCTGGAGCGGTACGTCACATGATCTCCCCTTGCTTTTTGGTTTTTGACGTGCATATCCACTAACTTAGCTCCTGCAAACCGTCAACCTCGCTGACCTGTGGTCGGACCCGAAAATTTTCGTTGACAAACCCACGGCCTCGGATCCGCAGTCAGTCCTGGCTGCGTTTGCACCCATCAACTCTACCAGTGCTACCGAGGGCGCTGTGCTTCAGTTCGTCGACAATAACTTTCGCGGCGAAGGATTTGAGCTCGAGGCAGAAGCTCTTCCAAACTTCAATGCTGACCCCCTTTCTTGAACAATGTCAAGGACCCGTTGCCGCGAGCTTTTGCCCGAGTCGTGCATAGTTACTGGACGCAGCTGATTCGTGGGACGAATTCATCGACACTGTGTGACGGCATTGAGTGTGAGAGCACTTTCATCCCGCTCAACCATACGTTTGTGATCCCCGGCGGGCGGTTCCGTGAGCAATGTAAGCGCTTCTCGTCTATATGCTGTATCTCGTCGGTGACCTCAAAATGCAGATTATTGGGACAGCTTCTGGATAATTGAAGGCCTCATCCAATCCCAATTATTTGATATTGTCAACGATACGCTGCAGAATTTTATGGATGAGATCGAATCTTTTGGGTTCATTCCCAACGGTGGTCGTAGATATTGTGCCCCGCTTCCATCTCTGCGCTTTTCTCGCCGAGTACTGAGATCGAAATCCTTCCAGACTTGAACCGCTCTCAGCCTCCCTTGTTTATCATGGTGCGTTTGTCTCGCGATGTCAACTCGGAATTTTCTTAAGAAATGAATCAGATGCTTGATAAATATATCGCGGCATCGAACGATACTGCCATTCTGAATCGAGCACTCCCTTTGGCCGAGGCATGTAGCCATTCTGCATAATCGCTTCCTGTAACTGACAGCATTCCTCAGCGTGAGTTAACGTGGTGGTCGAATAATCGCTCCCTTGATGTTACTAGTCCATATACGAAGAAGACTTTCACCCTTTTTCGCTATGCCGTTTCAAACAGCGCTCCGCGACCCGAATCCTACTTGACTGGTATATCATGTGATTGCACTTTTACGGTACATTCATTCACCTCCCTCTACCCAAGATTACGAAACCGCCAATGACCCAACGCTCAGCACTCTGAATCAATCAGAACGGGCAGAGCTTTACTCTGAACTCGCTAGTGGGGCTGAAACAGGTCAAGCGTTACGTTGGCCTTCTTTTCGTTGTCTGACTGATCAGCATTTTTTCCTAGGCTGGGACTACAGCACTCGTTTCGTTTCTCTACCCGTGGCTGGTGGAACTAACTTCACAACCCCCGCACTTCGTTCCTTTAATGTCAAGAACCACATCCCTGTCGATTTGAACGCCATTCTTTGTAAGCTACACGTTCATATGTCGAGTGGAACAACCTTACACTCGTTCCAGACAAGACAAATATTATCCTTGCAGATTTCTACATGTCAGGGAAACATGGCGATCGTGCTGTCGCCTCAAAATATAGAGCCGCTGCTGCGAATATTCGCGCTGGCATCCTCGATCTGCTATGGGATTCTTCGAAACTTGCATTCTACGACTTCAATCTCACCTCAAATTCGCGCAATAGCATTTTGTCGGCCGCGACGTTCTACCCACTCTGGACAGGTATCATTCCTCACGAGCTTATTTCCAACTCAAGCAATGCGTTTGGCTTCTTCTCGAGTATCAACATGGTTCTCAGACGTTATAATGGTACATACCCACCGACGTTTATTGAATCTGGTCTCCAATGGGATGCTCCGAATGCTTGGCCGCCGCATCAATATATCGCGCTGGAAGCCTTGCGCGCGCTCCCTGCCAACGTATCGATCGGGGCGATCCCGCAGCCGCGAACAGGGCAATCTTCATTTGCACTTGTGCCAAGCGGACAGCTTGGATTGGAGGAGAACGATTTACCTGGACAAACGATCAGGGACGAGCAGAATGCTTCAAGCACAGGAAGCGGCGCAGATATCAATGCGTTATTTGGTACATTTGTGAACGGCGGTAATGCCACTACGGGCGAAGGCTGGCGTGATATTCTCGCGCGAGGACTTTCGAATCGTTACCTCACGAGTGCTTTGTGCAGCTGGTACCTGTGTTTCCTACTAGCTATGTGATCATCGTCCCCTTCTGACGTCTTGCGGTCGCCGTAAAGGTACGCTACCGGCGGGTCGATTCCTGGTTTACTGCCGAGATTGTCAGATCAGCAGTTGAATGTCAGTCAAAGTATCAACAACACCGGAATCGTGCGTCTCTTCCCCCCCCTCCTCCTTCTCATTACATTGCGACGCCCAATTTCACCGGGCCCCCGGGCCGCCTTTACAGATGTTCGAGAAATTCTCAATTACTGATGTCGATAGTAGCGGGCGTGGTGGAGAGTATACGGTACAAGCTGGCTTTGGGTGGACGAACGGCGTTGTGCTCTGGGTCGCAAGCACCTTTGGCGAACAGCTCGTTGCACCGGTATGCCCTGATCCGCTCTTCGCCGCTGGTGGCACCGGTAGTACCAGTGTTAGCAGCAGCGGGGGTTCGACTCGCAAGAAAAGCGGCGCCGCCGCTTCGCGACCAAGGGTGGCACCACGACAGCTTTTCGGGCTCTGGCTGCTTGTGACTGCCCTGCAATTTCTGTTCGCGTAGGTACATCGCAAATGGACCCATTTTTGTGTTATTTCTCATAAGAGTCTCTTAGGCAAATGCCTTTTGTAGATTGATATGATACCCGTTTCGACCTCGCGTTTAACAAAATGCTTTATTAATAAGAGTGTCATACTGACAGCATCAAGCTATCACGGCCAACAACACAGAGGTTCCTAACTCCTAAGGAGGTCCAAACGAGACGGTACCTTGAGTGAAAATCCCAGATTACCTGGGCTAGGTTCGGTTCAGTTTCAACGGACTCTCTTGAGTTGGTCTGGCTGAATCCAACTTAGTGAATTCCTAAAGCTATTCCGAGCAAGAATATAGCCTACTGCGAAAGACTCGAACAGCGCTATACAGGCCAAGGTGTAGGTTTCAACTCGCATGACGAGTACATACACTAGACAGTTGCGAATGATAGGGATGAACGAGTAGGTTCAAGTTGACCGTGAGTCATCATTGTTTTGTTAGACCGGACAAGACCCAACAAGAGAGGCGTCTCAGATTCCTTAGAAAATCCGAATGACCGAGACCCGTATTGAAAATGACAGCAAAAAACTGGAGAAGAATCCACGATAATTTCGTTGCGTTGAGTGGTTCGAAACTTTGCGTAGAAAAAGGCGCAGTCGCTGACACGCACAAGAATGGGTCATAAAACATACTCCTAACTAAGGACAATCGCGTCGAATACGGCGGTCCACACACCGTAAAACTCTTTCACATATCTTGATGTCCAGACCTGGGCGATGGAAGCGCAGCTGGCCATTCATGCGCAGAATCAACCACAGGAAAGTCAGCAAAAGGCCCATATCAGGCTCCTTCGCTTTGCTGAAACTGGCGTCTTAGCCGTAGATGTAGCGCTGATTCGAGACATGATAGATTTAGTAGCGTGTGCCATTTCTTCTGGAAGGGTATCATATCATGACGGCAAGGAGAGCTCAGTTGGTTATGAGTGCTACGCCGATAGGCGAGCCCATGTGTCACGTGATCATATCAAATCTGTTCGTGTCCGTCG
Organism: Russula emetica; assembly: GCA_015178925.1. Taxonomy (NCBI): domain Eukaryota; kingdom Fungi; phylum Basidiomycota; class Agaricomycetes; order Russulales; family Russulaceae; genus Russula; species Russula emetica. The sequence goes on along the minus strand of WHVC01000083.1, from coordinate 121,809 downwards.
TTTACTATGGCGTACAACGGGTGTGAATTTGCACACAGATGCTGAATTTGATTTTTGTAATTTTTTGTGTTCACCAAACCCCTTCCGGATTCTTCAGGATACAATTGGATGGTTATTCTGAATGTCTCGAAAATTATACTAAGTGATCCTATTATGAGAATCAAATGAGCGAGGATAGCCAGTATGGTAAATCGGCGTTCATGATATATATGTCGGACTCAAGACTTCAAATTGCACCCCGAAGACCCGAGAAAATTCATGGGGCATGGGATAGCACCTATATATACAGGCATACACTTCATTTATATTTCCGGGAAGATCTGCAAGTGTAGTGGACAATATTTCAGAGAGCGTGACAAAACAGGTCAAATTCAAACTCCACTCAAAACTCTGCTTACGTGTCCGGGATGTATGTTGGGACATGTTTTGGGACATGTTTGACTGCGTGACATTGGCCGCTGTCGGTGTATGAATTTTAGTGTGACATTCTGTGACAAAATGCACAGAATGCACTCTGTCCCTCAACACACCTGCAGATGTTCCCAAAAATATACATGAAGTGTATGCCTGTATACATAGGTGCTATTCCATGCCCCATGAATTTTATCGGGTCTTCGGGGTGCAATTTGAAGTCTTGAGTCCGACATATATATCATGAACGCCGATTTACCATACTGGCTGTCCTTGCTCAGTTAATTCTCATGATAGGATCACTTAGTATGATTTTAGAGACATTCAGAACAACCATCCAATTGTATCCCGAAGAATCTGGAAAGGGTTTAGTTAACACAAAAATTACAAAAATCAAATTCAGCATCTGTGTGCAAATTCAGATCCGTTGTACGCCATAGTACCCACTCTGACGTCTCGCTTGTCTTCCTCCCACCGAAGTCGCATGTTAATCATCGCGTCCATACATTTCTAAATTCCGAAACGCTCGCGTTCCTCTGCAAGAATCGATTCCACCTCTGCGAACCGGGGCTTGACTATGCAGTCGTAGGGGACGGGACGACTACATGCCATGATATCAGCTAATGGCGAAAACCACGCTCAACCGAATTCTCACACAAACATGCCTGCGTCAACGACGCTTTCTACGTCCAAGGGAACTTCCTTCCCCTTTTCGTCTCGCCCACGCTCCAGTTTTGCCGCCCACAGTATTCGTACTGTGTTTATAAAGAGCGACTCATTGGCCAAGTCCTTGCCTACACAGATCCGTCGTCCAAAGCCGAACGAGACATGTCCTGCTTGGTACGTTTCGAAGGAACCAGGCAACAGTTCTCCGTGTTCGTCGAGGTGTCGTTCTGGCCGGAATTCATCTGCGTCTTCTCCGAATACCGCCCGGTCGTGATTACAATGCCAGAGGTTGGCTATGCACACGGTGCCTTTCGGAATGTACATGCCTTCGTACCAGTCTTCTTCCGTCGCGACGTGAGGTGCCCCTAACGGTACGCTTGGATGCCAACGATGGATTTCTCTGATGATTGCGCGCACATATGGAAGACGAGGGGCGTCGGCAAAGGTCGGGAGACGATCGCGGCCGACGACGGCATCTATTTCCGCTTGTGCTCGGCGCTGGACTTCTGGAAAGGCAATCATAGCAAGCGTCCACCACGAAAGGGTGGTAGCGGTGGTCTCGGCACCTGCAGAACTGCGATGCGCAGTATTGTTACATGTCGGACAAGACCAACAATATAGTCTTACTACAATGTTCCAGCGAGGAACGACATTTCAAGCTCGCTGAGAGAACCGCGATCGGGATGCTGTATCAAAGACGCGCAGAAACTTGGCAGGCTCCCTCCATTGGCCTTTGCTGTCTGTTAATTGGGCTCCAGGGACTACACTTGAGATAAGTACGTACAATGTCAGATTTAACACGATCCAGAAGGCCTCGGAACATCTCAGAGTCTTCTGCAAATGCTCGTAAGCCTTCCCGCTTCCATTTCGCGAATCTGTGTTAGATCGTCCGTCAGTATTCACAATGAGATAATAACGGAAAGCAAGACCTCTCGGGGATGTGTTTCATCCAAGGGAATATATCTACAAAATAGGACCCTACAAGCGCAGCTTTTATGAGACGGTCGTTGTATCTCTCAATTTTCTCGAGGACCTGATCATGCTCTGACAGGATGGTCGGGTAGTCGTAAACAAGGGACATGATTGTGGACGCTGCCAGACGCTTGAAGTGCCCATCTTGCTGAAGGTTGGCAGAGGGCTTCAAGAGAGACGAGATCAAGATAGTGGCCTCCTTCAACTGAATAGGATGATAGTTTTGCACCGCCCGTTTTGTGAGGGCTTCCTGTGCGACACGACGCATGCGACGCCAGCTATGCAGATGCAGATGTGAATATGCTCATCAGCAATCTCATCACTACCTCACTGGCGGTTGTCCTGTAGCACTCACCGATCATCCTGTCTCATCATTCCCAATTGTAAACCACCATTAAGGATCTCCTGCGCCATAATTAATCGAGGGCGATCAGAATAGTTGTTAGAACGGCGCTCGAGCAGCTCGAAGGCTGGTTTAAGACTGTTGCAAACAACCATGGGCTGCCCAGCACCGTCCAGGTACATGACCTCTCCTGCGATTTCCGTAGACAAACATTAGCATCCACCTGCCAGTGGGTACATAATGGTGTGAACTGACCAAAGCGCTCCTTGCAATCTTTGGACAGCAGCCAACTATTATCTCTCAGATGAAGGGCATGCCCGAGAATCGGTAAACGCCGAGGGCTGGGAGGAATTTTTCTCCAAGGACTTCTGATATAGCTGACGGCGAAAATAATTACAAGTCCGAGTACGATGCCTGCCGTTAATGTTCTGGTCTCAGGCTCCCAAATGGCTTTGATGGCGGGTGCACTAATATGTCGTAAAAGCAAAGGCTTGGGAGCCACCGCATCCATCGCTGTTCCTTCGCTAGGCAGTGAAGACACAGATGTCGAGGCGTCAACGATCCTGCGAAGCCAACCCATAGACTTCATAGCGGTGGCAAGGGTGATGTGTGTCGTGGCTGTCCGAAAATGATGTCCGAGGCTCTGAGCGTAGTAAGTTACTATATAAGTTGTGCACGGGCCATTTACCTAAGGTAACGTCACTCTCGCTGAAGACAAGATCGTCTGGAGTGCGAAAACAAGGTGCATCACTTTTATGGATTCGCTACGTCACGAACGGCGATCTGGCGTGATAGCACCTCCAACTTGACTAGCTTGACTCCTCGAGCCTCAGGCCTCAGCACTCAGCCTCGGAGCCTGTGCGCCACACCGCGCAACGCGCGGATCGGCACAACGACACAGGAGTGTTCTCCAAGATATCCTCTAGTTGCCGTGCCTATCATGGTACCGCATTGGTGGATGCATCGTTTCACACACGCAAGTTCCTGGATCCACACCCGGACTCGGACTCGGACTCGGACTCGAATGCTGCGCTGGAGGTGAAGCTGGTGAAGCGCCAAGAGTTTGGAGTCCGCTCAGCCCCAGAACAAACATGTACAAATTCGCCACACCCTTTGAAATTCGAGAAATTGAGAAGAATCGCCCGCAGGTCGTGCATACGTTCCTCTGCCTCTCCATAACTTCATGAGTGTGTAAGGGGCTCAATGGAAAAACGCGTCCTGGCCAGCTTCTTAGTGCTTTACATTGCTCGTAATCTATTATGCCGCCGGCCCGCCTTTCACGAACAGCCTGGTAGATAGTAAGTTACCGAGGTACTTACTAAGGTCCGAACGAAATGGTACTTTCCAACCAAATGCAAATCGATAGTCACCAACCACCACTAGCATTCGAGAATTGAAAGCGATATTCGGTGCTCCTCAAGTCTATCACCACCATGGCTGGAGGTGGTTTGCACATCCCGCGCCGCTCTGTGAAAGAGCAATCAGTCGTCATGTCTGGCTTATGCGCATTTAGCAGCCTTCGACGAAGGCTCGTACTATACTACTAGTTGCCAAAGGCTGCTTAAAACCACACCGACGAAGGAGGGATAAACAAAGATTATGAACTGCGCCAGACGAAAACGCGACTATCGATCTGAATTTAACTGTCAAAACAACCGGAGATGGGTCTGTACTCCGGGAAACGGAACTCATATCTGAATTCCGAAACGCTCGCGTTCCTCTGCAAGAAGAGATTCTACCTCTCTGAACCGGGGCTTGACGACGCAGTCGAAAGGAATAGGACGGCTATATGAGGATATCGATAGTCATGAAACCTCTGCTAAAGCAAATACTCACAAAACTAGGCCTTCATCAATTACTGTTTCTATGTCCAACGGCACTTCCTTCCCACTTTTGTCCTGGGGGCGTGCGAGTTCTGCGGCCCACAGTATCCGCGCTGTGTTTATGAAGAGCGACTCAGTAGCAAGGTCCTTGGCTACACAGATCCGTCGTCCAAAGCCGAACGAGACATGTCCTGCCTGGTATGTTTCGACGGGTCCAGGCAACAGTTCTCCGTGTTCGTCGAGGTGTCGTTCTGGCCGGAATTCATCTGCATCTTCTCCGAACACCGCCCGGTCGTGATTACATTGCCAGAGGTTGGCTATGCACATGGTGCCTTTCGGAATGTACATGCCTTCGTACCAGTCTTCTTTGGTCGCGACGTGAGGCACTCCTACTGCTGCGGTAGGACGCCAACGAAGAACCTCTTTCATGGTTGCACATACGTATGGAAGATGAGGGGCATCAGCAAAGCTCGGAAGACGGTCGCGGCCGACCACCGCATCAATTTCTGCTTGTGCCTGGCGTTGCACTTCCGGAAAGGCAATCATGGCAAGCGTCCACCACGAAAGGGTGGTAGCGGTGGTCTCGGCACCTGCGGAGCTGCAATGCATCGTATCACTACATGTCCGATAAGACTAACTATATATACACTTACTACAATTGTCCAGCAAGAAACGACATTTCGATCTCGCTCAGAGAATCCCGATCGGGATTATGTATCAAAGACGCGCAGAAACTTGGTCGGTCTCCCCCATTGGCCTTTTTTACTGTCCGTTAGTAGGGCTCCAGACACCACAGCTAAGACAAGCACGTACAAGGTCAACTTTGACACGATTCAGAAGGCCAAGGAACATCTCAGAGTCCTCTGCGAATGCCCGTAAACCTTCCCGCTTCCATTTCGCGAATCTGATTTGGTTAGTCCGTAAGTATCCACAACGAGACAACGAGAAGATGGAAGCCAAGACCTCTCAGGGATGTGTTTCATCCAAGGAAATATATCTACAAAATAGGAACCCATACCCGCGGCGTGAACGATACGGTTGTTGAATCTCTCAATTTTTTCGACGGGGCGATCATGCTCTGACATGATGGTCGGGTAGTCGTAAACGATAGACATGATTGTAGACGCTGCCAGACGTTTAAAATGTCTATCCTGCTTGAGATTGGCAGAGGGCATGAGAAGAGATGAAACCAGGACAGTAGCCTCCTTCGTCTGAATGTGATCATAGTTTTTCACGGCTCTCTTTGTAAGAGCTTCGTGCGCGGCACGACGCATGCGACGCCAGCTATTCAAGAAGTGAGCAGATTCACCACGTGATCTTATAATCTGTACCGGAGTTTTACTGTCGCACTCACCGATCGTCATGTTTCATCAGAGCGAGCAGTAGACCACCATTGAGGATCTCTTGTGCCATGATGAATCGGGGGCGATCAGAATAGGTTCCTGAGCGGCGCTCAAGGAGCTCGAAAGCTGGTTTAAGACTGTTGCAAACAACTATGGGCTGCCCAGCACCGTCAAGGTACATGACCTCTCCTGCAATTTCCGTAGACAAATTTTAGTATCCACTTGGGGCATATAACGGTGTGAACTCACCGAAGCGCTCCCTGCAATCTTTCGACAGCATCCAGGTTTTATCTCTCAGCTGAATGGCATTCCCAAGGATCGGTAAACGCCAAGGACCGCCAGGAGGCAACTTTCTCCAAGGACTTCTGGAATAGCCAACGGTGAAGATGACGACCAACCCGAGTACGATGGATGCCATTAATGTCTTGGTCTCCACAATGAACTTTTTGATAGGCAGTAGAAATGTAACCACATATGTCAAGGCGTCCACGGCCTCGCGGTGCCAATCTGTAGACTTCATGATGGTGGCCAGGAGGATGATGTGAGCGATAATGTCTGAAAAAATGTCTGAGCAGGCCAAGAACTACAATTTGAGAAAGGGACTTCTTACCTAGGCCAACGTTGCTCTCGCTTTGAAGTTTGAAAACAGTCGGAATGTCGTTACTGGTACGTTTACGTTTATAAATATCACTATCACCCAGACCGAGATCTGCGTCCACTTGTTCCAGGATTGGAATAGCCCCGATGAAATGACAGGCGAACTTCAGTAATATTGCTGTCAATTGACAGGTGTTCTCATCTCAGTCTGATGAGGGCGATGTCGACCGGCAACAGGGGAGCAAGCCTAGATGTGACTGGTCAAAGGATGAGACCAATCTGATCGATCAACTTCATGATCAAACACAGAGCCGACTCAGCAATCTGTGGCGCTCGGATCAATCTGGCGGAACCAAGTGATCGGTTGGAATCGGCCTAGATCTGGGGACGTCCTCGGGGTACTATCGGTCCCGCATCTCGCTACGCTGGAGGTGATACGCGCGGCGTGGCCTCATAACGTTGGGGGTCAAATGGCTTGCGCTCTTCTTTGCCTTTGTCTCCCCCCCGGTAGGAAAAGTCTTCACCGTCTTCTTGCTCCTCTTTCTTGCTTCGGCAATGCGACAGTGGGGATTTGAGGTGGAGCCTTCGAATCGCAGCCCGCCACTCGTTTCCAAACGTCCGCGCTTCTGCTTGTGCTTCTGCAAGGTTGGCAGACGCGACGTGACGTCATGCATCAGGAATCGTATGCAATGACAGTAATGCGGGGGCAAAGCCCACCACAATCGACTAACGGACGAGAATTCATGCATGACGACGTGTTGATGGTATGCGGCGCACTGCAGGCCGGACAACGACAATAACCTGGTCCCTCCATTCGTCCTCTGAGCCGGTCATGCCTCCGGCCTCGGCGTTACAGTATCTGAAGTAGTATGTTGGCGATATGCCTGACGACGACCATGCTGGCGTTGTCGGCGGGCAAGCTCAGCGCTGTATACATCACCTGCAAAGTTATGGCCTAGATGTGTATTGGATCTTCCACAGAGAATGCCGTAGGCGGGCCTTAGTGACAAAAGCGCACGATCGAATAAAATGTTTTGTTCAAAAAGTCGCGGCTTTAGCCGAGTCGAGCCGAAGCTGGCCCTCACTGGGGGTTTGGCTCGGCCCTGGCCGGAATTCATCTGCGTCTTCTCCGACTGCCGCCGCTAGAGGTTGGCTATATGCACATGCACATGGTGCCTTTCGGAATGTACATGCCTTCGTACCGGTCTTCTTTGGCCGCGACGTGAGGCACTCCTATCGCTTCGGTAGTAGGACGCCAACGAAAGACCACAACGCTTTTGTTGCGTTGAGTGGTTCGAAACTCTGCGTTGAAAATGGCGCAGTCGCTGACACACGGAGATTCGTCATAAAACATACTCCTTACTAAGGACAATCCTGTCGAATACGGCGGTTTCACACCGTAAGACTCTTTTTTATTTTCAGATATCTTGATGTCCAGACCTGGGTGATGGAAGCGCAGATAACTGTTCATGTGCAGAACCAACCACAGGAAAGTCAGCAAAAGGCCCATGTCAGACTCCTTTGCTTTGCTGAGTATTAGCCGTAGATGTGGCACTGACTCGAGACATGACAGATTTAGTAGCGTGGACTATTTCTTCCGGAAGGGTATCATATCATGACGGCAAGGACAGCTCACTGGCACTTCACTATAACAGTCACGCCGACAGGCGTGCAGCCCGTGTGTCACGGTGATCATGTTCATTTCCGTCGTTTACCGTAACCACTCTGACCATCAACAACAACATAAGCTCGTCTCGATTGTCTTCCTCCCACCGAAGTCGCGTGTTGATCAATGATCATCGCGTCCATACATTTCTAAATTCCGAAACGCTCGCGTTCCTCTGCAAGAATCGATTCCACCTCTGCGAACCGGGGCTTGACTATGCAGTCGTAGGGGACGGGACGACTACATGCCAGGATATCAACCAATGGTGAAACCCCCGCTCAACCGAATTACTCACTTAACAGTGCCTACATCAACGACGCTTTCTACGTCCAAGGGCCCGGGAACTTCCTTCTCGTTTTCGTCTCGCCCGCGCTCCAGTTTTGCAGCCCACAGTATTCGCACTATATTTATGAAGAGAGACTCAGTAGCCAGGTCCTTGCCAACGTAGATCCGTCTACCAAAGCCGAATGCCACATGTCCTGCCTGATGCATCTTTCAAAGGGCCCAGGTAAAAGTTCCCCGTTCTCGTCGAGGTGGCGCTCTGGTCTGAATTCGTCTGCGTCTTCGCCGAAGACTTCCCGGTCGCGATTACAATGCCAGAGGACGGATATGTATACAGTGCCTTTCGAAACACTGCATACATGCCTTCGTACCACTGGCAGTCTTCTTCCGTCGCGACGTGAGGTACCGCTCTTGATGAGACATTTTTAACGTAACAGAATTAAGTTACTTGAGGCTCCGTCATGCAGAATTCGGCTTGCAAAAAATGTCAATAGCTGGAACTTGAATGGTCCAGATTGATAATTGCGTGATGATTCGGATGTGAAGTTGGTCTGAACACATCGCGGACCGCCAAGAATTTCGGACCGGACCAAACCGGCCCAGGCTCTCTGCCAAGCGGTCCGAGTCCGATTCAGTCCACGATCCGGTGGGACAAATCCGCTGCACGATCCGAGTAGAAAAATGGCCCATTTCATCCTAGATATGACGGCGAGAAAGAAGTGAACTCGAGTTCGATATGAGGTCTCTCCAACAGGCGTGCAGCCCGTGCTGCCGTGCATTACGGTGATTATATCAACATTTGCTCATGTCCGCCCTTTACTGTGAGCATCCTGACCATACATACTGTAGCAAGACAAGTTCGTCTCCCACGTTTCCCTTCTATCGCCGAGGTCACGATGATAATCTTCGCTTTCATGCAATTGCAATTCGGATAACTTCCGAAGTGTGGTCACGGTAGTGGTACGCCAATTTGATGGAAGGGGTGAGCTAAGTGGACGCGCGCGGGTATGCCTGTAAGGACAATAAAGAGTATATCTGATGTGAAGTAAGTCGGGTGGCCTGCTCACCTCAGTTGTCGTGCGTGCGCCACGATAACCGGGTTACCGGGTGCTGCTGCCCCCGAGACTCGGGCCGAGAGTACTGTAGATACATGCATTTTATACTATTGTAATGTATGTACAGTAAGTCGGTTGAATGGAAGGGAAATTAGTGTGCTACTAAATTTTGGTATACTGTACTAAAGTGGCTAGGAAAAATAAGCCACGCGAGCTCAGTTTCAACACCTTTAGGAGAACTTGAAGTGACTTGGTCAAAGTCCTAACACTGTACGACGTCACGGCTTTGGTTTCGCACGGCTTCGTCACCTCTACACTTGACTTTTCGGTGTTTCTGCTTTTTCGCCCTTATTTTTGACCAACAGAGGGGATAGTGTTACTGTACTGTAAATGAAAGTGTCTCAGTGTCTGTTGAATCGCTAGTTCAAGTTTGGCGCCCGAGTCTGGTTCCGCAACGGAAGGTCGTGGCCCGCGCCACCGGCTGCCGGCCGCTTTCGGTCCAGACTCGGCTTTTGCCGCCACCACCTCGCCCACGACGCCCAGCTACCGTACTGAACTGTCACTGCATGCACAATCGACCTTTTTTCGATTTGTCACTCATCGCTTTCACGTTCCTCTTTGATTTATGGACAGCCCATTTAAGTTGACCCCCATTTACTTCCTCGCGTTTGAACGTTTCAATTGATTCTTTCAACAACGATGATCACCCGGCCATGACCATGACAGCCCCGGTCAACTTGGTTACAGGAGCACTACTTAGGAGCTAACAGGGGATTGGAAGTAAAGACAAAGAAGTACAGACAATAGCGAGAGAAATGTAGATCAATCCTGAAATAAGTTAATAGAGAGAGAGAAAGTCTGGAAGTGGGAAGGAAAGGCATAGCACAAATGTCAGACTCGGCCTACGTGTGACGCGTTTCGATAACTCAAAAAAAACTTTTTTGAGGGCATATCCGAAAGAGTGCATTGGACACGCCTCAGCGGCCTCACTCACTCCACGCCCCGGATTCCGCCAGCCACTGTATTCAAAACAACCGTACTCCGGGTAATGGAACTCATATCTGAATTCCGAAGCGCTCGCGTTCCTCTGCAAGAAGAGATTCTACCTCTCTGAACCGGGGCTTGACGACGCAGTCGAAAGGAACGGGACGGCTATATGCCAGGATATCAACCGTCGTGAAACCCCTACTAAAGCAAATACTCACAAGACTATGCCTACATCAATTGCCGTTTCTATGTCCAACGGCACTTCCTTCCCACTTTCGTCCTGGGGGCGTGCGAATTCTGCGGCCCACAGTATCCGCGCTGTGTTTATGAAGAGCGACTCACTGACCAAGTCCTTGCCTACGCAGATCCGTCGTCCAAAGCCGAACGAGACATGTCCTACCTGGTATGTTTCGACGGGCCCAGGCAACAGTTCTCCGCGTTCGTCAAGATGTCGTTCTGGCCGGAATTCATCTGCGTCTTCTCCGAATACCGCCCGGTCGTGATTACATTGCCAGAGGTTGGCTATGCACATGGTGCCTTTCGGAATGTACATGCCTTCGTACCAGTCTTCCTTGGTCGCGACGTGAGGCACTCCTAACGGTATGGCAGGACGCCAACGAAGGACCTCTTTCATGGTTGCACATACGTATGGAAGACGAGGGGCATCAGCAAAGCTCGGAAGACGGTCGCGGCCGACCACCGCATCAATTTCTGCTTGCGCCCGACGTTGCACTTCCGGAAAGGCAATCATGGCAAGCGTCCACCACGAAAGGGTGGTAGAGCTCGTTTCGGCACCTGCAGAACTGCAATGCAATGCATCGTATTATTACATGTCCGATCAGACTAACTATATATACACTTACTAAAATTGTCCAGCAAGAAACGACATTTCGATCTCGCTTAGAGAACTCCGATCGGGATTATGTATCATAGACGCGCAGAAACTTGGTCGGTCTCCCCCATTGGCCTTTTTTGCTGTCCGTTAGTTGGGCTCCAGACACCACAGCTAATTCAAGTACATACAAGGTCAACTTTGACACGATTCAGAAGGCCAAGGAACATCTCAGAGTCCTCCGCAAACACCCGTAAGCCTTCCCGCTTCCATTTCGCAAATCTGATTTGGTTAGCCCGTAAGTATTCACAACGAGACAACGAGAAGATGGAAGCCAAGACCTTTCAGGGAATCGTTTCATCCAAGGAAATATATCTACAAAATAGGAACCCATTCCCGAGGCGTGACTGGTACGGTCGATGTATCTCTCAATTTTTTCGACGGCGTGATCATGCTCCGACATGATGGTCGGGTAGTCGTAAACGATAGACATGATTGTAGACGCTGCCAGACGTTTAAAATGCCTATCCTGCTTGAGATTGGCAGAGGGCATGAGAAGAAATGAAACCAGGACAGTAGCCTCCTTCGTCTGAATGTGATTATAGTTTTTCACAGCTCTCTTTGTGAAAGCTTCGTGCGCGGCACGACGCATGCGACGCCAGCTATTCAGACTCGAACATAAGCAGGAACATCGCGTGATCTTATTATCAGGACTACAGTGTACTGTAGCACTCACCGGTCGTCATGATTCATCAGCGAGAACAGTAGACCACCGCTAAGAATCTCCTGGGCCATGACGAATCGGGGACGATCAGAATAGTTGCCCGAACGGCGCTCGAGCAGCTCGAAAGCCGGTTTAAGACTGTTGCAAACGACTATGGGCTGTCCGGCACCGTTAAGGTACATGACCTCTCCTGCAATTTCAGTAGACAAACATTAGCGTCTACCTGGGCATATAACGTTGTGAGCTCACCGAAGCGCTCCTTGTAATCTTTCGACAGCATCCAGGTTTTATCTCTCAGCTGAAGGATATTCCCAAGGATCGGTAAACATCGAGGACAACCGGGGGGCAACTTTCTCCAAGGACTTCTGGAATAGCTAACGGTGAAGATGACGACCAACCCGAGTACAATGGATGCCATTAATGTCTTGGTCTCCACGATGGCCATTTTGGTAGGCAGTAAAAATGTAACCACATATGTCAAGGCGTCCACAGCCTCGCGGTGCCAATCTATAGACTTCATGATGGTGGCTAGGATGATGTGAGCGATAACGTCTAAAACATGTCTGAGCAGGCCAAGAACTACAATTTGGGCAAGGGACTTCGTACCTAAGCCAACGTCGCTCTCGCTATGAAAGTTGAAAACAGCAGGAACGTCGTTACTTCTGCTTTTATAAATATCACTATCACCCAGACCGTGACATGTTCCTACTTGTTCCAGGATTGGAATAACCCGATGAATCGATTTTACGTGTAAAGGGCTTGGGCCTCAATTAGTGGATTTAACATGTGAAAGGCCCCTGATTGTTGCATCAAATCGTGTGAAATGACAGGCGAACTTCAGTAATATTGCTGTCAATCAACAGGTGTTCTCATCTCAGTCTGATTAGGACTTTGTCGTTGTCGAACTGGCAACAGGGAGCAAGCCTAGATGTGTCCCCAAATGATGAGATCAATCTGAGAAACCTCATGAGCGAACACAATGCCGAGGCTGACGACTCAGCAATCTGTGGCGCTCGGATCAATCTGGCGGAACCAAGCGATCGGCTGGAATCGGCCTATCATAGACGTCCTCGAGGTACGTACCATACCGTACGACCGCATCTCGCTAAGCTCCAGGTGATTCGCGCGGCGTGGCCTCATAGCGTTGGGGGTCAAATGGCTTGCGCTCTTCTTGCCTTTGTCTCCCCCCCGGTTAGGAAAGGTCTTTCACTGTATTCTTGCTTCTCTTTCTTGCTTCGGAAATGCAACAGTGGGGATTCAAGTTTGAGGTGAAGGTTGGAGTGTGAAATTATCCAGCCAATCTTCCAGCCCATCATCCTCATATGACCCACAAGTTTCAGGGTAGTATGTGTGAGCGTTCTCGTGAGGAGGTTTTTTAGTCCTTGGCACATCTGAAACGTCGTCAGGTTTTCATCCGGAACGACTTCTCTACTGTTGTATTTGCTCACTGGAGTTGTCGCTTGTGTCGGCTGTCAGACTGATATCTCTTCGATATTTTGTGTTGATTGGTTAGGCGTTGTACGCTTTAAGTATTCAGAATTAGTACTCCACTGGGGCACATTTTGAAGACCTATCCAGCAACAACCAGAAGTCCGGTTCCGTCTTGCCACGTGGAATGCCCCACCGTTTTTTTTTCCGCGTGACTTCCCAGCGTGTCCCACCCTCGGTAACAACCGACAGGCAGGTTCCCACGTTGTGCTCCATCTCAATCTTCGCCGTTTTTCCTCAATCTCACTTCCCGGTCAAGTAGACAAATCAGTGCATCAGTGCCATTGTACAGAGGAAGACTTTGTTGGTCTCAGCTATGTGATTGTCTGCCTTCTGAAATCTGAATTCTGATGTCTTCCGCCGATTTCTGTTGGATTTCTGGCTTCCTGCGTGAAATTGTCGGGTCAGCGATTGGATGTCGATCCGCCACCAGTAGCGTGCCTGTCACAGCTCAGGGCTCCAGGAGGATCAGTCGAAGTATCAACAACTTGAACACAGGAAGCGTACGGCGGTTTCTCCTCCCTTTTATCACATCAACGCCTAGTCAAGCGCCCAGACTAATTTGCACCGGACCGGTCTACAGTCCAGTCCAGTCACACTCAGCCACAGCAAACACGACCACACAAATGTTTACATCGAAATTCCAAGAAAGTGTGACGAAAAGTGTACACGGTTCTTACCCACTCTCTTGACTCTCACAAATATTGTGCAGCATACCTGTAGTTCTGTTCATCCCCGACCCAGGTAAGCATGGCAACATTTCAATTAGTAAAGGCCTTCTTGACAACTCTATACCAGCGTCACATTGTCATCATGAGTGGATTTCCAATTGCAGCTGTCGGATATGAGGTTGTGGATGCTCTCGAGAGGTATCAACGTCAGCACGATATTGCAGGGGTTCCGTCCTTCAAACAACTCCTGCAACATGTCGAATCCGAGATATCAATCCCCATTTCTCTGGCTAGACTAGAGGACTCCTCCGGCCTCACTCGCATGTTTCTGTGCTGCTACGCTGACACCCATATCAGAGTATACGATTGCGAAGAGCTCATGGCGGTGATAGTACCACCGCAGTTCACGCGTGTGAAGGAAATATTGGGCATTGATGGCGATTTGAAGAGGGTATTTGCGCCCCAAGGCGTGATCTTTTCGTATGATGTCAATGGCAGGACGAGGGTGAAGGAAGAATGCCTCATAGCGGTAATCTAACAGTCCCAATCTCTATGAATTTGGTCGTGTGTTCATTTACTTCGCTTTCTCCGCGGTCTGGTATGATTCTGAAATGTAATAGGCAGTCATGTAATATCATCAACGAGTGGCAAATCGAGGCAAGGAAGTGGACAGATAAATTTAGTGCAGATTCCCGCCCAGATAAACGTGAGTACACTAAAATTATTGCAACATTTATGATGGACAACTATCACTTTATTCGATGGCGAAGCGAGCCTTGCCACCGCTGCCGGCGGTCCTTAATATTCTTATTATTGCCATGGTGGGTTTCGCTCATTGACGATTATTTGTGCAGTCACGGTATGCAGATGTAGCTCAACAAGCTTTCTCCTCCGAACAAGGAAGGCTCTACATTGCATCTCACAATTCCGGCGCTTGAAACACTCCACAGGGCTTGGTCATCGTTCAGAGAAAGACCGAAATATGCCCATTTTGCGTCCGCACTCAAGGTAGTTGCGAATAAACTTGATGAATACCATGAAACGACTGTGTATTTGCCGGCTTACATTATTTCCATGCGTCTGTCACTTCCGCTGTTTCTGATTTTCTCTAATGTTATTGACAGTTCTTGATCCTTCAAAGGCCGTGGCCCAGCCCTCCCTGACGACTTGGGCTCGGCCTGATAATACCTTGAGCCATGGGTCCCTCCAGACTGGACCCAAGCCACAGCTTTCAGGTTAAACCGAGCCCGCGCATCACTAAGACTCGGACCTACCAGAGCACCGGTCGTGGCCAGACAAGGCACGGCTTTCAGACTAGTAAGCCGAGCGCTCACATCACTAGTCGGACCTATTAGAGCACCGGTAGTGGCCAGACAAGCCACAGCTTTCAGGCTAAGCCGAGCCCGCACACCACTAGTCTGATGCGCACACCACTAGTCTGACGCGCACATCACTAGTCTGACGCACACATCACTCGTCTGTGGACCAGACAAGGCACGGCTTTCAGACTAGTAAGCCGAGCGCTCACATCACTAGTCGGACCTATTAGAGCACCGGTAGTGGCCAGACAAGCCACAGCTTTCAGGCTAAGCCGAGCCCGCACACCACTAGTCTGATGCGCACACCACTAGTCTGACGCACACATCACTCGTCTGACGCGCACATCACTAGTCTGACGTCACTCCACCCGCGCATATAAACCGCCTTCTACCCTTATCATTGTCCTCTCAACCCCCTTTGCTTCATCTTTTGGACCTTCATCAGACTGTACACTTGATTGTGTATGTTGCCCGCACATTGTCCACAATCTTCTTGTTTCTGACCTCCACGTCTCCCGACAGCTATATTAAACCACGATGTCATACAACCAAACCATCAAGGCCGAAGCCCAGTATGCTAATAGCCTGGGTCCCACTGCAACCGAAGACAAGTTCCATGCCACTTACAATGGCATCCTTTCGCACTGGTTCCCCACTTCCCAAGGGTATGTCATTGATCATCAAGTCATGGGAGAAGGAGGAAAACCAGAATACCTCATCGTACGTCACGCCGGAGGAAAACGAAACCCCCTCCTCATAGTCGAGCTCAAACGCCCCTCCAAATGGACGCAGGCCGGGAAGAACGAGGTCAAGGCCGACCTCACAACATATATAGAGGGGCGGTTTGACCTTACTCAATACAATACTATCTACGGAGTGGGGGGTATTGGCCTACATTGGGCAGTGTACAAGATGGAGAAGACGGGAAATCATCAGCTTCAAGTGGTGGATGATTGGAAAGACGATATCGCTAGTGACGCATCATACACAGAGTTCCAGAACATAGCCAATCTCGTGCATCACATAACCTGACCATATCTTTGTTAAGCACGCTTGTTCTTCAGTATTATAACAATGTAATACTGTTTGCGTTATACTTCAAATACATCGAGTACCGTGATGGTACTACTACAGTAGTAAACGAAAGAAAAAAATAGGAACGTCTTACCGCCCCACAATTCCCACCACCTACTAATCAAGTAAACCACCAGCAATTTATCAGCTGGTGAATGTGTGTTCCGGCTAAGTGAGCATCTGCCTTTTGACGTCCCCCGGGTGCTATGACCTTGGCCATGACAGGCATGTCACGGCTATTGGTAGGTCGATCTCTGGTTTGCCGCCAACTTGCCATTGAACTTGGAGGTTGTCGGATCAGCAACTGGATGTTAGCCCAGTCAAAGTATCAACAACACGGGCGTCGTTCGTTGATAGCAGCGGCTATGATGGAGAGCATGCAGCGCAAGCTGGGCTTTGGGTGGACGAACGGCGTTGTGCTCTGGGTTGCAAGCACCTTTGACGAACTTCCCTGATCCGCTCTACGCCACTGGCAACCCAGGGCACTGGTAGTACCGGTATTAGCAGCCGCGGCCCGCGGGGGTTCGACTCGCAAGAAAAGCGCCGCTTTGCGGCTAAAGGTGGCACCACGACAGCCTTTCGGACTCTGGCTGCTTCAAAGTTGCGCTTCAAGTTGTGAGTGCCCTGCGATTCCTGTTCGCGTAGGTACATCGCAAATGGACTCATTTATGTGTCATTTCTCATAAGAGTCTTTCGAGCATGTACCTTTCAATTGTAGATTACTAATATGATACCTGAGAAGAAAGCTCCACAAGCTGCGCCGCTGGTATCCGTCGTGAGGATTAGTAGTGATGCAGTTATGTATCGAATTTAATTGATGTCGAAATCAGAGCGTTTTGTTTTACGATAGTCTGGAGCATAAATGTCTGGTGTGTGAAAAAGAAACTCAGCAAAGAGAGCGTCGCACTGGAATGTTCTCAAGTGATCAACTACGAGATGGATGTCACTATCGGTCACCATGCATAGAATTCGTATTGAACGCGCACATTCTACTCGCCCGCCCGCCTGCCATGTGTTTGCAAACGCTTATTGTAAACGGCTGTAGATTGTAGACAGGACCGGACCAGTTTATACCGGTCCGGTCCGGTCTACGGACCAGTCACACTCAGCCACAGCAAACACGACCACACAAATGCGTCGAAAACAAAAAGTGTAAACGGTTCTTGCCAAGGTTCTTGCCCACTTTCCTGACTCTCACAAATATTGTGCCTACCTACCTGTAGTTCTGTTCATCGCCTAACCCAGGTAAGCATGGCACCATCTTAATTAGTAAAGGCCTTCTTGACAACTCTATACCAGTATCACATTGTCATGGGTGGACTTCCATTCGTTGCCATCGGATATGAAGTTGCGGATGCTCTCGAGAGGTATCAACATCGGCACGATATTGCAGGGGTTCCGTCCTTCAAACAACTCCTGCAACATGTCGAATCCGAGATATCAATCCCCGTTTCTCTGGCTAGATTAGAGGACGACTCCGGCCTCACTCGCATGTTTCTATGCTGCTACATCGATACCCGCATCAGGGTATACGATTGCGAAGAGCTCATGGCGGTGATAGTACCACCACAGTTCACGCGTGTGAAGGAAATATTGGGCATTAATGGCGATTTGAAGAGGGTATTTACGCCCCAAGGCATGATCTTTTCGTATGATGTCAATGGCGGGACGAGGGTGAAGGAAGAATGCCTCATAGCGGTAATCTAAAAGTCCCAATCTCTACGAATTTGCTCGTGTGTTCATTTACTTCACTTTCTCCGTACGATTCTGAAATGTAACAGGCAGTAATGTACATAATATTATAAACGAGTGGCAAATCGAGGCAAGGAAGTGGACAGAAATAGATTGCCACCGTGAGTACACTAAGATGGTGATGATACTATATCATAGCTTCATCGCTTCGCGTTCATCGCCCTTCCCCTCCACCTCCGGTACGAGATGGCTGCGAGCAAATCAGATCCCTTCCCGCCCTCACAGCCACTCCTTTTTTTCCCTTTCGCCCCGGTTTCACCCACCCTTTGGACAACGATCAGCATTAGCCGCAACCACGCGGCAGTAGTACGCCCCTCAAATGCAAACCTTAACTTTGTTTCATAGTTACTAACCACTTTCTTTTACAATTCTCGACAATTTTCGTACATTCGGCGCAGCGGTAATGCGCACATCCACTCGTTTCGGGCATCGTTCTCGCCGGCTCAGGTGTCTCGTAAGGACTTGGATGTATCTAAGCAGCCTCCTCGCTCGTCGAGGATGGCATCGTATCAGAATCACAGTGTGTGTTTTTCTTCCTTTCCTCTCGCGTGCGCTGTCATCTCTCTCCACATCGCTCGGCACCCGCGTCTGTGGAACTGCCGTCCACCGGCACGACGCCTCTGTCATCAACACGCCTCTCCTCTGCTCCGTCTCTCGGCACCCATGTTTGTGGAACCGCTGTCCACAACGCGTCTCTCATCTCCTGGTCTACTCTCTCTCTCTGTGTGTTTTACATCACTCCTTGTCTCCTCTTCTTTTATCTTGGACGATATTTCTCAGGCTCTCTCGCAGCCGAACGACCAAGATGACAAAAACGGCCAAAGATGGCGAGCAAGAAGCAAACACCGGGCGCCCGAAATATAATCCAAACCCTTCTGCGGCATTACTCAACAATTCTGAAGAGGTCACTCTGCCAAGTCTGAAACAGGCTCTCAGGGACTTTCGTATGGCTGAGGCCGCGAGACGCGCCGCTGAATTATAATAAAACCTGCAGTTGGGGCTGAAGCTCTTGCCACTCCGTGTCCCATCTCTTCACGCGAAAGTTCGCACATTAACTCGTCAGGGTTGGTATTACCAGCTTCGCCTGGTTCGAGAAATAGCAAGAGAACATATGTTTCCGACAAGCAGGTGGAATCTGAGATTGAGAACACTGAACGCAAAGATGCTCGCACGACGCTCGCACCAACCCTTCGAAAGCCGTGCCCCAGCGCCGCCCTAGGCCCAGCCCTCTAAGGCTTGGGATCGGCCTGAACATACTTGAGCCGCCAAGCCGCGGCTTTCAGGCTAAGCCGATCCCGGACATCACTGGTCTGACGCGCACACCACTAGTCTGACGCGCACATCACTAGTCTGACGTCATTCCACCCGTGCATATAAGCCACTTTCTACCCTTTAGCTCCATCATTTGGGCCATCATCAGTCTGTACTTGATTGTGTATGTTGCCCGCACATTGTCCACAATCCTCTTGATTCTGACGTCCACGTCTCCCGACAGCTATATCAAACCACTCAATACAATACTTTCTACGGAGTGGGGGGTTTTGGCCTACATTGGGCAGTGTACAAGATGCAGAAGACAGGAAATCATCAGCTTCAAGTGGTGGATGATTGGAAAGACAATATCGCTAGTGACGCATCGTACACAGAATTATAACAATGTGACACTGTTTGTGTTATACTTCAAATACATCGAGTACCGTGACGGTACAACTAGTCTACTACAGTAGTAAGCGAAAAAAAATAAAAGTAGGAACGTCTTACCGCTCCACAACTTGTGGAGCAGTAAAACAGTGAAAATCCGGCGTGTCCAATCCGAGATGGCGCGTGCATGCGGTTGAGAATGAGAATTATGAGAAGATGACTCGGAGAAATTGAACCACCGGCTGCCAGAGGCCGCGAAGCGCTCGTCCGCTACTGCGACCCGCCACTGCGGCCACCGTGATACGACTTCACGCAGTTTCTCACTCCTCATTAGCTTCTCCCCTCCTGGAGACAATCAACCTAGCCGCCGTCACACAGCATCAGTATGTCACCTACATCCAGTGTTTAGTCTCTTACGCTCCGCTAACCATCTTTTCTTATACTGTTCCTCTACTTTAGTACACCTGTCGCAGCGACAACGCGCGCACGAGTCCACTCCTCGCCGTACCGACTCGGACATTAGTATATATTATATAATGACACCCTCCTCAAACTAGGACTCGGAGGAGGGCGTCCTTGTATACACGGACCTACTACTAATGTCCAAGGTGTGAACTGCTCTCGCTCTACTGAGTAGCCCGCCCCTATATGTCCCGCCTCTCTGTGACCACAGCCTCGTTTCGCTGGAACTGTTGTCCAAATGCCACTCCGAGTCGCTTTCTCTTTCATCTCACCCCTTTCTTTGTTCTCTGAAAGACAGCCCTCACAGCGTTCGACAAAATGATTCGGACATTGAGATTGTACGCATGCAGATAAAGTAGCTCGCCGAATGTCCTCCAAACTCGCCTGCCTAACTTGTGAATAATCTCCTTCTCTCGTCTTCGACACACACACACTCGCCTTCCAGTACGCCGGCTCGCGTCCTATTATAGACACACCAAATATCTCGAGAGGATACACGACGACCACTTATGAGATACAGGGATACAGGAGCACTACTTAGGAGCTAACAGGGGACTGTAAGTACTGACAAAGCGAGAAATGTAGATCAATCTGAAATGCATGGAGTCTGGAACTGCGAAGGAAAGGCATGGCGCAAGTGACGGGTTGTCGCACTCGTCCTACGTGACGCGTTTCGATTACACTAAAATTTAAAGTGAAGTCATATGAAATCAGAAATAAACACCCCCAGGTCGAGCACGCGTATCCGAAAGAGCGCATACGGGGACACGCCTCGCTCACTCCACACGCCCCGAATTCCGCCAGCCACTGTACTCAAAACAACTGGCGATGTGTTCGTAATCTGATTAATGGAACTCATATCTGAATTCCGAAGCGCTCGCGTTCGTCTGCAAGAAGATATTCTACCTCTCTGAACCGGGGCTTGACGACGCAGTCGAAAGGAATAGGACAGCTATATACCAGGATATCAACAGTCATGAGACCCCATAAGGGTATGCCTGCATCAATTGCCGTTTCTATGTCCAACGGCACTTCCTTCCCACTTTTGTCCTGGGGGCGTGCGAGTTCTGCGGCGCACAGTATCCGCGCTGTGCTTATGAAGAGCGACTCAGTAGCAAAGTCCTTGCCTACGCAGATCCGTCGTCCAAAGCCGAACGAGACATGTCCTACCTGGTATGTTTCGACGGGCCCAGGCAACAGTTCTCCGTGTTCATCGAGGTGTCGTTCTGGCCGGAATTCATCTGCATCTTCTCCGAACACCGCCCGGTCGTGATTACATTGCCAGAGGTTGGCTATGCACATGGTGCCTTTCGGAATGTACATGCCTTCGTACCAGTCTTCTTTGGTCGCGACGTGAGGCACTCCTACTGCTGCGGTAGGCAAGGCGGTAGGACGCTAACGAAGAACCGAAATATGCCCACTGGCATTTCGCGTCCGCACTCAAGGCAGTTATGAATAATGTTGGAGTAGCACGAGCCAGCCGGCCGCTCCGCCGCTTACATAGTGCCGAGACCATGTATATATACTGTATCTCGGACAGGGGGAATAGATGATCTTCCGGACATACCTTGTCCCCACACGCTCACAGGCTGCCAGGCACCTTTCATCGATCCTTACCGCTACAAATAAACTTAATGAATACTAAAAAAAGTTGACTGACAGTTCTTGTTCCTTCAAAAGCCGTGGCCCAACCGGCCTGACAGCTTGGGCTCGGCCTGAACATACCTCCAGGACTGCTTGAAAAAAAAGTTCGACCTGTGGGAAAATGGCCCGGAAAGGCAATCGAGAGCCCAAATTGAGCGGCTGTTCGTGGTGGAACGGGTGGCCACAAAAATCTCGAGTCACATCGCTGATTACTGCCCCACGTCGAACAGATTATGTGCAGTACTTCTTTGCCAAGGTAAATGTCTCTGCGCTCCGATGCATACGCAAGTCAGACAACAACTGGATTGCACGGGGCAGTAGGCGCCACGATCGTGAACCGTGTAGAGGACCTAACTTACCTCAGCGCTTCCTCCTATTTCTCACGGATACTTCACCTTCCTGACCGAATGCACGGCACCCAAAGCATGTGCAAGATCGTCTTCAACCCAATGCTTGTGCCTGGCGGTGATGCGATCAAGATGGCCATCTCAGTTGGCTTTCACGCGCGGCGTGCGTGCGTGGTGACTTAAATTAGCCGATAAATTGCTTCGCTCCGTTCGCAAAAACCGAAGAACAAGCGTGTTTACAAAGATATGGTCAGGTTAGTTTATACACGAGATTGGCTATGGTCTGGAATTGTGTGTATGATGTGTCACTAGCGATATCCGAGTCGTCTTTCCAATCTTGCACCACATCAAGATCACGACGTCCCGACTTCTCCGCCTTGTACACTGCCCAATGTAGGCCAATACCCCCCACTCCGTAGATAGTATTGGATTTAGTAAGCCCCCCTATATATGTTGTGAGGTCGGCCTTGACCTCGCCCTTCCCAGCCGTCGTCCATTTGTTGGGGCGTTTGAGCTCGACTACGAGGAGGGGGTTTCCTTTTCTTCCGGCATGGCGTACGATGATGAATTCTGGTTTCCCTTCCTCCACGACTAGATGATCAATGAGATACCCTTGGGAAGTGGGAAACCAGTGCGTAAGGATGCCATTATAAGTGGCATGGAACTTGTCTTCGGTTGCAGTGGGACCCAGGCTGTTAGCATACTGGGCTTCGAGCTTGATGGTTTGGTCGTATGGCATCGTGGTTTGATATAGCTGTCGGGAGATGTGGAGGTCAGAATGAAGAGGATTGTGGACAATGTGCGGGCAACATACACAATCAAGTGTACAGTCTGATGATGGTCCAAACGATGAAGCTAAAGGGTAGAAAGTGGCTTATATGCGCGGGTGGAATGACATCATCAACGTCGTTGGCCCTGACCCAGAAGAACTATGGGATGCGGGCTCGGCCGGCCCAGGCTTAGCTGGCTTCACATAGCCGGTCGGTGCCAGACTACAGTAGATTGTGTGATGTCATTCCACCCGCGCATATAAGTCATTTTCTACCCTTATTACTATCCTCGCCGTCTCAACCCCCTTAGCTTTACAGTTTGGACCACCATCAGTCTGTACACTTGATTGTGTATGTTGCCCGCATATTGTCCACAATCCTCTTGATTCTGACCTCCACAACTCCCGACAGCTATATCAAACATGCTTCCCGGGTCATACTACGACGGAACCATCAAGGACGAAGCCCAGTCTCTTACTGAAGCCATTGATCCATACGAAGACAAGTTCCATGCCACTTACAATGGCATCCTTTCGCACTGGTTCCCCACTTCCAAAGGGTATCTCATTGATCATCAAGTCATGGAAAAAAACTTGAAACCGGAATACGTCGTCGTACGTCGCGCCGGAGGAAAACGAAACCCCCTCCTCATAGTCGAGCTCAAACGCCCCAAAAAATGGGACCTGCCTGATGAAATGGGGAAGAAGGAGATCAACAGCGACCTCACAGAATATATAGAACCGCGGTTTAAGGATACTATCTACGATACTATCTACGGACTGGGGGGTATT
Source organism: Russula emetica (assembly GCA_015178925.1). NCBI lineage: Eukaryota > Fungi > Basidiomycota > Agaricomycetes > Russulales > Russulaceae > Russula > Russula emetica. The sequence continues at coordinate 98,149 of WHVC01000083.1, read as the reverse complement.
GGCCTACGTTGGGTAGTGTACAAGAAACAAAAGGGAAAAGAGCTTGAAGTGGTGCAGGATTGGAATGAGGATCATTATAACGATATCACTAGTAACACATCATTCGCAGCGTTCCAGACCTTAGCTGATCTCGTGTATAAGATGCATCTGCCAGTGGCCTGACCATATCTTTGTAAATACCCTTGTTCTTCGGTTTTATAACAATGTAAATAAAGTTTGTGTTATCGGTACAGTAACTTGCTAGTAAACGAAAAAAAAGATTGGAACGTCTCACCGCCCCACTATTCCCACCACCACCTAATCAAGCAAGCCATCAGCAATTTATCAGCTGGTGAACGTGTGTCCCGGCTAAGTGAGCATCTGCCTTTAATTTTGACGTCTCTCGGGTGCTATGACCTTGGCTATGACAGGCATGTCATGGACCACGGTTACTGGTAGGTCTATCTCCGATTTGCTACTGAATCGGAGGTTGTCGGATCCAGTCTGAGCAAAATATGAATCATGAATTGCTCGGTGATTCGCGTATACTGTAGTAGGAGCCGGGTTTAAGTATCGATGTGATTCCCAGCTTCGCCGCTCGCTGCGGGGACGTCCGAGATTGGCTTCGAAAGTCTTCGTCTTGGGCTACGACGGTGTAGGGTTACCGGTTACACCAGTCAAAGTATCAAAAATACCGGGTACGAGCGTCGTCCACTCGTCCGTTGATAGCAGCGGCTATGCCATGGCAGTGATGGAGAGCATACAGCTGCATACTACAGTACAAGCTGGATTTGGCCTGTGACTGTCCTGCAGACCTGCAATTGCTGGTCCGAGTCGTGTAGCTTCAAACAGCACACGGCTTGTCTCGCACCGGCGCCAACGGGACTGCAGCTTTCGATGACCGCCTTGGCAGCGAGGCCCGTCCCATTGGCAGTCGCACTCGGGACTCGGAAGCGGTGCCCGTCTCCTGCTCCCGCCACTCTCCCGGCGCCTTAGCCCCGTACAAGCCTTGGTACAAGCGGTACCCAAAGGTCGAGTTCAGAGCATCTTATTTTACTTTTGAGCAGATCGCCGCTGATCTGGACAATCCATTCCGCGCTCACATTTAACGAACGTCTTGAGATGAGTTCATCTTCTTTTGCCTTCTACCCCCATGTCCTCTCCCGAGCACATCCTTTCCCCTCCCCTGGAGGATGTCCCGATGGCTGTAACCCCCCCTCAGATGGGTAGGGACAAGCCTAAAAAGCCAAATTCTGCGACCATCAAGCACTCTGTGTTTGATATTCACAACACCTTCCGTCGTCGTTGGTTCCTTTTGAGGGCCAATCTCTTGACCAATGTCATCTCAGCCCAAAAGGATGAGGATGGAAACATTTCCTGGGTTGAGTTCTCTCCCCAATACCACTCCCACCTGGTCAAGTGTGCTGTCGCACTAGTACCTCACCCTGTTATCAAGGTGAAAAAGGTGATGTTTGTATATATTTTGGAGCTTCTTAACGAAAAGGGCAATCTTGCCTTCTTCGATCTCCAAGCGGGCGGCCGCAAGGCCAATAATGCCCAAAAGGAGAAGAGGCGTCTTGCACGGAAGCGGTGCCGTGCTTCTAAACGAGAACGGGAACGGGAAGCCGCGAAAGCAGCCAAACTTCCCACTCACCAACGGCAATGCAAGGCATGCGGACGCAAGTTTGAGTCCTGCAAAACCGCCAAGAAGCACAAGTGCCCCAAATCCAAAGTGGTCCGCGTACCAAGGGAAGCAGCCAGTGGGCAGGCTTCACAAGCCACACCCACAGCAGAGGTGGACAAGCCCCCTGCCCTACTCACCACAAACGCACCCACTATCCCACGGACAGCTGGACTAAACCCCCATGCCCCGTCATACAGTGTTGTCACCCCCGCGGTAACCGGAGACTCGCGGACCCATGACGACCCTGTCAACCAACTCCAAGATGAGAATGGCTACAGGGTCCGCTCGCTCGTAAGTGGCGAACAGCGCCATGTCCCCACGAAGGAAAATGTAGAGCAAGCGGTGGCAACAGGCCGATGGAAGGCCGGGTGGGGGGTTTGTCACCCCCTCACTTACACTGATACAGCCCCGTCTCCTTAGATACAACGGCTGTTAGGACTTAGATACAACGGCTGTTAGGATAACGTTTATCGGGCCCCCTGAGTGTTCTCTCCGATGCGCTCAGGGAATCAGGCTGAAATACACCGGAGACCAAAACATGACCACCCCACCCTATGACCACACGCTGCCCATAACCGGTTTTTTGCTGGTTCTTTTCCCAAAAATGTTACATGCCTAAACATAATACGTAGTATATGTGTCCGCTTCTGTGCCTAGTTGTACGCGCACGGGATATAAATTCGGATTTCAAAAAAAAAAAAAAAAAGTCTTGAGATGAGTTTAAAGCTTTCCATGGCCAAGGCAGCTGGCAGTGGCCGCCCAGGAAGGATCCGCGCGGTGCCCTAATGCTCTTTTTCAGGTCTAGACGCACAGACTCGACCATGTTCAAGTTTGGGCAGAAGTTGCAGAAAAATAAAAACCCTGGGAAGGACAGCGAAGGGCCCAGACTAGACTCATTCGCTTCGCTGACAGTACTGAGCATTTGCGTCTCAGCGCTCGGGACACGGCTAGCAAGAAGCGTGGCTCATCTCTTATAGTAGAGAATCACATGATGAGGAGGAAGTAAACCGTTCATGTCCATGTCCGTCTCTTACTGCAACCGCCCTAATCATTATAACAAGACAACCTCGGCTCCCATGCCTCTATTCCATCGAGATCAACTAAGTTATCTTCGCTTCCCTACAATTCGGATGGATTTCCGAACCGCGTTGTGCCATCTAAGTCGCACATTGGCGTGCATGCCACTGTATCCAATCCGAAAGAAATGTCGACGTGTCTGTGCAACTGAGTAGCGATGCCCGTTCCTATAATCCGAAGCGCTCGCGTTCCTCTGCAAGAATAGATTCCACCTCCGGAAAGCGCGGCTTGACTACGCAGTCGTAAGGAAGGGGACGACTACATGCAAAGATATCAACCCAAAATGAAACATCTGCTGAAGCGAATACTCACTAGACTGCGCCTGCATCAACGATCGTTTCTATGTCCAGTGGCACTTCCATCCCATTCTCATCCCGGGCCTGCTCCAGTTTTGCCGCCCACAATATTCGCACTGTGTCTATGAAGAGCGACTCAGTAGCAAGGTCCTTGCCTACACAGATCCGTCGCCCAAAGCCGAATGAGACATGTCCTGCTTGGTATGTTTCGATGGACCCAAGTAAAAGTTCTCCGTGTTCGTCTAGGTGTCGTTCTGGCCGGAATTTATCTGCGTCTTCGCCAAAGACTGTGCGGTCGTGGTTACAATGCCAGAGGTTGGATATGCATACGGTGCCTTTCGGAATGTACATGCCTTCGTACCAGTCTTCTTCAGTTGCGACGTGAGGCATCGAAAACGGTGCGACAGGACGCCAACGAAGAATTTCTCTGATGATTGCGCGCACGTACGGAAGATGAGGGGCATCGGCAAAGGTCGGGAGACGGTCGCGTCCGACCACGACATCCATTTCCGCTTGTGCTCGACGTTGCACCTCTGGGAAGGCAATCATAGCAAGCGTCCACCACAAAAGACTGATAGCGGTTGTCTCAGAACCCGCGGAACTACAGTGTGTCGTGTTGTTACATGTCGTATTAGACTAATTATATGCACTTACTACATAAGGCCAGCGAGGAAGGACATTTCAAGCTCGCTTAGAGAATCGCGATCGAGACGTTGTATTAAAGACGCGCAGAAACTTGGTCGGTCTCCCCCGTTGGCCTTTGCTGTCTGTTAATCGGGTACCAGATATATGAGATAAGTACATACAAGGTCATCTCTAACACGATTGAGAAGGCCTTTGAACATCTTAGAGTCCTCTGACTTTGATCGTAAACCTTCTCGCTTCCATTTTGCGAATCTAAGTTGGTTTGTCCATTAGTATCCGCAATGAAACAAAAGAAAGGAAAGCCAAGACCTCTCGGGGATGTGTTTCATCCAAGGGAATATATCTACAAAATAGGACCCCATTGTTACCGCGTGGCTGATACGATCGTTAAATTCTTCAATTCCCTCGACGGCATGATCATGCTCTGACAGGATCGTCGGGTAGTCATAGACAATGGACATGATAGTAGACGCTGCTAGACGTTTAAAATTTCCATCTTGCTTAAGGTTGGCAGAGGGCGTCAAGAGCGAAGATACCAAAATGGTAGCCTCCTTCATCTGAATGGGGTGATAGTTTTGTATAGATTTCTTTGTGAGGGCTTCGTGCGCGGCACGACGCATGCGACGCCAACTATTCAGAGACTCGAACATAAGCAAGATCATCACGTGATCTTATTATCAATGAACTACAGTGTACTGTAGCACTCACCGGTCGTCATAATTCATCAGCGAAAACAGTAGACCACCGCTAAGAATCTCCTGTGCCATGACAAATCTGGGACGATCCGAATAGTTTGCAGAACGGCGCTCGAAGATTTCGAAAGCCGATTTAAGACTGTTACACACGACCACGGGCTGTCCAGCCCCGTCAAGGTACATAATCTCTCCTGTAATGTCCGTATAAACCTTTAGTGTCCACTTGGGTATATAATCGGTAAACTCACCGAAACGTTCCTTGCAAGCTTTCGAGAGAAGCCAACTTTTATCCCTCAACTGAAGGGCATTCCCAAGGATGGGTAAACGCCGAGGGCTGGGGGGCAGCTTTCTCCAAGGACTTCTGGTATAGTTTATAGCGAAGATGATGATCAACCCGAGTATTATGCCCGCCATTGATGTCTTGTTCTCCGAGATGGCCCTGACGGTGTATACGCTCAGTGACCGTAAAAGCATGGGGTTGGGAGCCACCGCATCTGTTGCAAAATCGGTTCCTTCAGGAGGCAGTGAAGACACATAGATCGAGGAGTCAATGGTCCCGCGAAGCCAACCAATGGTCTCCATCGCGGTAGCAGGATGGGGCGTGCCACAAATATCTAAAAGAAAGTCTGAGCAGTCTAAGAATTACAATTTATGCACGGGCCTTGTACCTAAGGGACGTCGCTTTCGCTTCAGAAAACAGAATATGCAGTATCTGAAATGGAAAATCGCAGAGGAAATGTCCCTTTTATAAACTTCGCTACCTCTCAAACGGTGATGATATGCCCACTTTCTCTAGGTCCGGGTTAACCATAACGTAACCGCACAATACGAGGCTCTGTTATGCAGCATTTGGTTCGGAAACATGTCGGCAACTGTATGGCCGCGATGATGAATTGTGTGATGGATGTCAAACATTCGCACGCTGAACGCACTCTCAGTTATTTCTTGAAGGGATACGCGTTTGGCTTGTGTACTGATACTTTGGGACGCTTTAGATATCATCTTTCACGAATGAATATCATGGCAGGTTAGTCTCTGCTTTGATGAATAGGACTTTCTGCTCGCAATCGATCGTTGGTCGATGGGGCTGAGCTCGGCTATACGTCCCTCGGGGTCTCTTGTAATGAAGAAACAATCACCTTATGAGGTCTAACAGATAGAAGCATTTCACGGGGCGGCAAGGTGGATTATCTGTCAAAAGATCGGAATGCGTTTCATGCTTGGGCTCCAGAACATCGCCCAGAAGGGGTATTGTGAACATAAACCATTTATTATTCTTGGTCGAGGTGCCCAACAACGACGTATATCGCATGGACAACTAGGAGGCACTCACCTAGAGTGGCCAAGGGTGTGATAGAAAATCTTAGGACTTATGCCCGTAAAGGTACTGAACACGGGAGATTATGGCCTATGGACCACGCCACCATGCCCCATGGCGGTGGTAGCACGGACGATCAATGCGCTCACGGCAAAAGAAGAACGGTACCACTCATCGGTGTCCAACCTCACGGGCAGGTGCATTCGCGCCCCGGGAAGGTAAAGGAAGAAGAGCGACTCAGATATCAAAAGATAAAACGCGGTAGCGGAATCATTTTTACACGGTGGCAGCGGAACGAAATCATGATCACTCACGCATTCGTCCGCATCCTGCATTGTCAGTTGTGTCAATGCGATACTCCCTAACAAGCCACACACTCTCGACCGTGCACCACCTATCCGAGGAGGGAGGTTTCACCAGAACGCACCTGCCCTGACCGCAACCCCTGCTCACTACCCATCGACCATCATTCGCTCTGTATGTAAGCCCTCGCCATACGCCATGCTCTCGAAAATGACTTGTCGCCACACGGCAATGGTAAACTCCACGGCTTCCTCATCAAGAACCTGCAGGTCCATGTAAGTTTGACAAGGTTCAGTAGCTTTTATCGTACGTACCGGTTCGAGACCCTCCACGAGCTTGGCGGGGCTTTTGTGGTCTTTAAGGTGCTCGATGACGAACATTACAACGTCATCGTCGTCAAGCTCACCGAGATACTTGACCATTAACTTTTTGACGAGCGGTTCTAGCTTGCGATCAATCAGTTGCTACCGCATCCATAAGCAAACAAGTAGGAAGGTAAGGTCAAACTGATCGAGCGCACCTCGGTGACTGCATCCCACCTGACCTTAGCCTTGAATAGCATTTCCCGCTCGCTGGGCACAGAGTCCTTAACGTGCTCCAAACGCTCCTTGGCCTTCTCGCTGTCGTTCGCCGCACTGAAGTCAAGCAATTGGAGCGGCACCTTGCGCTTGCGTGTTGCCTCTTCCTCCTCCTCCTCTGCACCGAAAACAGCCGGTGCGGGTGCCTTCTCCTTTAAGGAACCTGCATCCGCCCTAGGCGCGGACGGTGCAAGAGAAACGTTAAGCTTGACTGGAGCACCGTCGTCGAGGAGCATGCCAGCTTTGCGTTGTTCTTCTGCCAGCGCCTGCAACTCGTCCATCTGACGCGCAAGAAATGCTTCGCTTTCGCGGCGCAGGTTCTCAGCCTCACGTGCTTCAAATGCGCGCATCTCGTTGTCTGCAGCTTCCTCTGCAGTGAGGCGCCGGGCGCGCTGAGTACGCCAGCGCACGCGGTCGGTGTAGAAGAGCTCGTCGGACTCGTCGTCATCCCAGATGTCGAGTCGCGCACGCATCTCCGCACGATCACGATCTTCGGCCTCACGTGTGGCGCGGTCGCGGGCGATCGCACGCTCAAGAGCTTGGATGCGGTTACGCTCCCGGGGCTCGTAACGGCGTTCGCGCTGCAAGAAAATAGTCGTGTGTGACGAGTTTCAATACAAATCCAGCGGATGGCATACGTCTCTGAACGAATTTTCTTCATCACGTCTCCTTGCCTCCTTCCGTTCTTGCTCAAGCTCTTCGTCTGTTTTCGCAGCCTTACCGGGAAGCTGACGCTCATCGTCGCGCTCCCGGCTTCCTGCCTTGACGAACCCAACAGGTTTGGAAAAGCCTTGTTGAGGATCATGTCCGAGCGGTGCAGATGCGCGCGTCTCGGCAGCACCCTGTGCCTTTCCCCATTCGCGCACCTTGGGACCACTTGGGGAAGCCTGCACGCTAAGGTTTGGTACGGCAGCACGAACATCGCGTAGCTTCTCGCGCTCGCGCTTGGCTGCTCGCTCACGGAATTGCGCAATCTCCGAGATGACAAGCCCGCGTTGGGTTTCTGGGAGGTCGGCTTCTTGGAGATCGTGTAGGTGGGGTGGGATAACGTAGCGTTCTTTGTCCAGTAAACCTTTATTGGCGGCCTCTTGGGAGACGCGGTTGATGTCATTGATAAGTTCATGTACCCGGATCTTAGCTTTTTGCGATGCTTCTTCATCCGCCTAATACGAGTTAAATAGGTCAGAACGATAAATTAAAACAGTGAACAAAGACGCAGGGCAACCCCCAAGGCAGCATATTCATCCTGTCATCCGACCCGGACACACATATGCGCCATATGGGCTACAACGCGGAATAGTTAGACCAGAAGTGTAGTGACGACGCACGTTTGTTTGCATTCGCTGGGCCTGATAAGCATCGAGGAACATCTTGGTCTTTTCATCCGCTTTGATCTGATGAGGGTTATCAAACGATGTATTCCACAAAAAAGGCGAGTACGCACCAACAATTTCTTGCTCACACAACCATCCTCCAATGCAGGTAGCTCAACATTATTTAAAAGTGTCATTGCTCGCAGCGCACCATCGGGATCCTCAAATTCGGCAAATCCAAAGCCTTGAGGTTTATTTGCGGGTGTGATCAACCGCTTGAAAGACTTGACACTCCCGCAAGCCTGTTACATTATTTTCAACCAGAGTTAAAGGTAGTAGTGGGGGAAAGCGCACAGTAAGGAGGTCGTTAAGGAAATTATCTGTGATTCCACCTGATATTGAACCGACAAAGAGTGAGATTTGCTTCTGAGCTTGGGGAGGCACAAAGCTCTGAACATGGATTTGCTGTTGTTGCTGTTGCTGCTGCTGCTGTGCAAGAGCCGATATTGAGGGGCCTTGTCCGTACGACGGCAGAGGAGGACGCAGACCAAGTCCTAGCCGGTTGGGCTGCATGGTTGTTCTTATTGATTGAGACGGCTTTCACCTGCTAGACGCGTTCATAAGCTACATGGAAGGAGCAAAGAACAACAATTCCTTGAGCTCACACTCCAATTTTAGGTCTAAGGGTATGGTCGCGAATGTACGGTGGGGGAGGACGGACGAGTAGGACGAGGCAAGGGACGAGGACGAGTGTGGACTGTCACACTCTATGTGCTGTGCGCGTGAGAAATGCGGGCTGTATCCGGTCAGATAAAAATAAGAAAGTCACTCTGAGCATGGCAATATGGCCGAGCGGTCTAAGGCGCTGGAATCAGGTTGAGTCAGACTCTGCCATATCCAGTCCGAAAGGGCGTGGGTTCGAATCCCACTGTTGTCAAATTTTTCCCCATCACTACAACTATTGAGCCATGCATGTGTTCTTGGCCAGTCAAGAAAATTACGGTGCATATAATCGTTGCATCTTTGAACGTGGTGGCAAGTCACCCTCAGTGGTGCGTGATACCACTAGTAATTATTTCCAGCTACATTCAGTGTGCGATTCACAGGTCCTCGCAGACACCGACATTGAACAAGCCTCGCGGGCTATTGTGGGATTCTTTTACTCTGGTCAGTGTGGCTACAGAGCACGCGATTGTACGACGACCAGTTCTCTCGTTTTCGCTATCAAGCAGCACCTCAGCACCCTCGCTGTCGGCGATCCCGAGAACTCCGAGCATTCGTCACTCTTTACGGAACGCAACGCAGATGACATCATCACGATGGTCAAGGAGGCTAAGGAGGCCGCCGCCGAAGTTCTCCTCGGTGGCGTGGAGAAAGCTGGTCCTACGCTGTTGAAACCTCACATCCTTCTGGGTGTCAAACCAGAGACAAGACTTTAGCAACTCGAGTCGTTTGGGTCTGTTCCTGCCCTGACAATCGTCGACACCATTGATGAGGCCGTCGAACTCGCGAACGCGTCCGATTACTCGTTGGCGGCGTCCCTCTGGACAAAGGACGTGTACAAAGTGATCAACGTGGCGATGCGTATCCCTTCGGGTGTGTGACTCCGTACCATTTGATAGCCTCACCTACGCGCGCCAGGCAATATCATTTCCACACGTTGGGGCACACGATGCATGACATCTGCTTGGTAGAAATCGGATATGCTGTGAACGAATTATCGGGGAACGCATGAATTGTCACAGCCTGCACAGGATCTGTCAACAATCATTATGGACGCTTCGAAAATACCTACTGTATGTCATTCCCATCCTTCATAGGGCTCTCCCTGACGATCTGTGGAGCGGTCCCCTCTCACTAAGCGTTCGTAAGGGCCATCAAGTTCAACGACATAGAAAACTGAGACCGGGGAATGCTGTTAATCGGTAGAAAAGTCAATAAGGCCGTGCATTTGAGCATGGCTATGTCTTGTCTAGTCACTTCAGAGATTTAGAGAGTGATAAAAATCGAGAAACGGAAAAAGACGGCGTTCCGCAACCACGCCTTCCAAAAGCGGACCGCTTTTGATATTTGTGCAGTGCGGTCCTCCGAGGCGCACGTGACTTACAGTTGACTTACCGCGGAATCGGTCCAGGGCACTGGCACTCTGTCTGTTGGCACCAACAGCAATGTTCCTAAGACCTCTTTCAATTTCGCTGGTTCTTGTAGGCGCTGTCGCCTCTGTAAATTTTCATGTACAAGACTCTGATTTCCTCTCTGTGCAAGCCCAAATTCCGGTGCTCTCCGAGTCCACACAGACTGCGGTGATGAGCACCTAGGTTGATCTTCCGTTCTACGCTGATACCCTGTAATTGAAGTTCGAACCTGTTGGACAGCTCAGTGCTATCAAATCTGACCAATGGACTATCCTGCGTCATCCTGTCTTTCCGACGTACAGCGCAAGGATCAAACAGACTGACTTTTGTGATACGACAGTGAAGTGAGTGTCGCCCGCGACGCCGCGTGTACTATCCGAGGCTCTGACGTGTCCATTCTAACTACTGTCTAGGGCGTACACAGGTTATATCGATTTTCAGGCAAAACACTTGTTCTTCTACTTTTTTGAGAGTAGGAACGACCCGGATAAGGATGATGTGATCTTTTGGACAAATGGGGGTGAGATTTTTATCCCATCTTTGTTTCCTGCATGACATACTGGGACCTGATGTGCCACATAAACATATATCCTGTTCTGCATCATGCTGAGAGTCCGATTTTAGGTCCTGGTTGCTCTTCGTCTCTTGGACTTTTCATGGAATTAGGTACGGGCATACGAATTCTCTCGATTTTGGCAACCGCACATATATGAAATTCAGGACCCTGTCGAGTCACCAATGCAACCGACGATCCAACATTTTTCAATAAATCGTGGAATAGCAACGCCAATGTTTTCTTCGTTGACCAGCCCATTGGCGTTGGCTTCTCATACGCCGAGCATGGCCAGTCAGTTGTATGCGATGTCCTCATGCACTCCCGTTTTTCTATATTTCTTAAAACGGTTCACAGAGTACCTCCGAGGAAGCAGCCCGGGATATTGCTGCGTTCATTGCAATCTTCTTTGAGAGTTTTCCCTCGTTTAAAGGGCGCGCCTTCCATATGGCAGGCGAATCATACGGTGTATGTACCTATTTGTTATACATATACTGGCCCTCGCTGAAGAGGGACCTGCCTACAGGGACGGTATATCCCACTATTTGCCTCTGCGGTCTATGACCAGAACGCCGTGCTCGTTAGAAAGGGTCTGACACCGATTAATCTTACATCGGCCATCATTGGTATGTACAGTGAAGCACGCACCGCTTGTTTTACCGACTCCAGCTCTCCTTAGGCAACGGAATTACGGATCCTTTCACGATGATAGATGCGTACTATTCTATGACATGTACCCCCGCCACTGTGCCCCCAGTACTGGACATTAGGTTGGCCTTATGTTCAGCGTCATTTTAGTTCCTCATTCATTTTTTCAGCACTTGCATTCGTATGAAGAAAGCCGTATGTTCTATTTGTTCGTGTTTGAACTGGGGAGTCTAAGGCCATCCTCGTCAACTAGCTCCCCCGATGCAAGCAATGGGTCAAGGACGCATGCATTGATCGGTACGACGAAATGAACTGTAGGGCTGCCTCTGTCTTCTGTTCCGCCGAGCTTTCAGATCCATATATTGCCACCGGTTTGTCCGCATCTGTCTACCTTATCCGTTGGCATCTTAGACATGCATAGGGCTCAACTACTACGACATCAGTCGTCCTTGTGGTGACCCTGAAAGCTTATGTTACCCAGTGATCAGGTACGACTTTTTTAGAACTCCCACGCCATTCTATTCCTCAATGTTTATACGCTTCCTCACGTAGGGTCATCTCCCACTTCCTTGATCGACCAGATATCCGTACGACGCTCGGGGTCGACCAGCTCGTCCCCGAGAAATTCTCAGCCTGTTCGCCTACAGTCGGGATGGCATTCAACGCAGCGCAAGACGGCCTACACAGCTCAGCGGACTACGTCAGCGCACTGCTGGCGCGCCGGGTGCGCGTGCTCGTCTACGTCGGGACCTACGACTGGATATGTAACTGGATCGGAAACGAGGCGTGGACCCTCGCGCTCGAGTGGCATGGCCAGCAGGACTTTGCGGCGCTCCCCCTGCGCGAGTGGAAGGTCGATGGGCATGCGGTGGGCAAGACCCGCAGCGCGCACGGCCTCACGTTTGCCACTGTCGACGCGGCAGGTCATATGGTACGTTTTTCTATTCATAATTCTGTCTCCCTCTCTTGGGACTCTTTTGTTCCCTTTCCGAACTAACTGTTAACTTACAAGGTGCCATATGACAAGCCGGAGGAAGCACTCGCACTTATTAATCGTTGGCTTGCTCTGAAGGAACTCTGACGGGGCCCTCGTTAATGGGTGCGTATACGTAAGGATACCTGGTGGAGAGCCAAACGAAGCTCTGGGTATCGTTAGAAATGGGGGGTATTTATTCGAACGTTTACAGTCCCAGCAATGGCTCTGTGGGCTTCAACTGAACAAGGAATCGCGCCGTGCATATAGAGTCAGCCGTAAGCCAATCCATCAATAAGCAGAAGAGACTGAAGTGGGTTTGGTTTCGACAAATCGTCCATCCGCGAAATGATTTTGCCAAACAAACCTTACCTCAGATGCAACTGCGTGAAACATAGGGCTTGTTTCCAGACTGTTTCAGGCATTTGTGTATCAAGGGCCTTTATTGTTAGTCTAGTGGCTGGTGCTTCGAAGTTCCTTTCCCTCTGCAAACTCACGGATAATATACCCGAGGCTTCCTAAGGCTCAGGACGAAGACAGATTATGCGTATTAGCTCCCCCAACTAAAAGATCCTTCATATCTGATTCAGGATGTACGCAGAATGAATCTTTTCCTACGCAACATATAGCACGACACCCCATCGCCTCTACCCATATGTCGGAGTCTTGCGGTCCCAATTTTTTGGCGAGAGTGGGGGCACAAGTCAGACCCAATAGACAGTAGTTAAGGTCCGGGAGTGCGAGCAACAAGTCATGTCATACCAGTAATCGAGAGTCAATGGTATGAAACGACGAAGCCTGCGAATCTAACTCTCTGCGTGCTAGACGCTGGTTAATAGGGTCGCTCAAAGTTGGCCATTATCGGTCGCTTAAGTTCCTACTTATTGATTACTTATTGATGTTTTACTGCCAAATCGGCAATAAGTGAATGTAATAAGTGGAAAATAAGTAGCAAATAATTGCAACTTTGAAACCCCCCTCCCCGAAATTTTACAATAAGTAGCAAATAATAAATTATTCTGTGCATTAGTAAGATTCAGCAATGGATTCGGCAACACCGACTGAGTTTGAATCTCCCCAAGTCAAAAGCATAAAGTCCTCTTGACAACGTTGACGCTCACCATGCCTGCCGCCTCAAAACGGGTGCACCTGCTCGACGAGGTGGCAGGTTATCATGCTCAGCGAAAGCGGGCCCGCACCCTACAGATGGCATCTGAGTTTCTAGCCGACCTCCCCAGCTCAGATCCTCTGGCTGACACTGACATGTCTGAGTCGTCGTGGCCCTCTTCTCCGTCCTCTCCCTCTTCCCTATCCTCTAGTGTATCCGACCCTTCCGACTTGGCCTCACTTGGCACTCATTCAAGACACAGCTCCAGCAGCTTCGAGGACTTCGACAGCCTTGAAGACAGGTTGTCAGAACAGTGGGACGCCCAGCTTCAAGCTCTAGTGACTTACCTGCTTACAGCGCAGGTTCTGGAAGCGTGTCCACCTGTGAAGAAATCAAGTCAGCTGGACCTTTATCTTACCAACTTTCGATGCGACCATCCAGACCGGTTTCGAAAAAAACTTCGGGTCTCACCACACGTCTTCGACCGCCTCGTGGAGCTTATCAAGGACCATCACATCTTCCACAACAACTCCAACGTCCCACAGCATCCCATCCCCATCCAGCTCACCATATTTCTTGTCCGCGTTGGCCACTATGGTAATGTGTCAGCCCCTGAGTATGTTGTTCAGTGGGCTGGGGTATGCGTCAGGACAGTGATCAACGTGACATATCGCTGTCTCATCGCGTTCTTGGCCCTTCACGACGAAGCAGTCATGATGCCACCTGAGGAGGAGAAGGAGCGAGCAAAGGAATACGTGGAGGCGGCAACATGTCCAGAGTGGCGAAATGGGTTCTTGCTTGCTGATGGGATGAAGTTTGTCCTTTTTCAGAAGCCTGGGCTACATGGGGAGGCTTGGTTCGACAAGAACAAGAACTACTCCATCAACTGTCAGGTATGTGAGTGATCTTCTCAGGCGAGTAGTACTAATTTATGCTTTTCAGATCATCAGTTTACCTCAAAGCCTACTGATCGTCGATTACTCATTGGGCCACACAGGCAGCGTGCACGACGCGTGGGCTTTCCGAAGCACCCGGACATTTCAAAACCACGAAACGATATTCGCGCCTGGCGAATGGATGTGGGCAGACTCGGCTTACACGCCCGAGACATGGAGTGTTGCGCCGTTCAAGAAACCTGTCAACAGACAGCTCACCGCCGACCAAAGGACATACAACTACTGGGTGTCCAAGGTGAGTTACTCATTTAGACTCGGAGCTGATCGAATCTCATTGACTACAGATACGTATACGCGTCGAGCACACGACGGGCCTCCTAAAGGGGACGTTCCAGTCCCTGAAGGAGATCCGGATCCAACTCATCAACACCAAGCGCCACATGATCATCATCATGTGGGCTCGTGTCTGCATCGTTTTACACAATCTCATTATCCGTATCGAAGGCGATAACATCGATGAGAGATGGAGAGAGGGTCTTGTGAGGATGGGTTTGGATCGAGAGCATGGTAACGACGGGGATACAGATGAAGAGGACGAGCCCAGAAACGCGTTGGAACAGGCGCGGCGACGACTTGAGACGCCTGGGCAGCGTTTCAGATATAAGCTCATGAACGATTTGTTTAGTAGCCCTTCCTGTACGGCAGAACGCCGCCCATAGTTTTTTAATCAGACCACAACGATGACTCGGACATGTGTGATTACAATTGCCAGAGCATCGGCCATGCATGCCCGATGCGAACATGTGAGATGCGTGACGATTACAGTGTGTTGCATGACGATTACAGCATCTCGTGTGACGATTACAGAATATAGTACTAGTACTGTATTTACATGCCGGGGTATGAACTACGGGTGTTGGATGGCACTGTGGCATCATTCAGCTCGGCCATCAGGCCGAATCTCTCTAACGGCCGGTTCTGGCCCTGCATCATCGTCGGCATACCTTGCCAGTTCTGAGTCATCATCATCTGCATCTGCATCATACGGATCTGGTGCTGCTCGCACTCCCGTTCACGCTGATGCTGTTTCTCCATCGCCTTGTTCTCGAGCTTGCGACGCTTCAGCTCCAGCTCACCTATCGCACGCTCATGCTTCTGTGTCCCCAGACGCTCAAGCAGCTGATTGTCCTTCGCAGTTCCTTCAGCGAATGCGTCTTGGATGCTATGCTTTGATGTCGTTCTTGACCTAGGGGTGCTGGCCCAGGATGGTGTCACGGAGGTAGCCTCAGCTTTGACCTTGCTGCTGCTACCAGCAGTAGACGGGAAGGGTGTGACTAAAGTGGGGCTGGCCGAATGGATGACATCGTCATCGACAGGTGAGATGGTGTGTGGGCTATAAAAATCGCCTTCATCCTGGACAAGCAACAAGATTAAGCATATCCATGAAAGAAACTGTACACATACCAAGCCCAAATCGCCGTGTGCACCACCTCCCAAGCCCAAGTCGCCGTGTGCACCACCTTCCAAGCCCAAATCGCCATGTGCGCCACCTCCCATCAGCACCGAAAGTGCTTCCTCCACCAAATCCTGCCCATGGTCGGAGGAAACGGTGTATGGGTTGAAGTTCGGTAACGTGCGCCAGTAGCCGTGTAGCCTTGGCCACCACTTGAAGTTCTCCGTTTCCTTCTCTACAAATGGTTGGGTTCACATATAAATAACATCATAGTATATATAAATTACACGTACCGATTAAGTTGGCAATCTCACTGCCTGGTGTGATGTCTTCTGCCTTCAAGCTGGCACCAGTCCTTCCGATACGCTCGTTTACGGCACGATACTGCTTTTTGAGCCTAAGAGAGATAGTGAGCAGATACCGAAGACTTAGCTGAATACGTACGTGTTAGTGATGTAGTTGTCGACGGCCTTCGCATACTTGCTTGGGTTGGTTTGAAAGTCAGCTCGGATGCCTGAATCATCGTCGATAGAGAAGATACCATCTGCGACTTGCAGATACGCAGCACCCTTGTTCGACTTGGCAGTCATTTTGGAGCGCCCCTCCGACTTTGCAGCCTGGGTAGAGTCCCCAAAGAGTTTGATGGCGACATCCGCATGTGCGTCCAGATAGTCCAGCAAACGCTCTGTGCGCTCTGGGTATTTATCCCAAACTATGCGTGCTGGAATTTTGAGGGTGGGAATAACAGTGGCAGGCTCTTCAAGTTCATCGTCGCTGGCTTCAGATTTCTGGGCATCGCTAGCTATAGCAGCAGTGGTCTTTCTGCGTCCACATCCTTTTTTTTGGCTCCCAGTATGAGAGGATTCTGCACAGGACTTTTTTGGAGACTTTGCTGCCTTGGGTTTCGTCGTTTTAGCCATGATAAACCAAATGGATGTGAGGAACAAGGGAAGGAGCGATGGGGGAAGGAGCGATGGGGGAAGGAACAATGAGGGAAGGAACAACAGTAGTAACGAAAAAAATCGGGAGATCAATCGGAGTTTGGATTCCGAACAAGTGGCCCAATAAGCGGAGGCAATAAGTGGGCCAATAAGAATAATCGTCAACAAAGTTCCTTATCCCACTTATTCCTCTCCTTCTTGTCCTCCTTATCAAATAAGTGGTGAAATAAGTGACATTTTAATTAGCCAATAAGTGGCAAATAAGGGGAACTCTGAACGACCCTAATGGTTGCGTAACGTGAGCCTTTCTGTTCGACTGATTAATTGGACGAGTTGTACAAGGTTATAGGTAAACTGGCTGGAGAAAAACACAGTTTTGACATGGCCGCGCGGAGGGAGATCGGACCCGACCACGAGATCTCGTACTCGCTAAAAATTTCGTGTGTGGACGTCGGATACCTTTCATCGAGACCAAATTGGAAGAGGACTGAAACAGTGAAACTATCAATAACCTACATGTATCCAGAGGAAAAAAGATATGACGTTAGGACTACAGACTACAGTAACGCAATGCGGAATAAGTCCTCCCGAGTGGCACGAGGCTTGAGACTCTCGCGGATGTGGATACCCATGCACGACACCACCCATGGGCCCATTCTGAGAGACTGGCAGATGCAAACGCTTATAATTAGTCACACCCCTCCATCATTCCCTTGCCGCCCTAGGTCGTCGATTCAAATCGATTGTCGTTCGGAAGGCCCTTTCTGATTCGCACGTTAGGGTCACGCTTCCCGGGACGTCCTGCAGAGGGTTAAGCTTGGGAATATCATGTCGAAAGTCAGATTGGCAACTTTCCTCTCTGACGCAGGTCTGTAGCTCGTCCTTGCCTCAGGCTCTCATTCAAACGGTGGAGCACCTTCATCTCCTCGAAAGAGGATTTTTGCCACTTCACAGGCAAGACGACGTCGAGAATAGCCAATGGCTGAAGCTTTTACGTCAGTTAACTGCCGTGAAGACCCTCTACCTATCCAAAGAATTCGTACCACGTTTTGGCCCCTTCACTCAAGAGCTTGTCGAAGGAAGTATGACAGAGGTGTTATCCGCACTGCAGAATCTCTTCCTCGAAGAACTCCACCCATCAAGACCAATCCAGGAAGCCATTTGGAAGTTCGTTGCCGCACGATGGCTCTCGAATCAAGCTATCGCCATTTCTCACTGGGAGAGAGAATATGAATGACGTGGAGAGTTTACGATACTGTAAGTTAGTTTACGCGAGAAAAGGGGGTTGAGCGTGTAAGCGAAATAAAAGGCATCATCAAGCAAATAACCAGCCCGGGCACCTGCTGTGTAGCCGTCGTACTAGCCGAGGGTACAGTAGGGGACTCGACGCGGAAAAGTCCACGCGGAACTGGCTAGGGCAGGACCGGCGACCTCGGCCTCGCCAAGCTCTCCCTACAATGTCTTTCAAATTGAACCCGAAGGCACTCCGAATGATACCGTGTCCGACAGTCGTCGCATTGCACAGTCCTTCCCGTGGCAAATGCAGAGAATCTCACCACAATCACAATTTGCGAAGAACTTCAACGAGCAGTCTTTGCCGCCATGCATCAGCTGGCAGTGACGCACACGCACTGGAAGCGGTGGGTTATTTAAATTTGGAGAGTACTGTAATACTGCACGCCGGACATTTGCAAATTTTACTTGTATCAAAATCGTTTACGCGCCGGTAGTGCTGTAGTATTAACTAAGTTAGGTTTGTTTAGGGATCCATCTTAACTTACCACGTCGGTGTTGCAGGGGATGGGCAAGGCTATGCGACCGAGTCACCCGGATCGGATTCGGGTGCGGTACTGTACAGTGCAGTACTGCATGCAGTACCACCATCACCATCAGAGCGCCCGCCGCCCGGCATCATTGTACTGTACTGTTTTATCCACGACATCCAATCGGCTTCCTTTTCGACTTCCTCCGCTCTCTCAGCTCGCGGCATTCTTGCGACCAAATATTTGAAGGAGAATTTCTTTTTTGACCAGTCAAAAGGCTGGAACCTTCAGTACGCTTGTACAAGGCGTGGTTTCGCGCTTCTCCCTTCATGTGTATCATGAATCAGCTCAACGCCATTGTCTTACTACTGTACCCTTCGGCCTCCTTGCCCAATTACCAGACTTCGTGAAGGCCAAGCGAAACGTCTTAATATGGCTAGACTAGTCATTAGTTACTAATTAGTAACCTACTGTATGTCGTGTCCTCCGAGTCAGTGAAATGCACCACATTTTGGGTCAAATGCTGTGCAATAGCAGCGATACGCATCACACCTGGTTACCACATACACTGCAGTTGTATTGGATTCGGCGAAATGAGGATGGAGTCGCGTATATTATAGGAGAGTGACGAGAGTCATGCCCGAGCAGCCCGACTGACAAGGGTCTTGGTGTCATAAATAATATTTGTAGAATTAGTTATTTAGCGGTAAGTTACTTTGGTTATTCTATCATTCAAGCCATCACTCAAATTGTCACGGTTGCGACTGTATTACTGTAAGTTATGAGGATTCGACCGCCCATACTGTATGTCCTATGACCGCCCGGATTACCGTAAATGAGCTTACGCCTCTAACTTAGGGCGCGGTGAAGGCTATGTAATGTGGAAGGCTATGTGGTGGTGTTAGTGGTTTGTGTATATATAAAATCGCAGTGAAGTGGGTAAATTCAAGGCAAATATCCCTTGACCGGACGCCGAATACTCATCCATGAGCTCACCGCGGTATGTTAAGAGAAATTCACTCACCGAATCACCAGGGTGGCTAATCAAGTCTCCAATAGCGTTGCTCGAGAGCGTCACCATCATCCGGTCTCCTCACCATCATTATTTCACCGCTTATGGACATCGGTCCGTCCAGAAGGCTTGCTGACAGTAAAGAATCAAGCACATGGCCTCAAGCGTCGCTTGACTCGTAAGACTCTAAAGAAGCCCAAGAACGAGCCACATCGACGCATATATTCTGCGCGACACCCTGCTGCAGCTGCAGAATGGTACGATGTTGGCCGAATGATCAAAGACATGCCCCCCGACGATGCCCTTCCACGTCAGCGTATGTTTTTTTACGCGAAGCCCTGCAATGACTGCTGACCAGTGCGATACAGGCCGAGTGACAATCGATATGCTCCCCAAGGATGCTCTTCTCGTAATATTTGGCTTTTATCTGGATGACTCCAAGTCAAAAGCCACTTCGATGAACTTGAACGGATGGCATACACTGGTGCACGTGTGTCAAAAATGGCGAAACGTCGTCTTTTGGTCACCACATGATCGCCTGAATTTGAAACTTCACTGCACACCCTGGACGCCTGTGAAGAGGATGCTGGATGTCTGGCCACCCTTGCCCATCGTTGTACACCACTTTGGCCTCACAGCCTCCGAGCCGGAGTGGGGAATGCGTAACATCATTACCGCGCTCAAGCACAACGACCGTGTTTGTCAGATCGCACTCGAACCTATTCCAGGTTGGCAATGGGGAAAATTCATGACAGCGATGAGCCATCCATTTCCGGAACTGACACACCTGCGGCTTAAATCGGATGACGACTCGGATGAACGAGAAACGCCGCCGCCCGTCGCTCCCCATTCATTCTTGGGAGGATCTACGCCACGTTTGCGGTTCCTCTGGTTGGAACGCATTCCATTTCCGGGATTACCGAAACTTCTTTTGTCCACCACCGATCTCGTCGATCTTCGACTTTGGGAAATTCCCCATTCCGGGTATATTTCACCCGACAGGATGGTTACCTGCCTCTCCGCATTGACAAGGCTCGAAAGACTTGACTTAGAATTCGAATCACCTCGATCTCGTCCAGATCGGGAAAGTCAACTTCCGCCTTCATCGACACGCTTCGTTCTCCCTGCTCTCACCCGTTTTTGGTTCCGAGGGAGCAGCGAATACTTGGACGATCTCGTGGCCCGGATTGATGCCCCTCTACTCCACGGATTCTTTATAGGCTTCTTCCATCAACTAATATTCGACACTCCACACCTCGCCCAATTTATCAGTCGTACCCCGACGCTCAGGTTACACAATCAATCACAAGTACTGTCCTTTTCAGATTGGGGCGCTAGTGTGATATTCCTACGGAAAGGGACATCTGACAGGGCGCTCCAGTTAGGAATCCTATGCGAACAGCCGGATTGGCAGCTTTCCTCTCTGGCACAAGTCTGCACCTCGTCCTTTCCTTGTGACTTCATTCCCACGGTGGAAGACCTTTCGGTCCTCGAGGAAACACTCTCGCCTCCTCATTGGCAAGACGATATCGAGAACAGCCAATGGTTGGAACTTTTACACCCATTTACCGCTGTGAAGAATCTCTACCTTTCCAAGGAATTTGCACCACGTATTGCACCCTCCCTTCAGAAGCTCGTCGGGGGAAGAACGACAGAAGCATTACCCACCCTGCAGAAACTTTTTCTGGAGGAAATTCATCCATCAAGACCCGTCAAGAAAGCCATTGGAAAGTTCGTTGCAGCACGACGGCTCTGCAATCACCCTATAACCATTTCCCAGTGGGAGAGAGAAGGACGTGAGTGACGTGACCGGAATGGTGATTACAGTAGTCAGTTTTCTATGATTGATTGATTACGCTATTCCATCCATACGAACACTCGATCTGTGCCTCATTCTTCCCTCAGTCTTTCATTCACATGGTGGAACGACTCTACATCCGCAAGAGAAGCTGTTCGGAACTGGAGTGGCAAGACGATGTCGAAGACAGCCAATGGCTGGAACTTTTACGTCCATTTACGGCCGTGAAGGATCTCTTTCTATCCGAGGAATTTGCACCACGTATCGCGCCATACCTTCAAGAGCTCGTCGGAGCAAGGTCAATAGAAGTGTTACCTGCCTTGCAGTGTCTTCACTTGAGCAAACGCAAACTCCACCCATCGGGACCTTTCATGGACGCCATTGGGAAGTTCGTTGCCGCACGAGAGCTCTCCAATCACCCTGTAGCCATTAAATTCACAAAACGGTAAGTAGTTTGAAGAGGACGGAGCACGTGGGCGGGGGGCGGGATGTTGGCTGTGGCAAGAGACACATGTCCATGTATTTCGTATCAGACATGATAGAGTACTCTCAAGTCACGTGGTCGACCATACTTACGGATTGGCGGGAACTGTTCGAAGTCTAACCCGGCGGACCAGTACAGTATGGCCATAGCTCATAGGGTTGATAACCCACTGGCAAGTCACTGTAAGGTGGGCAGTGTGGCTGCGCGTGCCCAGACCGGAACAGAGCAGCGGAACAGCCCAGCCGGAGCGCCCAGCCACAACTATACAGTTTCACACGCTCGTCTATCATCGCCTCACACTTCCCCTTTTTTTATTCTTTTTATCGCTTCACGCTCATCGCCCCTACCTTGGTCCTCCGGTGCAAGATACCCGCGAACAAATCGAAAACCTTCCCGCCTTCACAGCCCCTTGTTCGGCACCCCTCCTCACCGACTCCATTCGCTCCTTTCGAACTTGGGACAGCGACGATCGACTCTAGCCGCGACAGCACGACACTAGCATACCTTTCCCATTGAGTCCTTAGCCTTATTTTCATAGTTACTGATCTCTCTTTTACATTTCTGACATCTTTCATACGTCCGGCGCGGTAACAATGCACACGTCCATTCACTTCCGGTCTTTGTTCTCGCCGACGCAGGCGCTCAGTAGGAACAAACCTGTATATAAAAGACACCCTCACACGTAGAGGAGGGGGGTCGAAAAAGACCCATCCTGAATCCCATTTTCCTTTTCTATCTTTTCTTCTCTGTGTGCCAGCCGTCACAGGACGCTTTCTCTTTTTTTCTTTCCCTCGTTGTGCACCCTCGCTGCCCGCCCGACAAAGGCTCACGCTGATCCGATCCACCGAGCTGACGCACGTTCCTGATTGCCGCATCGCCGCTGACTCCCTTCTCTCTAGGTTCCTAAACTCTAATATCTCTGTCCTTCCCGGACTCACCTGCGCGTTCCATCCGCGCTACATCACCCTTCCCCATGGGTGGGACCAGCCATCTCGACAATCGCAACACCAGCAGATACAGCGCTCACCCAAACTTGAAGACACCGTGCTGGCTCATCACACCCGCGCTCACCCTCCCCGTCCCAGGCCAAGCGCAATGGGCGAATGAGTTCTATTAAAACCCACACTATGCGCTCCTGCTGCGGCATCTGTGCGAAAGACGGCGGGATGTTTTCTCGATAGACGTAATTCCCGACTGCATCTGCCTTGGCCAATTTGCAGTACAGTAGTACAGTTATAACTCTAATAACTTTATCTCCAAACTGTTTTCAAGTTTCTGGCCGATATTACGTTGGCATATTTACACCGAGCTGTTACTTAGTTGAGAGCCATACTTGGCGGAGTCACGGTGTTGCTAAGGAAAACACAGCCTGAGGGCTGGGACGTGGTCCACGTCAATCTCTGTCACACAAGGACGTCCACTGTAGCTAAGCTAGAGCCGCGAGGGTGAGAGTGTCGTCAAGAACAGGGGGAAAGGGATACAAATAGAAAGGGGTGTTGACTTGACAGAGAAACTCAGAAAGAGGGCGACAAGTGGTTGCTTGCTTGCAAGCGTGACAATCGTCTTCCTACTTGGTTTGCTGGTAAGTCAACCACCTACATATACCGTTTACTCTGTGCGATCTCTCATATCTCTTCAATTCGACAGCTTACCCCGTACTGTAGCACCTATTCTCCTCATTACGGATTCTCCCGCTCTCGTCTTGCTCACATTTAGCTCTTCTCTACTTCTGCTCGCTTCGATGGTGGGAATCACTGAGACACTTCTGAACTCTCGCCCCATTCTCGCGGTCTACATGCTCCTTCTCTTCCCATTTTTCCTTTCCTTCGTCTCTGTCGGCTATCTCACCTATAAGAAGGCTAACTTTTCTCTCGATACAAAGGTCAGCGAAGCGTGGCACCACTGGTACTCTCCTAGCGCTCTGACTGTATTACAAGGAGCTCTCGGCTGTTGTGGTTGGAGTGGTCCGCTTCACGGGGCTGCAACATCAGGCACATGTTACGCCCGTTCTCCTCATAACTCATTCGACTTCCATCCCGCCCCACTCCAAAACTCGGAACAACGTGCGATCGGATGCGCGTACCGCATCAACGCCGACGACATTCGACCAGAACGTTGCACCGTCCTCCGCAGCCGCGCGAGTAGCCGCCGGCGCCCAAAGTCCCACATCGTCTGAGTGAACTCCGCGGAAAAGCATGAAGACACGTGTGACGACGTCAGGGGTGGGCAAGACGCGCATCTGAGCTGCCTTTTCGTACGATGACTGCGCGATGAAGCGCAAAGCGATGTATTCGTGCTTGAGTAAACTCGGCAGCCAATATCTGCGCGTGCGCCCGTTCGTGCCCAAATAACACAGACCCCGGAAGGAATTTGAAAGAGTTCATCCATCAGAGGGCAATTTGGAGGGAGGCAAAAGTAGACACGCGCGATGGAAAAAAAAAAGAGGTTTCGCCCATGAGATTTATTGGGACTCGGCTGAAAAAGAGAGGAAGCGTACGTGATGAAAGAGGTGCGGGCCTCGGTATGTAGTGTGAGTGCCTTGAGTGCCGCGTCTAGGTAACCTGGGATTTTGCCTATCGGGAGGAGGATTGAATCCCCCGGGCTCAGAGACGGGCGGGATGGATCAAACGCCTCGATGTCCTCTACAGGGGTTGTTGCGCGAGAGGCGTCTGGTGTGGCGAGACGGGAATTTACGCTGGAAAAGCCAAATATCCGAGGAAAAGAAGAGATTAATCATGGTCGGGCAACACAAAACAGCATAAGATAACTTACGTTGCTTCCCAGTAGAGATAGGTCACTTCCGTACCGGAGGTCTTGTCCACGAGTCTGCCATCGGGTTCTGCATCGACAGTCCAGGTTAAAGATTGTGCAGCGATTTGTTTTTCGCCTGGTGTTATGGCGGTCTGGGGCAAGGGATGTATTGCCGAGAAGCTCCATGACGACGTGAGGAGCAACTTCACGGTCACGTCCGGAAGGCGGGATGGCGGGTATAGGTAGATGACGGGCTTTCGAACCGCCGGCGCCTGTCCCGTAAAAATGGAGGAGAATGTGGACCGACTTGGCCGGACAGCAGGGGTCCGTACATTAGGTGCTGGTCGCGCGTTGTTGTCAAGGTCAAGAGAGACGACCGTAGAACTGCAATCCGACTCAGAGTACGCCGATAGCATTTCTGGGCAGGAAAAAACGGGCTCGTCAGCCAGGAAGAGACTACTCTACTAACCATTGGTGACGCACCAGTTTCGAGAACAATGGTCACGGAGTGAACGATGGAGCTCACGACCGGCCAGACCTCTCTGGTCAGTTCGACCTCGCTCGTGTCGGGATAACCAGGGATTGATGCTAGGAGGATGAGATCGCCGGACATCTGGAGCAAGGAGTTGCAAGGGCCGCAAGCTGCGTCGTGCAACAGCAATCACACTCTGTTGCCGGTCAGAAGACAGACCAGACCGTCAAGGAAAAGTGACTGGGGACGACTCACATCATAATCAGCGCAACGGCTGCGAAACACGGCGACACCCCTGCCGCGGGACTTGAGGATGAGAAGAGACAAGGGATTGAATGCGATGGATCCCATCGGAAAGGTGACCTCGTTGCCTGTTGCCTTTTCTCACCAGCAGCCATTTATTTTATCAATTACCTAAAATGAACCGCCTCGCCGGTGACTTGCTGTGCTTTTTATTGTCTTGTCCACTGCCACTGCCGTAGATTGTCCTATGCTCTTCAAAAATGATGATCGAGCCTCCGATGCTCGTGCTTGTGGAGGGGATATACTATGTAGTGCCATCGTCGTTGTATTGTCCAAGTGACAGTCCAACTTGCATCAAATAACGCGTAACGTTACGTTATTTTAGAGTGTATTCGGCTAGTGCTAGATGAGACGATGTCACCATCGTGGCAGGTACGTTACAAAACACTGACTTTGGAATTTGTTACTGTAAAGATCTGCCCAAGGCCACCGTCGCTCATTGCCGCCTGTCCGTCTCACCTAAAACCCTTCAACATCCATGGCTTTCCTACATATCATCGCCTCTCACTAAATCTCACTATCGACTTCTACAACTACAACTACTCGTAAGAGGTTGTGACCGTATACCCGTTTTGGTCAACCTCGTGAGCACTACACTGCCTCACAATATTTTTCACGATTTACTGATGCACCTGATTTCAAGTTGGTGCACATAGGAATCAAATATTTCTAGGGGGGCATCATCGGGGAGCACATTGATTGGCACTGCCACGTGTTCCATCCTGATAGTCAAACACTGCACTTACTGTATACACCATGTGCGGATAACTTGTGCCTCAAATAGAGATGCTGAACTCCCATTCCTAATCCACCAATAGGACACTATCCAGCACGCTGAACCCCGCAGCGACTCCGCCCTCATCGACGTCCTCCGCCTTCGTCCGCACCAACCATCCAACCTGCTCCTCCCTAACCTCTCTACCCTCTCCAAACAACGCCCAACCAAACACACCAAACTCGTTCATCACACGCGCGCTCACTCTCCCCGTACCAGGCCGAACAAGATACGCGCCGACGCCGCGCGGCGGGCGAATGAGTTCCATCGCCACCCACGCCACGCGCTCCTGCTGCGACATCTGCGCGACAAATGGCGGGATGTTTCCCCGGTAGATGTTATTCCCACCTCCCTCGCGTTGCGGCTTGAGCACGAGCTCATGCGCGCGGCGCACAGCCTCTTCCGCACCTTTGCCTTCGTCTTTATCGAGTGACCACATGCTCACCCAAGTATCGCGTACGGCGTCGGCGCCTTCCGAAGGCGCGAGGAAGCGCTCGAGTATGCCTGGGCGGGAGAGCACCTCTTGCACTTTTTTGGCGCCTGCGAGTTGAAGGGCGATACTAGGGCACTGGACTGCGCGCGATCTTTCTAAAACGGCGCGCGTTGTATAATCGGCAGCCGATGCGTAGTCTACGGGCACATATCCGGCGCGATAGTATACCACCGAGATTTCTATGGGGGCGACTTTATATCCCGGCGAGACGGGCGCGATGAGAAGAGCGCGGGATTCTGAGATCGATGCGGTCGTGCCGAGTTCGGCGAACGCTCTGCTGGTAACGCGGATACCGTGGCTGCGATGAACACTCTTTCAGTTTAATGAAGAGTACGACAGAATATGTGGCGCACGATTCAAATAATTGGTATTCTAGCATGCGTTGATCGAATACGTTCCGCTCATTAGGCTGGACGACGAAAAGTACATGTGCACTATAAAAACACGGGTTGAATCTGGCACGGACTGAGGAAAAGTCCAGTAATACGCACTCGGGGACACCATAGGCTCTATGGGCTTCTGCCAGTCCCTCGACGAGACCCTTGGTAGTATCATTGCTTGGGAGATTACTCGATGACAGAAGGGGTGATATGCCAAAGTAGCCAGTCGACTCTATGAGGTATCTAAATGAGAGGCGTTATCCGGATGACATTCCTAAAACGCCAGCAATGCGACCTACCGATGCATCCCGGCGACTTGCTGGGAGAGTGGGCCAAAGGACGACGAGATCGTATTAAATTCGACTTGTTTGAATGAGATCGGTTCATCAGGAGTCGGTTGGTGTAACAAGTAGTCAGAGCGAAAGAGGCCGAGGTGGAGAGGCTGGCAAGAAGGAAGTCTATGCCATCAGCACATAGTAACGAAACGGGGGACAAAACGTTGAGCAATTGCTCTGCGCACGGGAGGGACACCCTCATTTCGCATCGTCTTCCATGTAGTCCACAACGCGGATGTGAAATCATCGACATCGGCGACTCCTCCAGGGCCCATCACTTGATCGAGGAAGGAAGTATCGAGGGCGACGCGAGCATATAAGGTGTTGTAGGCATGTTGGAGAGTCAATGCTTTGGAAAAGAGGCGCCGCGGGATGGGTGTTGGGATCAAGGAGATCGGGGCAAGAATGGCAGATTCGGGCGCAGGTGGAGGAGGCTTTTCGGGAGTGATTGGAGGAAGGTAAAGGATGGAATGGGAGAGAGCGTAGGTGGTAGCTAGGATGGTGAGCTGGTCGAGCTGTTCCGTCGTTATGTCGGGCGGCCATGAAGTGAACACGCTCATACTTCTTGACTTCAGTTGGACTCTTAGCTAGTATGTCCGCCCGTCCCTGCTTTCCTACCTGGCTTGAGGCGAGTCGGCGACTCGATGACTGTTCATCTTATCGTCATTTGGATTGTTATCACATTTCCACGCTCCATTTAGTATGTAAGAATTCTGAAGAAGGACACTAATTTATACACATCTCTCTACTGTACGAGAAAATGAATGCAACTTTCGATCGAAATACCTAAAGAAGCATCACGACGGTGCTTGATGTCCGTACGTCGCCTGAAGTCTCATCTTAACATAGTCGCCCGCAGTCATAACCTCATAGCGCGGCGGCCTCTCGACGCTTACGCAGCTGGCGATCGGCTAGCAGGGCTTTTAATGCCACTAAATGTGGGGAAAGGGTGTGATGACTCACCTCAAGAGGGACGTTATAGTCGGTGCCAAAGAAGAGAGGGATAGAATACCGTCGAGCACCCGAGTGGTTTGCTGCGCGATGAACGGTGCTCTTGAAAACGTCGTCTGTACGGTACAGTATCAATTTGTGGGGATTTAGTGGGGATTTAGTGTGGGACTTGTGCACGGTCGAGGTGACGCACTAGTCCATCTTGCAAATTGATCTCCCAAACTGCCCAGCGAAACTCATATTAAAGACGATGGCAGAGTAAAGGGAGTACAAGACGCACTTAATGACAAGTGTTCCCGGGATGGGCGGTGCGTCTACCCATTCGTCACGCGTATTGCGAACTTGTAGAGCCTGTATGCCCGGTTGTTGCCACAGGATGGTGAAGCACTGAACATGAAACGCTTTTCAGATTCGACTAAACAAAGTCCTGTATTGAGAACAGGCACCTCAAAACTAAACAGAGAGCGCAGAGAAAAATAAATGTTTAGTGGGAAAGGCAGTGACGAGCCTTACTCGGTGTGAGCGCCGATACCAATCACCCGCTCGTCGATCGGTCCCGTCTGCGGCGGGTAGTGCAGTACGCGCATCATCGCAGCCGAATTTTGCGTCTAATTTATCATTCGAGTCGTTCCCCAATGGTTCGGGATGGCATTGGGTCAGCAAGCGGATGTATGCGTACCTTGTCATCGAAAAAGTCCGGGGCAAGGTCAAGGGCACGCGCAAAAAGGGGGAAGAGGTTCTTCCCAAGGCCAACAGCAGCATGACTAGATAAAATATCGACCAAGACGGCGAAGACGCGTGAGCAGCTACTTTCAGTGGCGAGTATCAAAGACGGCGAGACGCACTAATACCGAAGCAAGGCTTCCCTGAACCCCGGGACATCAGGCCATACATTCGCGCCCGCCATAGCGCCATCGTTTAAGCGGTCGGCACCAAGTGAACCAGGCGCACCATCCAATACCTCCCAGCCAAATTCAAATCCCTCATGCATGTCCCCGGCGCCATCTGGATCGTTGTTGCTACTTAGCACAGCATTATACCCTTTGAAGTTGGAGGCTTTTGTAAAGTCGAGCTGGCACAGATGTAAAGGGGAGACATTAGAACGTCTAGTGAAAGGATTCATGCCTCCATCTTGGTCTCCAGAGGAAGTGCAAAGTAGGTCTTCATAGAGTCCAAGGTGAGTGCGATGACCTCCTCGGAGATACCGTGGTTCTTGACTGCGTCCGCATATCAGTGAGTTATCAGTAGAGATATAAGAGCATCGCACCATAGAAGAAGCCAACGTCTATGCATGCATCCCTTATCCGCTTCGCAAGCGCCTGTTGAACCTCAGGACGTGGATCACCGATATCCTTCAAGTCTCTACAGTCGAAGATGCATGAGAGAGAGGTCTAGGTATGAATTAAGCGAGCAGACATGATTGGTATCTCAGAAAATGCGGTATTGGCATTCTGCGCGGCTTTGAGAATCGACATTAATATTGTCGCGATTGCTACTCAGACGGCCTCTTTTAGCGGTTGCCCGTGCTTCGCACGCCGCACGCGCGCGTGACGCAGGAATTGTAGGCGCCCGGTCCGCAGGAGCGCGCGCCGTGAGTTCTGTCCGGCGACCACACCAGACAACAGTAACGGCTGCCTCATCTCATATGCCTTGTAGCCAATACCCCGAACTGAAACCCGAAATGCCCATCGTAAATTCTCTCAACAAGACGAGAGTTGAACGCGTCGTCAATCATGAAGCAGAGCGGATCGATCGAGTCAACGCAAGAATGTCGTTAAGCGTGTCACAACCGCGGCAAGAGGTATACCTACCTTATGATTCAAGCATCATTCCACGGTTCAGGGACACATTTACTTAACACAATCCCCTCAATCTGGCAGAAAAAAGCAGACCTAGAACTCGCTGATGCGCGCAGGACCGAGAAAGTCGCTCGTTTATACGATTCCTTTCAAATGTGTAAGTGGACGACGAAGACGAGGCGGCCAAACCTGAAGCATAATTCGGTGGGAGAGATGAAAGAAGACTTCGTGTAGGGTCCGAGAGTCGTCATCTACGAATCCTTTCGTGCTCATAATGCGGTATCAGCTCAACAGACGGAACATATTCTATCAACCGTGAGCTTTTCGAAAGTTCCAGAATCCATGATCGGGCAGATAGTTTTCAAAGAAATCCAGTTGGTGAACCTCATCTAAATGCGAGGACTGCGCAGCGCCCATCTACGCTGACCGATCAGCTTTTTTTAAATAGACTTCGGCGGATCTTACAAGCTTTGGGCCAAGTGGCAAGGATTGCGGTGTTGAATACGAATCATTAGTAATTGTAGCGATGTCACTCCCCAAGGGGTCTGGTGGCGTCTCAGGGGTAGAATTTCGTCCATGCAGGTGAGATGAATAGTTTTGTGGATTCCCAGACCCTCTTCCGAGGTTTGCCCGTAGACCGAAGAGTCGGGCTCGCTAAGATACCGTGACTGATGCAAAGCCCTAGCTAAGTTAGACTCTAGGCTTTTCCCGGCAACCTGGCGGCCTTTGCGGGCCGCGCAGCAGTACTAAGCCCGGATAGTTTCTTCTCCACAAAATCAATGCCTTCACGTTCTGTGGATCAACAAGGCTCGTCTGTTGTGTCCCCTACCTGCTCGAGAGCATTTTTCTTCACGGATTGATCGTGGATGGAGTTTCCACGAGGCCCCCTTTCAATAACCACAACAGAGTCTAGTACCGCACCACCTCCATTATGGGAATGTCTCACTCGGTGGCCTATTGTGTTCCATGGCCCTTATCGTCCGGAGACCTGCAGGACTGGGAATTTCCTTTCATCTGCATCGCATGTACTTTCATTCATCCACAACCGTCCACATTTATCGGTAGCATAGTCTACTCAATCCGTGGTTTTAAAAGTCGAGGCAGGCCCTCACTTTCTGTCCCTCAACTCACTTGCATCATCTTTCTCTGCTCTCCTCAAACACACCGCGAAAAAACTGTTTGACCCTGTCTACAATGTCTTCGGTCACCACATCATTCTACGGTATCAACCCCAATGATGACCATAACCTACACCAGAACTTCATGGCTTCGATCGATGCTAACTCCAACTTGAACATGGATTCTGGAGAACCATTCTACCCTACTCCTTTCGATGAGGTGCCAGCTCCTTCCTTCCCGAATCCCAACAACATCTCCGCCACTCAGTCTCCTCATGGGGAACTACCCGCCTTCCTGATGAACGGAGTTACCGACGGTGCGAGTCTGGGACCTGTCTTCCCGACGTACAACATAATTCCCTATTTCCCGACCCCATTCCCATTTGCAATGGCCTCGAACCTATTATTTTCTGGGTTACGGACATCCCCTGAGGGTACATTGGCCCCCTCTCCCGGCCCTTCACACGGAAACCTACCCAAGCCCAATCTCAAGTCAAGGGATATATATACCAAACGGACTGCTGCGTATGTCGCCAAGAGTAAAAGGATCGCCCACACTCGGCGCACTCGAGGCCCGACTCGGAACACTAGTAGTAGGAGGCCCTACGGCGCAGGGTATGGGGACATGTTTGTACGTTCATTTCATCCCGTCCCGGACAATTATTAACGTCTCCTAACTAAACGAAACTCTCATGTACCATTGCAAAAAAATAGAATAAGCTCCCGCTCGAAGTCCAACGTGCTCTCAACACGTTTTATACCGGATGTTGCGAGTCCATGACCGATAGGGACAACTCTACGCGGCAAAAGCACATGTTTTCGAACCGACATTGCAAAAATTTGCCGAAGGAATACCTAGACATACTTCCGTGCTTTGTCTGTCCGGCCTATATCGCCCTTCACGGCGCATGCGAAAAAGCCAAGTGAGTTTTGTCACTCTGTCGTTCTTGCTGACTCGCTCGCCGTGTCGACTTGTGATTGCTCTGACACCCGAATTTTTCTTTCTCTTTCAGCGGTGGGAGGTATGACTCTGCGGAACGGCACTGCGGGAATTGTGCTGGGTTCAAGGAGATGAGCTCCAAATGCCGGATGTTCCCGCTCGAGATCACGAAAGAAGAGCATAAAGCGATGGAAAGCTACCGTGGCATGAACAAAAAGGCCAAGGATGAAGAGAAAACCAAACGTTTGGTCCGCAATTCCGTGAATAAGTTGCTGAGAATGATGGTTGGCCATGATACCCTCCAAATTCACGAGGCTGAATCCAACTTCTCCGGAGTGATTAATGCCGCTTCTGTGTCATTGGGCATGATGCCATGGTGTAAGCCGAACGCGGCTGTCGAACAAGTCGGAACAACCTTTACCCCTCGAGCCTGCTCAGGCTGATAAGAATGGACATGATGATATGTTATGTTTTTTTTCCCCCTTAGAATCGACTACCTTGTACACACGGCCCACTGGCACATGGGCATTAGTACGTCTTCGCTTTTCTTCACCTGCTCCTTGACGTGAGCCTTGCATATACTGTAACAATACCCTAGTACCATTCGTTGTATAAACTTGAATCATACTAATCAAACGTAGACGTTTTATCTCATGCCTATTTATTTATTTTTGGCGAATCAGCAGTGGTTTGGACTTGACCCTCGGTTCTACAACTTGAATTATATTCTACTTTGCAACCGGAAATGGTTATAAATGCCCGTTATCAAGGGACCTCAAAGGACCGTGGCCATACAGTGAGAATAATCATCATCCAAGTCCGCGCCAAATGGAGAATTGGAGATGAGTCGATTTACATAAATGTGATTTTCACGGAGACGGACGGGTCTATCTTGTGCAATCTATCTGCGATCTCCTTCCCACACCAGTGGTCATTTCCAACTGAAGGAAATTGTTTCCATAAGGGCCAAGAAGAGAGACAATTCAATTGAAGGCACGACCATACCATGATGCGGAGTGCGGAGTTATTTCTTCCGTTACTATGACTCGGATGGGCTTGCATTGCCCAGCCAGCCCCCTTCGAGCTTTGCAATCGTGAATAACCGAACACCTGTGGCACAGACAACGTTGGCCCCGAGATCTATGGACCACTAAGCGCGCGTTCGGTTGCCACACTTTTGAAAAGTGTGGCAACCGACCCGATGGCACATCTTCCACAGTGTGTCTAGACTACATACATCATCGCTCGCTCGCTTCTACCACAAACTACACATTTTCAAGGCCTTTTAGTCTAGTTTGTGTCCAATCCACACTGGCCATGATATACAGTATAATGCTCTGACATGTTAAGCGAGCACTCTCCTACTTGTACGGGCTCGTTATTGTTACACAATAGAAATCTCTGCGTCAACCCCGTCCACATCATTCAAATGAACAATGTTTTTACCCTCACCCTCTGCGTCTCCACCCCCTCTATGCTAAGTGCCGTCCCGCAGAACCCCAATGCGTCGCCTTCTTGGCGCCTTGCCCGACTCTCATGCTCGCCTGAACGACGCCGCGGCGGGCCTTCCACAGTTGAAGGCTGATAGTGCATCGCCAGGGCTCAGGCCTCAGGCTCCGGGGCGAGCGCTGTGCACGCTAATCATTCATCCCGCCCCAGCCAACGCAAAACTATGTTGAAACGACGAAAACGCGCTCCACAGCGCGATCTTGTTCTCATCCGAAATCTCGAGGCTCATCGTCTCCCTACGCCCGTGAGATGCTCGCCCCTTAGCCAGTTCCACAACCGCAGGAGCAGCCCACAGCCCCGTGAAGGCCAGAGCACGTCGGGCTGTACTCATAACAAAGTCTGATTGAAGGCCAGTGCGATATCGCCCATTGTTGTTGATGGACTACGGTATCCCACCTCGTTGTGGGGAAAATGCGCACTGACCCATGCTGCCATCGGATCTGTAGCCAGGCACCTTGGCACGACCGCGTCTGTAGAACAACTGTCGCGATCTGGTCTACAGGTCCCAGGGAGACTCGGAGCCGAGAGCGCGAGAAAAATATCTCAAATCGAGCATTGTAGGCATCGAGATATGCATTGGAGATATGCGAATGCATGCCGCCTTGATGTATACAATGGTCTTTGAAACATTCGGGACCGGCGTGGTGCCTTCCATGTGATGATGGCAGATTTGTAATTTGTATACTGCTGGTTGACCAAACCTTGAGCTCGTGATCCTGGGAAATTGATCATGAAGCCCCCAACGCGTGTTTCACAGCTCAATTTCTTGCCACTTGAGCGTCCTTACGGGGTCGCGTGCAGAGGGCCGTCAAATTTAATCTTGAAGTTTGTACAGTACAAAGACAATGGTACTTTTCTTCACTTCCACAGGTCCGTCTCATTGTTCACAACGAAAATTTCACCTCACGAACACTGGCTAGCTTATGACCCTCCTGTGACTATTTACATGGGTCGGGATAAGGTCGAAAGTTCGTACTACTCTTCCACATTCGCGTACTCATCCTTGGCTTACTGGCGTTTTCCAGATGAGGATCTGATCAAATACGCGTGGCCACAAGACATCTGGTTCCACGTTGACAAGCTTTCCTCTGCGCACGTGTACCTCCGTCTCTCAGAGTCGATATCCTCTTGGGAGGCCATTCCCGAACCATTACTTGTGGATTGCGCGCAGCTCGTAAAGGCCAACTCCATCGAAGGTAACTCCAAAATCGTTTCCGGTTTCCCTTCAAGTTCCGAACCCGAATTTTTCAGGGAACAAGCGCAGTGACCTCACGATCATATATACGCCCGCAGACAATCTGAAGGTGAGAATGCGGCTACATTGACTCAAATATGCGACTGACGTGCATGCGTTACATGAAGAAAACGGGAGATATGGCTGTAGGACAGGTGTCTTTCCATAACGACAAGAGAGTATGCCGCACTGTTTGTGCCGAATAGCTCGTCCAGCTGAGCTCTGCATATTTTAGGTGAAACGCAGTGCGCACCTCTTCTTAACATGGGGAAGAATGAGCCCCTCACGTCGTCATATGCCGTGTAGTCCATATCGCGAAGCGCGAAAACGCCATCGTAAATCGTCTCAACAAGACGAAAGTTGAGCGCGTCGTCGATCATGAAGCAGAACGGATTGAACGAGTCAAACGCGAGAATGCCGTTAAGCGTGCCGCTGCCGCCGCCAAGGTATGCCTCCCTTCTCCCACAGTTTCAGGACGCGTTTACTCAACCCAAGTCACTCAATCTGGTAGAAAAAGGCAGATCTAGAGCTCGCTGAGGCGCGCAAGGCTGAGAAGGCCGCTCGCTCATACGATTCCTTCCTTGATGTGGAAGTCGACGATGACGAGGAGGTGGCCAAGCCGAAGTATAGTTCGGTGAAAGAGATGGAAGAAGACTTCATGTAGGGCCTTAGTCACAACTGCCGTTTGCGTGTGCTCTCCCAAGAGCTGCTATCTTTATCGCTCGCTAGAGTTGACTCGGAGAGCCAACTCTAGCGGCGCCATAGCAGTGACAGCGAGCTATGAGGATAGGGCTGACGTCTGTACGTTGGGTCTAAGGGATTCAATGAACACATGGGTATCCGAATGTCTATACACATTCAAAAAACGCTTGACTTCGCGACACACTGGTTACCATCAAATTCCAAAGGTTTCTTTATACCATTGTGCACACTCAAACGAGAACACGTGATCGGGGCCAAAAACGACGTGCTGTCATGGACACGGACGAGGGAAATACATCTGCGTTTGCCAAGGTTCGGTAATAATTCTACTATTACTTCAAACTTGTTGTAGATCAATATCACATGGGCACATTTAGATCAAACTATTGCTGTTTTTAAAACGATACAACGGCGGAATGTTACAGAGGAAACACATACTCGTGCTCGCTAGCAAATAGGAATTTTCCTGATGGGCCCGCCCGCCCGCCCCCACTTGAGTTTCGGGAATGCTGACTGTTCGAGCTTAGGAGGGTATTGAGACGGAAGCTGAGCGCAAAGCGCGGAAGCTGGCGAAGAAGGCGGAGAAGGCTGTTATAGCTCAAGACGGAAGGGGCAAATCGTCGTCGAAAAAAAAGAAAAAGCACTTGAAGTCCGAGACATAGAAGTAATTTGGACGCTCTTGCGACGAGCAATTCTTTCCTTGTACTTCTGCGCATATTCACTCAGGCTGTTACTAGTTGTATACTTTATCTTGTCGAATTGCATTCCCCACGGCATTCCGTGCATCACCTGTCATGTTGAAGCGGGATGACCCCTCGATGACCGCTGTCACACGTTTACCCCTACAGCAGCCAAAGGAGGTTACAATGCAACCAGACAGCATGTGAATGGCTTGATACTCCATTAAGGCCTTGCATGGGTTTACGAGTCCTCATGTATGTCGTAGTAGAGCTGGTGGCCAAGATGATAAGGTTTGATCAACGATGAACGTTGAACCTCCGACTCAATTTCGTAGGCGTCCACGTTCCGTAACTTACTGTATCACCATCGTCACTTCGACTCCTCTGCTTCATAGTCCTCACCAGCATGGATATCTCACCCGAAGACCTCAGTCGAGTATGCAAACGGTTTCGTGTGTTGATCATAGGTCGACGGAATGCCGGAAAAACCACTATCCTTGAGAAAATGACTGGTAGTGACGAAGGGGCCAAGCCAGAAATTCGTGATAAAGAAGGACACTTGGTGGTAAGGGTTTCCCTCGTATATCTAACATCAATAGTCAAGCTGATGGTTATAGGACGACCCAACACTTGTTAAGGCAGGGTTGGAGGTCCGTCGAGTCGATAAGCACCTTCATTTATTCTCCCACCCCACTAACAAAAATTCCAGCGTGGGATGAGTATGATCGACTACGAGATAACATACCCGAGTAGCCCACGCTTTGTCTTTCACGATTCTCGCGGGATAGAAGCTGGAGCAGAATCAGACTGTCATGGTACGGAAGCCGGAGAAGGACACGACTCAAGCAAGCTTCGTAAAGAGTATATTCAGAAGTTTATCAATGATCGGGCCGAGCAGAGGCACCTTGGAGATCAGCTTCATGCAATCTGGTAAGTATTTGGCAACTCCTATAACCTTGATATGAAGCTCTTGAAGGTTTTGCATGCCAATGGACACTCCGAGGGTGCCTAGTGATGAGTTTGAGCTAGCATTTCTCGAGAAAGTCAATCACAATGGTAATTAAATTTTCTATTAATCTGGCCAATATTGTTACCATTGCTAAGCCAAGACAGTTCCAGTGATTGTAGTATTAACCAAATATGAGGCATTGGTCGACAGAGTGAAAGGTGAATATAAAGGAAGACAGGTGGCAAAAAGTGACATTTTGGACTATGCAAAAAAGAATGTTTTCGATCCCCTTAAAAAGGTTAATGCATTTGTACCCATTGTTCAAACACATCGTGAGTCATTTATGGGCATTATTATTATAATAACAACAATAATAATATTAAGGCTTTTTAGATAAAGGGAAAGGTTGTGAACTACTAACAAAGAAGACATTTGAGGCAATAAATGATGAAACTCTTGCCACTATTTTTGCAATGGCTCAGCAAAATTCCATAAAATTTGCATGCCAACAAATATTCAAGTTTAATGATAACATGTATGTATATTTTATAAATATTATATCACATTTATCTTAATGTTCTTAGAGCACAATCTATTTTTTCAAAACTTAAAATGGCAATCAAAACAAATGATATAGCAGATTTATATGAGTATTCTGTTGATATGAGTTTGAGATTCTTACCATTTTGGAATATGGTCAGTATAATTTAACATATTATATATTAATATTAAATTTGCCATATAACTTTAGATTGTAAGTTATTATTTATGCTTGCTGCTTCTATTTAATACCACTCATATTATATTTATCCTATTCCTATCTCACTTTTAGTATGTGAGTTGCTCTATACTTGCTGCTTCCATTTGATATCATTTAAATTATATTTATCCTTATCTTACTTCTAGTATGTGAGTTGCCATTTATGCTTGCTGCTTACATTTGATATCACTCACATTATATTTATCCTTATCTTACTTTTAGTATGTGAGTTGCCATTTATGCTTGCTGCTTACATTTGATATCACTCACATTATATTTATCCTTATCTTACTTTTAGCATGTGAGTTGCCATTTATGCTTGCTGCTTCCATTTGATATCACTCACATCATATTTATCCTTATCTCACTTTTAGAATGTGAGTTGCCATTTATGCTTGCTGCTTCCATTTGATATCACTCACATTATATTTATCCTTATCTTACTTTTAGTATGTGAGTTGCCATCTATGCTTGCTACTTTCATTTTATATCACTCACATTATATTTATCCTTATCTCACTTCTAGTATGTGAGTTGCCATCTATGTTTGCTGCTTTCATTTGATATCACTCACATTATATTTATCCTTGTTTCACTTTTAGGATGTGAGTTGCCATCTATGCTTTCTGCTTTCATTTGATATCACTCACATTATATTTATCCTTGTTTCACTTTTAGGACGTGAGTTGCCATTTATGCTTGCTGCTTACATTTAATATCACTCACATTATATCTATCCTTATCTTACTTTTAGCATGTGAGTTGCCATTTATGCTTGCTACTTCCATTTGATATCACTCACATTATATTTATCCTTATCTCACTTTTAGAATGTGAGTTGCCATCTATGCTTGCTACTTCCATTTTATATCACTCACATTATATTTATCCTTATCTCACTTCTAGTATGTGAGTTGCCATCTATGCTTGCTACTTCCATTTTATATCACTCACATTATATTTATCCTTATCTTACTTCTAGTATGTGAGTTGCCATCTATGCTTGCTGCTTTCATTTGATATCACTCACATTATATTTATCCTTGTTTCACTTTTAGGATGTGAGTTGCCATTTATGCTTGCTGCTTCCATTTGATATCACTCACATTATATTTATCCTTGTCTCACTTTTAGTCTGTGAGTTGCCATTTATGCTTGCTGCTTTCATTTGATATCACTCACATTATATTTATCCTTATCTCACTTTTAGGATGTGAGTTGCCATTTATGCTTGCTGCTTCCATTTGATATCACTTATATTATATTTATCCTTATCTCACTTTTAGTCTGTGAGTTGCCATTTGTGCTTGCTACTTTCATTTGATATCACTTACATTATATTTATCCTTATCTCACTTTTAGGATGTGAGTTGCCATCTGTGCTTGCTGCTTCCATTTGATATCACTCACATTATATTTATCCTTATCTCACTTTTAGGATGTGAGTTGCCATCTATGCTTGCTGCTTCCATTTGATATTACTCATATTATATTTATTCTTATCTTACTTTTAGGATGTGAGTTGCCATTTATGCTTGCTGCTTCCATTTGATATCACTTATATTATATTTATCCTTATCTTACTTTTAGAATGTGAGTTGCCATCTGTGCTTGCTGCTTCCATTTGATTTCACTCACATTATATTTATCCTTATCTTACTTTTAGTATGTGAGTTGCCATTTGTGCTTGCTGCTTTCATTTGATATCACTCACATTATATTTATCCTTATCTTACTTTTAGATTGTGAGTTGCCATCTGTGCTTGCTGCTTCCATTTGATATCACTCATATTATATTTATCCTTATTTCATTTTTAGTTTGTGAGTTGCCATCTGTGCTTGCTGCTTCCATTTGATGTTAATTATATTATATTTATCCTTATCTTACTTTTAGGCTGTGAATTGCCATTTGTGCTTGCTGCTTCTATTTGATATCACTCACATTATATTTATCATTATCTCACTTTTAGTGTGTGAGTTGCCATCTATGCTTGCTGCTTTCATTTGATATCACTCACATTATATTTATCCTTATCTCACTTTTAGGATGTGAGTTGCCATCTATGCTTGTTGCTTCTATTTAATATCACTTACATTATATTTATCCTTGTCTCACTTTTAGAAAGTGAGTTGCCATCTATACTTGCTACTTTTATCTAATGTTACTTTTATTATATCATCCTTGCTTTGCTTTTAGACTGTAGGTTGTCATCTATACATATTGTTTCTATTTAATCTTATTTATATCATGTTAATTCTTACCTTGCTTTTAGAAAGTGAGTTTCTATTATTTTTATTTGTATTTTTAAAACCTTCTTTGTTTTGCTTAATATTTAACAATCAAGATTTTATTTATTTATTCTTGGTTTATTTTATTTAAGTTTACTTATATGCTTTATTTAGCAATCTCAATGTGAAATCATATCTGCCATTAAAAAATGGGTATGTTACTTTCAAATTTTTATTTGTTTTAAATTTATAAGGCTATTTTTGTTATAGCTAAATCCAAATTCTATGGATATTCTTATGGATAACTTCCATGTGAAGTTTGTTGCATGTAAGTTTTAATATTAATTTGTCTATTTGCTTACACTTTCTTTTATATAGTTGTTTGCCTTATTGGCTGTGTTTCCTTGCAATATTCAAAGAGCCCTTGGAAGCATGTTACTGAGGCAATTAAAAAGTTGGATAATGAAGGAGTAAGGTCTCACTTCCTTAAAGATTTGGAAGTTTTACTTCAGAAACATAAACATGGCTCTGAGGAGTTCTGTCTTGAATTTGCAGATTTGATAGTGGGCAAAGCTAATATGTATTAATGCTACTGTATTGGCTTACTGTATATGCAAGTCATACTTGTGCCAAAGCTCAAAAGTAACTTCATATTTGGCCACAGAACTTGCTCTTTGGCCATGAAAACAGTTTTCAAAGTTTACTGTAAATGTAATAATTTTCTGATGTTTGAAAAAGTGAACCATTACCAATGCATAAACCAACCTGAAGGAAAGAAAAAAGACAAAAAAAAGGTCAAAACTGCCGCTTTTCCTGACGTGACTCATACTCATTTGACTTCTATCCCACCCTACTCCAAAACTCGGAACAACGTGCGATCAGACGCGTGTACCACATCAACACCGATGACATTCGACCAGAATGTTGCGCCGTCATTCGGAGCTGTGCGAGTAGCCGCCGGCACCCAAAGTCCCACATCATTTGAGTGAACTCCACGGAAAAGCATGAAGATATGTGTAACAACATCAGGGGTGGGTGAGACACGCATCTGAGCTGCCTTTTCGTACGATGACTGCGCAATGAAGTGCAAGGCCATGGAGATAATTGAGATTTATCGGACTTGGCAGAAGAAGATAGGAAGCATATATGATGAAAGAGGTACGGGCCTCGGTATGTAGTGTGAGTCCTTGAGTGCCGCGTCTAGGTAACCTGGGATTTTGCCCATTGGGAGAAGGATTGAATTCCCCGGGCTCAGAGACGGGCGGGGATGGATCAAACATCTCGATTAGTGTTTCGGCGGCTACAAGAGCTGAGCCGAGCCGTTAGCCGAGCCACAATTAGCCGAGCAGTCAGCTTGTTAGCCAAGCTGCGCCGTGGGCACCCATGCCACTTAGCTGTGCCGAGCCAGCACTGCCAAAATAGCCGGCGTTTCTCCGGCTAGAGTGCGGCTCAGCTCCCAATCCAGATCGCGAAAATTGTAGTCAAATCTTAGTTCCCATACATCAAACTACAGCTCTACACACTGCGGGCATTCTAAGATGTAATCTTGGATTACATTGTAAACTGTCCAATCAGACGTCTCAAATTAGCCGACTGAATGGGATTACATTTTAAAATGCCCGCAGTGACAACAAAATCGACGTGTGATACATCATCGCCTACATGTACCTCAAAGCCCAACGTCTCAAACTACAAAAACATGCTACTTCCAGGACCTTGTACGAGTGGCCCGAGTGGGTGTTTGATGTATGTACCGAGACAGTTTAGCAATCATGTGAGTCGAAGAGCGAAGGCTAAATAAATCTAGTTAGTGCTGCTATTCATAGAGGGCGAGGTCACTTACACCCGACCAGTGAAGATAGGTGCACGGTCCACTGCTGACATGGGGTGGTGCTTTGATGGGCTGATCAGTCACGGTTTCCGAGCACTGTAAGAGGATGGAATGAAGGAACTGATAGTCCAGTTTCTTGTCAAAGCCAAGAGAACGGACATAGGTGACGAATTTGCAGAAGGGAGTGGGTAAGCCTTCGCACAGCTCTTCCACTGTGATTGATGTTTTCTTACGGAGGACTACCTCCTCATCGTTGCCTGCGGAATTGCTGGTCCAAGGCAACTTGCCGAGTGCTGAATAAATGATGGTATAGG
The DNA here is from genome assembly GCA_015178925.1 of Russula emetica. Classification (NCBI taxonomy): domain Eukaryota; kingdom Fungi; phylum Basidiomycota; class Agaricomycetes; order Russulales; family Russulaceae; genus Russula; species Russula emetica. Next base: position 55,972 of record WHVC01000083.1, on the reverse strand, counting down.
CGAGAGACTCTAGGTCATCACGACACGACTGGACATTGCCTTGCTGGCCACTGATGGATGCGAACGGAAGGGTACCAATGATCGAATGATTCATTATGAAAGGGATATGTAAATAAGTTGCGGGATTACGGAACAATCGTGCCAAGCCGAAATCGATGAGAAAGAGGGTAGGAGGAAGGTTATCAGCATGAATCATGAAATTCCCAGGTTTGATGTCACAATGGATGTAGTGTCGATCATGAAGTGACTGGACTGCTAAGAGCTGCATGCGAGGGTGTGTTTAGGTTTAGCATGATTGTTTGTTTTATATAATGTACCATTTGGGTGGCGTACGAGAATGTCTTCCTGTGGTCAAACTCAAGCTGATCGATCAGGTCGCCCAGTGAAGTTCCGAGATGATTGAGGACAATAACTTCATGTATACTTTCCTTGCCGTACCAGAGTACTCGAGGGATTCCTCTGCCACTGGCGATAGTTGTATACACGTTGTGTTCATGACTGAGCCTTGAAGGTAAGCCGCATGGGTGCCCTATCTTCACAGCAACATCACCCCCCGTCGCAATGTCTTTTCCTAGATAGACACTCCCTAACGAACTCAGGAAAGTGTGTCAAACTCGAGTCAGAGTCGAGCTCACCAGATCCCCCAGTACTGAGTAGGTTACATACTCTGTACCGGCCACCAACATGCACAATATCTGACTTTGAGGGAGAGAATCGCTTCTCCGAGGTATGTCGTGGATTTCGAAGCCGCGTAGTCGTCATCAACGTTAAGAGAGAGAAATGATGGGTAAAGTCAACTTGGGGGATGCGTCGATTCACTAAATTGCGAACTCTGATGTCAAATAAACACCAACATGTTGCAAACTAATAGAGTTGGTGAGATAAAGCGGATGCGCGCGAGAGGATCTAGATTAGATGTAATGCTCAGTGGTCGCGCGTGCGGCACGATAACTATGTGTATTACCTAGATTAGATGTAATGCTAATCTAGCTATCAGTATGGTGATATGGTGTTAATGGTTCGGGCAGATTGCTCACCTCAGTGGTCGCACGTGTGGCACGATAACTGAGGTGGCAGGGCTCTAAAGCCCCTGCTTATATATGTGTCTACTACGTGGGCTCTGTGCCCCAGGGGTATGGTAACAGATGCTAATTGTATGCTAAGGAATGTATGGGACCTCACAGATGAGGTCCCTGTGCTGTAGGTATGAAACATGGGCTTGCTGCTCGATCGTCTGTGGTGTGCGCATACGCGCTTAGTCGTTGGGCGCTCCGATGGTCCGTTCCATTCCGAGCTCCGAGGCATGCTCGGATTCCAACACTCCCCCTCATTTCGTGCGGAGTCCAAGTCCGGCAGCGAAATGCTTGACCTTGGCCGAAGGCAGGGCCTTGGTGAGGGTGTCGGCGACCATGTCGTCGGTTGGGCAATAGATGAGGCACAGGGAACCCTGCTCGATGACCCACCAAATGAAGTGGTAGCGCACGTCGATGTGCTTCGTGCGCGAGTGGTATTGGTGGTCCCGGGTGAGAGCGATTGCTGCCTGGTTGTCAGAGAAGAGGGTGGTGGGAGCGGTGATGGGGTCGAAGACGTCCGAGAGGAGGCTGCGCAGCCAGAGCACCTCCTTTATGCCGTGCGTTGCTGCTACATACTCGCTCTCGGTGGTGGAGAGCGAGACAATCTCCTGGCGTTTGGATGACCAGAAGACGGCGCCGCCATTGATGAGGAACGTGTATCCTGTGATGGCACGCCTGTCTTCGGCCATGCTGCCATCCACGTTGGCGTACCCTTCAAGGACGCGCTTGGTCTCTCCATACGAGAGCCAGAGGTCGCGCATGCTGGCCAGATAGCGGAAGATCCACTTGACGGCCTCCCAATGTGCAGGCCCAGGGTTTGCGGCAAAACGGGCGACGGTGGCGACAGCGAATGCGATGTCAGGGCGAGTGGCGAGGGCTGCCCAGTTGAGGGCTCCTACGGCCTCGTGGTACGGCACATGGCACATGCTTGCATGCTCTGCCACGCTCGCAGGTGCCTGCTCTGCTGTGAGTCGAATGGAGGTGTCCATGGGTGTGGATAAGGGTTTGAGGTTGTTGAAGTTGAAGCAGCGCAGGATGGAGTCGATGTACGCGTGCTGGGACAGGTGGATGGTCCCCGCCGCCCGATCGCGCTTGATCTCCAGTCTGAGCATCCAGTGGAGCTCCCCGAGGTCCGTGACCTCTACGTGCTTGCGCAGACCAGCCTTGAACTCCTCGATAAGGCACGGGTTGCTGGTGGCGATGGTGCAGTTGTCCACGTGTACCGCGACGACTGTGAGCTCGTTTGACTCCTTGTTTGACTTGTGAAAAACGGCCTGGTCGACTGAGCAGCACTTGAAGCCGAGTTTGAGGAAGATGGAGCTGAGTTTTTGGTACCAGCGGCGGCCAGATTGCTTGAGGCCGTACAGTGTCTTCACGAGGCGCAACACACGGTTGCCTGCGTCATGTGACTTGTAACCAGGCGGATGCTGCATGTACAACACCTCCCCCTCGTTCAGCACGCCGTTCAAGTACGCTCCCTTTATGTCGACCTGGTGCAACTCAAGATTAAGTCGATTTGCCATGGCTATGATGGCTCTGGAGGATGCTAGGTGGGCCACAGGAGCATAAGTGTCATCAAAGTCGACTCCCCCTATCTGGCTGAAACCTTGGGCAACCAACCGAGCTTTGTAGCGGGCGATTATGCCTGCTGTGTCCTTTTTGGCCCGGAAAACCCACTTGGAGCTGATAATATCCACTCCTGGTGGTGCCTCCTCGAGTCTCCAAGTCCCGGTGGCCAGCAGAGTGGCCAGCTCTTCCTCAATCGCTTTCTCCCAGCTAGTGATGCTGCGGTCAGGTTCTGAACCATGGTTCGGACCGGACTTGGACCGGACCGGACCGATTTTGGGGTTCAGGTTCGGACTTTGCCCTGGACCGGACCGATAGTCCAGTTCCCGGTTCTCAGGGCCTGGGGTTATGTTGAACTGGTTCTGAACCGGTCCGAACCCCGAACCAAATGTGCCCATTCCGGCGTGCAAGTGGGAGGACACATGATATTTTGCCACACTCATATGCAACAGGTTACAGGACAGCGAGCAGCGAGAGGTGAAGACGACGCGGCCGGGCGAGGCAGCGCCAGAGCAAGACGGCGATGGAGCTGATGTGCGACTGCACACACACGAGAGGGAAGAAGAAGAAGCTGGAGACAATGGCGATGACATTCTGGGCACTAGACAGGGGACTTAAGTACATACAGGACTCTTTGTATCTACACATCAGGTATAGTATGATCAAAGTGGAGCATGTCGAGGGCGAGAGACAAAGGATGAAAGGGAAGTGAAATAGGTATGAGAATAAGTGAGGGTGCAAGTGCATAGGGCAAGTTGTGTAGTGTGGTTTCGGCTAGTGCTGATCGTCATCATCCAAAGGTCGAAAGGGGAGGGCGAAACCAGAGCGAAAAGGGTGAGAGGAAGGACTTGGTGTAACGGGCTCGCAGCCCAACCACCGTAGGTATGCGTTCTGTCAGCATCTATTCCCTGAAGAGGGGCATGACGGAGGGCGCTGCACCTGCTGGGACATCTGACGAGGTCAGACGACACCGGCTCCTGGGATGAGGCTAGCACGTATGCCTCATGGACCGGGGTAAGTTCAGGGAACCGGCCCAAAAGAGTTTAAAGTTTCTGGACTATGTTCTGATGCGTACGAATGGGGCTAAATGGTATTGATCTGAAGGATCGATAGAAGCGTCACCGTGGGAATGATCTAGAGGATCATTCTAGGTTCATGTTCTGATGGGATCACAACATGTCGGCGGCCTTCTGATTGATGCGCTGATGAACAGTTATCTGATGCCCCTGGTTTATGATATGCGCCTAGTTTTGCGATGTGTTTCAGATACATGTGCACGGTTAGACTCCTACTATAGTTACTTACGGACTCCTACGTTAGTCTAGACCCAAGTACTATATAAGTAGCACTCCTTGCGCCTAGTAGAGGCCAAGTTGAGTCTCCTGTCCGACTACCCAGTCTAACAGTGATACAAGATACTCCTTATCCATCTATCTACTAGGGGAAGAGTGTCGCCATTCTGGTGAACTCCGTAATTCCCTGACACAAGGGCACACGAAGACGCCAAGGTCTTCGCTATCTGATTACGACACAGCAGCCTAACGTAGCAAGCAGAGCTACAGGAGTACCGGCGGTGACACTTGGAAAGCATCGGATTCACTTGCTGTTGTCTTGCACCAGAGGTCGAGGGAAAGGCGATGAGCGCGAAGCGATAAAAAAAGGAGTGTGTGTGAAGCGATGATAGACAAGTGTGTGAAACTGTATAGTTGTGGCTGGGCGCTCCGGCGTGGGCTATTCCGCTGCTCCGTTCCACATAGGGCACTTCTGGACAGTCTGTGCACGTGCAGCCGCACTGCCCACCTTACAATGGCTGCACTCGCGTACACCTCGCTCTCGCCTTCCTCATCATGGGCTCAAGCTCAAACGCCGCACGCAGTAGTTGACGCACCACCCCTCCTCACCCTCGTCCTCATCGGACACCCAGCCCAACTCGGCTCAACTCAGGGTTCACCATCACTTTGTACGAGTTTCAACATATGATCGAGTCGCTATGTTCAACTGTGCTAGGTACACCAACGGCCCACTCGTCTCTTCCCAACAGAGCACGCTAATCCACGCCATCCCTCCCTTGCAGATTTCATAACCGAGCATCCTGAATACAGTACCTCGCGCCAAATAACACGATGAACTTCCTGTCTGAGAATGGCGGGGCCAGCTACAACCTCTGCCACTGTACGTCTGTGTCACCTTCTAATTCCTGAAAAAAAAGAAATCAATCAACACACAGTTTGGAGCAATTTTGAGATTGCCGATATGGACTTTTGGCGCAGCGAGGCCTATGCGGCATTTTTCAACTGCCTCGATCGCAATGGTGGCTTTTACTATGAGGTACGGCCCTTCACCATCACCTTCACTCCTCACTACGAATTAAGACATGTTTCGATTATACAGATAGCGCTGGGGTGATGCGCTCGTTCACTCGATCACCGTGGCGCTCCTCGCGGGCAAGGACCGAATCCAGTTTTTCCGGGAGATTGGATTTGAGCACTCTCCATACACACATTGTCCCTTAGAAGAGCACCTATGGAAGCAAGCTCGCTGTAGTTGTGAGCCATCACGCAGCTTTGGTAAATTTGTAGATATCTTTTTTGTATGTACTGTATGGCAAATATATGGTCCGGTTCATGGTTCAGACCTCTCTGAACCTGAACCGAACCTTTCGAACACTGTTCTCTCAGGTCCGGTCCAAAGTTCAGCAAATTAGTGAACCAAACCTAGGGTCCGGTCCTAGGTTCGCAAAATTTATGAAAGAACCGGACCAAACCGGACCGCGGCCACACTACTCCCAGCGCGGCCAGTCCTGGCCGCGTTTTGCCTCACTCAGCGAGCGAGGCTCCAATGCCTCTGAGACTGCGGTGATGACCGCGAAGATGTACTCAAGGCCGTCAAAGTCTTTGAGTAGAGTGGGGACGCCGTCTTCCACGGTCCACACTCCCCCTGCTTCTTCCTCGTCTTCGTCCTCTAGGTCCTCCAGATTCGGCAATTTCGGCCTCGGTGGGCCGGGTGGCATGCGTGGGAGTACACCTCATGTTGAGGTAGTCCCCTTGCCTGCTTGTATGTCACGCACAATGCATGAAGGTGTCCGGATGCGCGTGGAGCGGCGCAGCTGGGTAAGTGTTTCTGGTTTCTGCTGAGGCTGATTTATTTGTGCAGGTGCTGGTGTAGGCGAGTTGGGCGGCGAAGAAGTTGAGGGGCTGGGTGGGACGACAGTCTGCTCGTTCCCTGCTTCTGGTAGGCTTTCTTCCTCCCCCTCGAGCTGTGCTGACGTCCCAAAATAGACGTTCCGCTCGACTGTGACATTGCCCGGGCCAGGCCAATAGACGTGATGCACCTTTGCATCAATATCAAGCCCGAGCCACCGAGCCTCACACGCACGTGCATGGAGCTTCAACCCATCAGTGCTGTGCACCAAGACTGGGAAGCCCCACGTGCAGAGGGCAGACAGGTTCGGTGGACGACCGTACAGGGCCTCGAAAGGCGTCTTGCCGTCGAGCGCGCGCGTGGCCGTCCGGTTTTTAAGCCCGGTGGCATGCCTTAGTGCCTCGCCCCACAAGTTTTTGGGCAGGCCACTGCCATGTGTGGCTGCGCGGATCTGCTCAAGTAGGGTGCGATTCAGGCGCTCGGCGATGCCATTTAGCTGCGGCGTGTCGTGCGTCGTCAGCTTCCTCGCCGTGCCTACCTTGGCCAAATGCTCATCAAATGCTTTGCTTAGGAACTCCCCTCCTCAGTCGGATCTCAAGACCTTGATTGCAGTGCAGTGGTGTTGGGTTGTTGCCCATGCCTCATATGTTTTATAGGCTTCAAGAGCCTCGTCTTTGGTCCGCAGGAGGAAGGCGGTCAGTGTACCGTGTCGCGTTGTCTGTGAAGGTGACGAAGTACCTTTGGGCTTGACGTGTGGCGATTGGGGATGGTCCCCATACATCGGTATGTACCTCATCTCCAAAGTTCTAGGCAGGTGAGCTGATCCTTACTTTCGGGATAGGTAAACGGGTGGCGCGCGCATATGTACAGGCATCGCAATCTGCCTCCTCGGTGCCTGGGTCCAATTCGACCCCTACGACTGCGCCGGTTTGGACAATCTTCCGCGTGCTCGAGGGTGCAATGTGGCCTAGTCGACAATGCAGTTCCATGATCGATACGGGCTCCATGGCATTTATGGAATCCAACGCGTGTACGACTTTGTACAGGCGTCCTGGGGTGCGCGGGATGCGACCGATGCATTTCCCCTGTGGGGATGTGAGGTCAAGATGGCCCTGCGCCGATATGGGTATGATACCCTTCCTGGTCCAATGAGGCCAGGGATACCAGCGTGTAGCTGACAGCAGGCGCGTGTAGGGCTCCGTGCAGGGTGAGCTCCGTCTCAGTGCCTGCATTTGGTACCTGGATGGCAAGGGTCCCATGTCCCACAGCCGGAAATCGCTGCTGGTTGGCGGTGTTCAGGAAGATGGGTGGCACGAGGGGTGTGTAAGAGGTAAAATCTGATTTGAAAGGGCTGATGTGACGAGTCGCACCCGAATCATACAGTTTGACGCGGATGTGATTATCCGTGTTGTTGTCGGCTGGGGTGATAATGGCCCCAACCCATTCCTCCTGTTCCTCAAGGAACATACTTTCCTCCCCCTTCTTTTTTTTTTTTTTTTTTTTTTGGAAAGCGTTATATTTGGTAATTCGAACAAAAACTACCATATATGTGCTAGATAGTAAGTGAAGTGATATCAGCCCTATCTAGCGCGCTATAGCCAGGACAGGCATAGCCCGGCCCGGAAGAGGGTAAGATGCTTTGACGCACACCCCTGGTATTGGGGTAGTGTGGGACTCAGTTCGTGGACCTCGGTGCTTGGGTTCCACTCTCTCCTACCCACTAAAAACCTCGTGTTGGTGCAGCCAACTGTGGCGCGATATTCCTCTGGTGTCGAGCGGTTTGGTCCATGTGGCGTTTACTAGTGATGTGAATTTCTTATCTCGTTTGATCTTTGTTGCGATTATCCTATTGGAGGTGAGTCTGTCGTTTATTATTTTTAGCCATCTGGCATTAACTTCTTGATCTTGGTGTGGTCTGTTGTTTCGGTGTATGACTCTTTCACATCTTAGGACCCATATCAGGTGGCTCGCTTCCGATATCAGGATCTGTAGCAGCCTCGTCTGGCCTCTGGTTCTTGTTGGTGCTGCTCCGTGCTCGTTGGCCTGGTGCCTTTCGTTTTCGGGCAGGGATATTTTCCCAATACCTAGGATGGTCCCTAATGTTATGTTGGGCCAGCGGTGCCACTCTTGTGGCCATAACTCCTTGGCGTTTTTCCATACTAGTTCCCGTGCGTTCACTTTGCATTCCAGTAGGATGTGGTTCATCAATTCTACTCTGTTGCAGATCGTGCAGAACTGTCGCTGCTCAAATCCTCGTATGTCGCTCCATCTTTCTCCGATCATAAAGGCCTGGTGTATCGTTTTGTATAGGAATTGCTGTACTCGCGGTCGGAGGACTGCCCGTTTCAGGCTTTTCCAGATTGTTGCTGTGGTTTCTCGGGTTCCGTTGGTCTCTTCGACGGCGTCTTTTGCGGCTTGGATGTTTTCTATTGCGTCCGGGCATGGGGGTCTTGGTTTTTTTTCCCGTATGCCTTGGTAGGCTGTTTTCTGGTTTATTGTGCAGATTTTTGCTCCCTGTAGGTCGAATTCGGCGGGTATTTGTAGGTCCAGTATGTCCGGTATGTTTTTCTCTGCTCCTTCCTTTGCGAGCTTGTCGCTTTCTTCATTTCCTGAGCGTGCCGTTGTGGCCTTATACCCATCTGAAGGTCGTTTTAGCTGATCTGCTTTTTAGCAGGAATGCGGCTCTCTTAAATGGGGCGGCATTTTCTATTCCTATCCATCCTCTGTCTTCCCAGGCCCGTAGGTGCAGGGTCAGTCCTTCTATTATGTACTTGGAGTCTGATACTATTTCCAGGGGTTGGAAGTGTGGTGTGTTTTGCAGTGCTACGATTACGGCGGCTAGTTCTCCGATCTGGTTGGATTGTAGGTCTCCTGGGACTCTTAGGGCTTTATTTCTGGGGTCAGTGGTGTCCGAACCAAGTTCCTCCTCCGCTCTTGGCGTTTTCCTTCCCGTTGTTCATGCAGGAGCCGTCTGTGTAAACTGTGGTCTCGTCGTGTCTGTTGTTTGCGCCGTTGTTCTGTGGGTGTTGGGCTGGGTGCCTTGTGGATCTTTGAGGATCTGTGAATACTCGGAAGCATTCTGATAGGTTGTCTTTCGTGGTGATGGAGGGGTCAAATGTTATTTTCCCATTTTCTTCTCGGGCTTTCCGGTTCTGACTCTTTCTTCTGTTGGTCAGCGATAGGTTATCGTGTCTGGCCCCGGGTCCCAGGGGGTTTAGTTTGGGTAGTGTCTGGTTGATCCGTGCTAGTGCTTCAGTGGCGCAGTCATGTGGGTGTGTGCAGTTCTTCCTTTGGTCAGCTGCACATGCGGGGCAGTTGCAGTAGTTTGTTGGTCTGTGTGCTGGGGGGGCGGTGGTGTAACCGGCTCCTGGGACGAGGCTAGCTTGTACGCCTCGTGGACCGGGGTAAGTTCCTGAACCGGGCTAGTACTGTATGGATTGATCGGATCACTTGTCATTGATGCGTGTAATGCCTCGTTCTGATGTGGATGGACAGCTGGCCAGCATCGTGTTGTTTCAGATTGCTGTGCCCCTCGTGTTTGGTTTCTAATACTTTGTACGCGTTTGTAGCTTCCTCTGTGTACTTAAGGACGACCAACTTGGCCAGGTAGCGGCAAGTTGAGTCTCCTGTCTAAATAACAGAAGTCTCTTCCTTCCATTCAAAGCGGGGTCTTATCGACGTACTGATAAGGCGGGAACCCTCTACTCCTTAGTCTCCTAAGTCGCTGTGAAGACTTAGCTTATGACCCAGCGTCCCACCAAGGACACAGTCACTCTGCCAAAGTACGCCTTCTGTCAGGAGGTATTCCCTGACTTAGTGCATAAGGGAGGACGCTGCACGTGCTTCGACACGCCCCAACAAAAGACAGAGACGACTACCACGGACGCAGCTGAGCTCTAATTGTCTCGTCCATACCGGCGGTGACATTAGACTCAACTTTGTTAAAAACTACGGCTAGCAGCAGCAAAGACAGCGTAGACATCGACCACCCAGAACACCTCACAAAAGAACAACTACTCGTCACAAGACCCAACTCGAGGATCAGAAGGCTCGAAGCATACAAATCGGCCAACAAGAAAGGGAAAACTATCCAGCTATTCTGCAGAACCAGCGACCTAGAGGTCAAAGACGCTGGACCAGTGACTCTACACAACGGAGTGTGGCACCGCATCCTACCAGGAGCAACGAGGAAAGACTTCGTGCTCGGAAAGCCCGAACCCAGCATACATAACTTCGATATCAGCATCGAGACCAGTGACGCAACCACCCCAAGCATAGTGGTAGAAGAACCAACCAAAAAACCGACCAAAGGAAAAGGACCGGTCAGAGAAAAGCCAAACAGAGAATCCTCAGACGAAGAGGACAACCAAATAAACGAGCAAATTCGTCGAAGCCCAATCCAACGAGGCACATCCTTCGCACAAGTAGTAGCGACAAAACAGAAACCACAAACCACCCAAACCACCCTGACACAACCTCAAAAGACAACCACAATGGCAACCCAAACCACCACCCAAACCACCACCACTGCAACGACCGCCGCTCAAGCCAATGTCACCAAAGCCATCCAGAAAGCCCTCCAACGCGCCCCTCCACCAGGAGGCGGTGGTGGAGGAGGAGGTGGAGGCGGAGGAGGCGGAGGCGGCGGAGGAGGAGGCGGTGGAGGAGGAGGAGGCGGTGGAGGAGCGGGACCAAACCCACTCCAACCGGTGGCCGTAGCACAAGATGTGCGAGCGATGGGCAAACTCCCGGAGACGTTCGATGGCGACAGAACCAAAGCCGACGACTTCATCGAAGAAGTGAAGGGATACCTACGCCTCAACGCGGACGTAAGCGGCTTCAATTCCCCCATGAAAAAGATCGCCTTCACCCTCACCCATATGAAAGGAGAAGACGTCACGGGGTGGACCAGGGACATAGGAGCCATGCTTGACGCATTAGACCCCGTCGCCGACAACATCCCCATGCTATGGGACCAATTCCTAACGGAGTTCGCCGCCCAATACCTCGACTCGGCCAAAGAAGACCGAGCCCGCACCGCCCTGCAAAACCTAGCTATGAAACCAGGCGAGATAGACCTATACATATCAAAGTTCGAAGAACTGGCCCGAAGAGCTGGCTACACCGTGGGAGACAACGCAACGACCCGACTCTTCCTACTCGGCCTCACCCCGAAAACGATGACAGACGTCATGGCCAGCCCACCAGTGAGGGGATACGAGGCCATAAAACAAAGGGCCATCGAAAGTACCATCGCCCAGAGGACCATCCGTGATCTACTCGCAATACGGCACGATCCAACCAAGGCGGACAACAGAGCAAACTTCCCCTTCCAACAGAACAGGGGACAACGACGCCCCTTCTTCCAAAAACCAGCAAACCCACAACCATACCGGCAACCATACCACTCGTCGAACGCCCCGAGATGGATGAACAACCAAGCCGTGCCAATGGACCTCAGTAGGTCAAGAGCACCCAACTCCTATCAACAGAGAGGAGGGCAACCGCAAGCACGAGGACGAAACAACTGGCGCTCCAGGGCCAACGTCGCCAACTTTCCTCCCAGGAACACCAGCAACGCCTGCTTCAACTGCGGAGAAATAGGACACTTCGCCCGAGCCTGCCCAAGCAAGGGAAAGGCAAGAGCGAACCTCATCGACTTCGACCCAAACGAAGAAACCGTCTATGAAGGGAGCGTCCCCGAAGTAGACAGGGTCGCCTTCCTCAAAGCCGAGATCAACGCGATGACCTTCGACGAGAAACAACAGCTGGCGAAGGAAGTAGGAGAAGAGAGCCCACAGGATTTTCCCACAGCTTAATCAGGTCGGCACTGATTAAGCAGGGAAGCGATAGCAATAGCGATGTATATATATCAGCACGAAAATCAATGACAGTCCGATGCTACATCCATTCAATCGCGAAAAGAGCCGAAACGATCGCCCTGGTCGACTCCGGGGCAACAGAAAACTTCATGAACCTTACCTACGCCAGATGGCTGAGGCTACCGATCAAACAACTAGCAAGGCCGCGAAAACTATTCAACGTCGACGGAACGGAAAACCGAAACAGCGAAGTCAAATTCTACACCGACCTGCAAGTACAAACTGGATCGACACGAACCCAACTAAGGTTTTTCCTCTCCGACCTAGGCGACCACAAGGCGATCCTAGGATACTCGTGGTTCGCAGCGGCCCAACCCAAAATAGATTGGAGGAAGGGTTGGATCGATCACACCCAACTACCGATCATCCTACGAGCCCATAACGCCAAGAAAGCAGTCTTCGTGCCAAGGAACCGAAACACCCCCCGAAAACCTGACCAGGACCGATACTACATCGGACGCGTCACAGTACACCCGGCCCAACCAAACGAAAACCCGCGACACGCTATCCCGGCCGAATACGAACGACACAAGAAGGTGTTCAGCGAAGAACAGTCGCAACGGCTGCCCAAACACACTGTATGGGACCACGCCATTGAACTACTACCCAACGCCCCCGCGACGCTCCCCGCAAGACTCCTCCCCCTCAACCAAGCCGAACGAGAAGAAATGCACAAGTTTGTGGCCGAACACCTAAAAAGGGGGACTATACGAGAATCGTGGAGCCCCTATGCTGCCAACTTCTTCTTTGTCAAAAAGAAAGACAAGAAACTACGCCCGGTACAGGACTACCGCCCGATTAACAAATGGACTGTGAAAAACAGAAACGTCTCCCCCCTGATTCCCCAAACCATCGATCGCCTTAGTGGATGCACCCTGTTCACCAAGTTCGACGTAAGGTGGGGGTACAACAACATCCGCATCAAAGAGGGAGACGAGTGGAAGGCGGCATTCCTCACTAGCGAAGGGCTATTCGAACCAACCGTCATGTTCTTCGGCCTCACCAATTCGCCGGCTACCTTTCAGATGATGATGAATACCATCTTCCGAAGGGAAGTCGCACAGGGATGGCTATCGGTATACATGGACGACATCGCCATCCACACTAAACCAAGGGAGGGTGAAACCGAAAAACAACATCAACAGAGACACACAGACTACACGCACCTCATCCTCGACAAACTCGAAGAAAACGACCTATACCTGAAGCCGGAAAAATGCGACTTCGCGAAAGACGAAATCGACTACTCAGGGGTGATCGTCGGGAGGAATAAAATACGCATGGACCCCACAAAACTCAAAGGGGTTGCGGACTGGACAATTCCCCGCACCCCGACCGAAGTACGACAATTCCTAGGCTTCACTGGCTATTACCGATATTTCGTCCCGAACTACTCAAAAATCGCCCGCCCATTGTTAGACCTCACAAAGAAAACCACTGATTGGCATTGGGGAGAAAGCCAGCACAGAGCGTTCGAGGAACTTAAATCCAAGATGTGCTGCAGCCCAGTACTTACACAACCTGATTTTAACAAGCGATTCTACCTTCAAACAGACGCCTCTGCATACGGCGTGGGCGCCGTACTCTCGCAAAGGGGAGAAACCTCACCAACCTTAGCCAAACGCACAAAACCAGTCACGCATCCAGTCACCTACTACTCCGCAACGTTCATTCCAGCAGAACGAAACTATGACATCTACGAGAGGGAGCTGCTAGCCGTGATGAAATCCCTCGCACACTGGCGACCATACTTGGGCTGGACAAAAGAACCATTCACCATCCTAACCGACCACGCCAACCTCCAGTACTGGAAGTCACCCCGAAACCTGAACAGACGAACGGCACGCTGGCACGCAGACCTCCAAGAGTACGACTACGAAATACAACACGTACCAGGGAAGGACAACGTCCCAGCCGATGCGCTGTCACGACCACCAGGCATAGACCAGGGAAAGGACGATAACCAAGGAATCACCGTACTTCCACCATCGAAATTCATAAATCGGTCAAACTTGGAAACTACACCATTCCCCGAAGAGAGGAAGAGGATGGCCATGATCCTCGCCCACGACCACATCACTGCGGGACACCCAGGAAGAGACGAAACGATAAGACGAGCAAGGCAAGGACCACGATGGCCAGGGATGAACCAATGGATCGCCAACTACGTCAAAGGATGCGCAACTTGCCAACAAAACAAAATCATAACTCACAGGAAAAAGATCCCCCTGTTCCGCATCACAACTGACGAACAGACCCTCCCCTTCCAACAGGTGGCAATGGACCTCATTACGGGACTCCCGATGCACAAGGGGAAGGACGCCATCCTCACCATCGTGGACCACGGATGCTCGCGAGCGGCCATCTTCCTTCCATGTTCCACAACGATAACAGGGCTAGGAATAGCCCAACTATACCTGGATAACGTCTATAGATGGTTCGGACTCCCCACCAAGGTTATCAGCGATAGGGACCCACGCTTCACCTCCCACTTTGGCCGAGAACTTGCGAAGAAGCTGACCACCCAACAAAACCTGTCGACGGCCTTCCACCCACAAACAGATGGGATTTCCGAAAGGAAAAATCAATGGGTAGAACAATACCTCCGACTCGTGACTTCATCGGCCCCCGAGGACTGGACCCACTGGCTAACAATAGCGTCGGCGGTACACAACAACCGGAGAAACGAAACGACCGGCCTATCGCCCAATCAAATCCTTCTGGGGTACGAACCGGAATTGCTCCCAGCGGAAACACCACCATCAAGGAACGAGGCCGCTGAAGATCGAGTCTCTATCATGAACGAAAGGCGAGCCCAGGCCATCGATGCCATCAACCAAGTCGCAAAAGGAAAATCAGTGATCCCGTCACAACACAAGGTCGGAGAAGAAGTCTGGCTCGAGGCAACCCATCTGAAAGTCCGGCATCAGAAGACCAAGCTAGCCCCAAAACGGTATGGACCCTTCAGGGTCATCAAAGAAGTTTCACCAGTGGCGTACAAGCTGAAACTTCCCGTCTTATGGAACATCCACGACGTGTTCCATGCATCCCTCTTATCGCCCTATCATGAAACGGCCGCCCACGGGCCTAACTTCTCCCGGCCATCACCAGACCTTATCAACGGGGAAGAAGAATTCGAGGTAGAACGCATTGAAGGTCACAGGCAATATGGGCGCACCAAGCGCCTCCAGTATCTAATCAAATGGAAGGGGTACCCCGATCACGACAACACATGGGAACCTGCTGACCAGGTCCACGCGGACAACCTAATCAAGGAGTACCAACAAAGACGCCCGACCAAGAAAATAAAAGGGCGACAAGGAACACTGAGACCGCCATCCTCTCCACCCTGGCTACCCGACCAACCAACCAGCCCCTCCTTGAGTACATCTGCGACGACAAGAAAGACTCGCGGCCACTCCAACAGGTCCTACTCCTACACCTGCAGTTCCACATCGTCCCCCGTCTACCAAAGCAACCCCTCATCAAACGCCTCCACTGCACCGTTACCAGGGACGAGAAGCCCGCCTACTCTGAGTTCGCCCCCGGCCAGCCCTTTCGACACTTCCTCTACTTGTACCTTAACAAGCTCCCCCAAAGCCATATCCTCCTACACCGTTGCTTCTGCCGAGACCAGTACTGCGTATTCCACGGGTGAGTCATGTCCGACGCCTCCAACGACCCCTCCGTCTGTTCGCCCAAAGGGACACCACCCCCGATGGCACCACCCCTCTCACCGTCTACTGCCGCCGTCGGCCTCCAACTCGAGCCGAACGACCCCAACGCCCTCATGCATATCGCCCAAGGGCTCCTGGCCACCATCCGTAAGAGAGAAGCTGAATACCGTGTCGAATCCGACAACTGGGGCGCACAAATGGCAACGCAGAAGATCCGCTTCGAGGAGGCGTTGGCTCGCGCCCAGCCAAGGGAGGACGCACCAGAGGGGTACGTGCTCAACATCAAAGAGAGGGCCCCCAACTTCGTCATCCCCATCCAAGATGGGTACTACCAGCCCGCGTGGTGGGTCAAGCAGCTACCCGACGGTAGGGTCGCGGGGCTCCCCAAAAGTCACTCCCCGGGGGAGACCCCCTACATTGCTGAGGTATACGCCGAGTGCGACGGCGATGACGAGGAGGACAACATCATCCTCCCCCTACCTCCCTGGCTGCTCGCCCTCCTCAAAGGCAGTTCTAGCGTCTACAGTATGCTCACCCAGGAGGTCCGGAACAATGGGGATTGGGCCCTCCAAGCCGAGGTCACGCGTTTCAGGGAGCTCGAGATCTCGCTCCTTGACGTCAAACTTCGCATCGACCACCTCCAAGCCGAGCAGAGAGGCATGCGAGAAGCTCAGGAGGCGTCAAGGGCACGCCTCGAGCTGGCCCGACTGGACCGACGAGCAGGTAACCTTCGAATGGTGGGGCCTCCCGACGCACGCAGCCGAAGGTTCAGGACGAGAAGGGCGACGCAGTTCAGGGGGAACATGGACTAGATGCGGACATCTAGTCTAAGTAGGGAGGTGATGTAACCGGCTCCTGGGACGAGGCTAGCTTGTACGCCTCGTGGACCGGGGTAAGTTCCTGAACCGGGCTAGTACTGTATGGATTGATCGGATCACTTGTCATTGATGCGTGTAATGCCTCGTTCTGATGTGGATGGACAGCTGGCCAGCATCGTGTTGTTTCAGATTGCTGTGCCCCTCGTGTTTGGTTTCTAATACTTTGTACGCGTTTGTAGCTTCCTCTGTGTACTTAAGGACGACCAACTTGGCCAGGTAGCGGCAAGTTGAGTCTCCTGTCTAAATAACAGAAGTCTCTTCCTTCCATTCAAAGCGGGGTCTTATCGACGTACTGATAAGGCGGGAACCCTCTACTCCTTAGTCTCCTAAGTCGCTGTGAAGACTTAGCTTATGACCCAGCGTCCCACCAAGGACACAGTCACTCTGCCAAAGTACGCCTTCTGTCAGGAGGTATTCCCCGACTTAGTGCATAAGGGAGGACGCTGCACGTGCTTCGACACGCCCCAACAAAAGACAGAGACGACTACCACGGACGCAGCTGAGCTCTAATTGTCTCGTCCATACCGGCGGTGACAGGTGGTGTCTCTTATCCTTGCGGAGACTTTCAGTAGGTCTGCTATTGTTTTGGCTTCGTGTTTGTGTAGGAGGCATTTGGCTGATTTGTTGTTTATTGCCCAGTGATCTGCTCCTATTTGGAACCACGCTGGTAGTTTCTGTTTCAGTCCTTGGCTCAGCCGGATCGTCATGAAGTTTACGTTGTTATGCTTTGCGGCTTTTAGCATTCTTGTCGTGTCTTTGTGTATTTTCGCTGCTCGTTCCCCTCTCATTGGGGCGTTCCATGTTTGGAGGAAGGTGTTCATTCTTGCCTGCGCGTTGTATCCTTGGGGGGCGGCCCCGTTGAGTATGATGTCTGTTATTTTTGCCCAGGTTGGTCTGTCCGGTGACATATTTAGGTATGCTTTCACCCATATTATTTCTATCGCTTCGTTTCTGGTTCTGAGGTCTAGCAGGTTGAGGCCTCCTTCCTCTACCTGGTAGTGTAGGTACTCAAGCAGCGATTCTCGGTGAGGTGTTTTCTTCCCAGATGAAGTTTCGTGTCATTTTCACCAGGGTGTCTTCTATGTGGCTCGGCATGCCTTGTGCTTGTGTTAGGAACTGTGTGCAGCCTCCGATGATCATTTGTACTATGGTTTTTCTTCCGTATAGGGTCGGGTGGGATTTGTTATATCGTTCTAGCGCTCTGCTGATTTTGTCTATTATCGGTTCCCATGGGGTTGCCGCGTCGGTATCGTTCCCTACCCATGCGCCTAGGATTTAATTCCTTCTTTTTCTTCAGCTATTCGTATTTTTTCGTTGAGGGGGGACTGGTCATGTTCATTCAGTTTTCGTGAGTCGATCATTTGTCGTCTGTACTTGGGTCTCCCAATTGGTACTATTTCTGTTTATCCAGTGTTGAATTTCGCCCCTGACGCTTTGCACCATTCGTCTAGTATCGTGTGGATATAGTCTAGGCTGTTGTCTTTGCTCAGAAATAGGTTGGTATCGTCGGCGTATAGGCTGATGATTATCTTTTCTTCAATTCCAGGGATCTCAAAGCCTTTTATGTTGTCGTCGCATCTTATTCTGCATGCTAGGGGTTCTATTGCCAGGTTGAAGAGGGCGCAGGATAGGGGGTCTCCTTGTCTAACTCCTCTGTTGACTTTGAAGGGGCTGCTTAGGACTCCGTTGATGGCGACTTTGGTGTGTGCGTGTCTGTATAGTTCTTTGACCGTGGTGATGAATATGTTTGGTATTCTGAAGTCTTCCAGGGTTTTCCATAGGTAGTCGTGTCTGATTTTATCGTAGGCCTTTTCTTGATCTAGCGCGATGATCGCGCCGTCCGTCTCGGTTAGGTCTGCATAGTTTAGTATGGCGCTTGCTAGTCTTATGTTGTTGAAGATCGATCTTTTGGGGACGAAGCCGGTTTGGTCTGGGTGGAGCAGGTGGGTAATTTCATCCATTAGTTGGAGCACTAGGACTTTGGTGAGTAACTTATAGTCTGTGTTTAGTAGTGTTATCGGTCTGTAGTTGCTAATTTCGGTGCGGTCCTTCTTTTTGTATATTGGGCACATCCATCCTAGCGCGAAGTCGGCTTCTTCATGGGCACCTTTTGTTTGTATGTCTTGGTATACCATCGTGAGTGTTTTTACTATGTCGAAGCTGGGTTTGCCCGCTAGTGTGTCTTGTTCGTGCCTGTCTTTCAGCTTCTTCCATAGTTCATATGGGCATCCGTCAATTCCGGTTGAAGATCCTTTTTTGGATAGTTTAATCGCTCTTCCAACGTGTACTTGTTGGGCCGTTTGGTTTAGTGGGGTCCTTTCAGGTTCCTCAAGTTGCTGCGACTCCGGTATAAAGGTTAGGGCGTTCTGGATCTGTTCGCCTCTTCTTTCCTCAGTTTCTGGTTCTATTCCAGCGTTTTGTAGGCTGTCATGGTATTTCTTGGCCAGTTCCGCCATTCTGGTCGAGCTGCGTTCATATTGTGGTGGGTTGGTGTTGGGGATTTGGAGGCGCGGTATCAGGTCTCTAGGTTTCTTTTCTTTGTTGATCGCTGACCATATTCCTCCTGGTTTTTCTCCGTGGTTCACGATGTTTGCTCTCATCTCTTCCCGTTGTTCTTTTATCACTTTCCTTTGCATTTGGGTTAGTTGGCTCGTCAGGTAAGCTATCTCTGTCCGTATGTTTTCGTTCTCGTCTATCTCCGGGTTATCTATTGCTGATTTAATGTCTTTTTCTAGTAGTCGTATTCGCGTGTGTATCTTGTGGTTATCGTTCCTGGTCTCCTTCTTGGCTGTTGTTCGTATCTCTGATTTGAATTCTTTCCACAGTATTTGTGGGCTGTCCTGTCTTTGGTCTGCCGGTGTGTTGGCGATCTCCTCAATTCTTGTTTGGACTTGTATGCCCTTCCCGATCACTTTGTCGATTAGGGTTTCGTTGGTTATTGATGTTAGTGGCCATGTCCATCTGCCGCTTCCGATATGGGGGGTATCCTTAGGTGCGAACTTCACTGATACCATCCAGTGGTCTGTCGGGATTGCTGATGGGCCCGCCTTCCATTTGAATAGGTTACATGCGTGCCGGTTTGCGGAGTATATCCTATCGAGTCTTGCATAGGAGTAGGCATTCTCTCTGATCTGTTTGAAGGTGAAGACTCTTCCGGTCGGGTTGTCATGTCGCCATTGGTCTTGGATACCCCAAGCATGCCTCGTTTCTCGTAGCGACTCAATCGCTGTACGGTTGTTGGCTTTGGGTGGGGATCTGTCAATCGGATCTTCTGTTATGTTGAAGTCACCGAGTAGGAAGTTGGGTCTGGGGAGGTGTTTCGCTCATCTTTCTAGGTCCACTTGTGCCCAGAAGGCTGGTTGTTCTCTTGGGTTGTTGGGTGCGTAGATATTAATTATTGCTATTTCGTTGGTGTCTGACCATTTTATTTTTAGCATCATCGCTCGTCCTTGTCTCAATATGTGGGCGTGCATGTTTGTTGGCAATATTAGCGCTTTATTTATTACGAAGGCTACTCCTGCCGATCCAGTCGGGTTTCCGGGCTCGCTTGAGTTGAAGATGTCAAAGTTCTTTCCGAAGCATCGCTTGATGTCGTCAAGCATTTTTTCGTCTAGGTGGGTTTCCTGTAGCGCTAATATGGCTATTTTTTGGGTTCTAATGGTGCTATTTATGGTCGCCCATTTGTCTATGTGGTTCATCCCTTGTGTGGGGGTGGCTGCGCCGTTCAGGTTTGGTGTTGCGATGTTTATGTTCGCTCTTTTTCTGGGGGTGTTTTGTTCTCTGTGTTCCCTTGGTGTGGGGTTCTCATTTGCGGGCTGGTTGGCCCCTCCTGCAGCATTTGGTGGTGCACGCGGGATGATATGGGGGGTGGGTGCTGGTGCAGCGGGGGGGAGGCGATGCATTTCGCTTGTTTTGCTGTACTAGGCTTGGTTTTATATACTCGGCGACTCGCCTTAGTTGATTGTATTTACAGGGTATACTATCTTTTTATGTTTTAGTTCCGGCCTAGTCTGGCCCTGTTCCTGTCCCTGCTGAACGTCGGCTCGCTGCTTTTGCCGGTGTTGGGGTCTATGAGCGGTGGGTCCTCTCTGCATGTTGGGCCGTTCCAGCCCCGAATTGTTGGGAATTGGCCAAGGCCTCTTGGGTGGTCCGCTCCATGGCACAGGCTGCACTCTGTCTTTGGTATGATGTTAATTCCTGGGTCTTCGAAGGGGATCACATAGTCCCTGGCCGCGAGGTACGATCTGAGTTGGCACCATGTTCTGTCTTCGTTGATCGCTCCGCCGATCGCGTAGACGCGGAAGGTTGGCGCGAGGGTGTTTCCCCTGTTCCTGGTTTCAAGGATCGTTACCCACATTGATTGTATGAAGCTCCGTAGGGCCAGGTTGGCCTCCGTTCTGTCTTTTTCGGGGATGTGGTTGCAGATGCTTTGTAGGAAGGCTTCGGTGGCCGCGTCGTCCCAGACCTCCTTTACCGCTTTGTAGACAGTTGGTGTGTTTAGAGTGGTGAATCCTTTGATGGAGAAGAGGAAGTTGGGGCATGCTGGTTCGAGTGGGATGACTCTGAAAGTGATGCCGGTCGAGAACCAAATGCCTCGTATGAGAAGAGTTTGCCTTTGTTTTTCTGTCAGGTTGTGGATTAAGAAAGAATTCGGGTTTCTTTTGGCTGTGTGGCTGCGGCATGGGGCGCAGACGCTTATGTCGGCCGCGTTCGTGATTTCGATCACTGCAGCGAAGATGAGGGCTTTTAGGGCGCTGTGGTTTTCGACCTTGGTGGCATACATTCCGAAGGGCTGGGCCAGCAGTTTGCCGCTTTGGATTTCTTCCCATTTTCCGATGGTGTCCAGGTCTATGTTCCTCAGTGCTGCCATGGGGTGGTTATAGTGAACGTCTCTCATCTTGTGTTCGGTGTATTTGGTGAGGGGGTTCCAAAGGCTCGTCCTGTTCATGGTCTCGGATTTGTCCTCTTCCTCTACTTCAGCCATTCTCACTTTAATTGTTCTCTGGGTTCTCTGCTCTTTGCTCGTATGGCTGGTGTCATGGCTTTCTCTTTCGCCGTCGTCTTCTCTAGGCGGCGGGAGAGATAGGGTACCGGAGCGGAAGATGTCTGTTGGGGTGGTTGGGTTACTGGATTGTTGGGGTGTTGTGTTCGTGGGGAACATGGGGGGATCCTTTCTGGTCGCTGGGGATGGGGAGGGGGGGAGTTGCGGGGAGTCTCTTATGAGTGTGGCCTCCACCGTTGTATATGTAGCATTGATTTGTGATCTGAGTGTAAGCGTGCTGGGTGCGGATCTAGCCGACTTTCGCCTTTCGTTTCTGAGGGCTTTTGTTGGTGCGGCGGTTTCTGCCCCTTTTTCGTCGTCTGCGTTTCTCGTTTCTGTTTGGAGGGTTTCGGGTTTTAGTTGTGTGTTGGGCGCGGTGTGTGGGTGGTCTTACCTTGCCGCTTCCTTTTGGCTTTCTTGCCCTCTATGGTGCTTTCAGGTTTGTTCTCTGTCGGGGTAGTTTCTTCGTTCGGTGGGGTGTTTTGTGTCATTTTAGTGATGGCTGGGGAGGTAGTGTTGTTGGTCTGTTTCTGCTGGTTTTATTGTCTCCTGGACGCCCGTTGTGGATTTTGTGCCTGTCTGTCGTGCCTGCTCAGGTTTTCGTTTGGTGTTATTGGGTTTCTATTGCGTGTTCGGGTCTTCCTGGTTACGGTTTATCGCTAGGTCCTGTCGGGTTTCGGCTGTCCTGCCCCTGTTGTCTATCCTTTTTTGGTGTTAGTTTTTGGGGTCGTGCGTGGGGGGGTGAGGAGGTCTTATCTTTATTTTGTTTTATTTTTGGGGTGAAGTTGGTTTTTAGGCGTCGGTCTGTGCTGTGTACTTCCTTCTTTTTTTGGTTCTGTTGGGGTTTTTGTCGTTTTCGTTTCGTGTGGGTGGGCATCCAACTCTGTTGTTGGTGTCTCCGGTTTTGTCGCTATCAGTCAGGCTCCTTTCCCCTCTTTTTTTTTTTTTTTTTTTTTTGGTTGTTGTGTGGGTTTTGCTCTCGCTCATCGTTTTCGTTGGTGGTTCGGGCGATCAGGTGTGAGCTAGTGGTTCTATTGTTGGTTTTATCACGTTTAATGTTTATTCTGGGCCGTGGTATGCATGTTCTATCGAACGTCCTTGCCACGGCAGGTGCATGGGAAAACCTCTACCTGGTGGTGGTAGCGGTTCAAGGACCCCCCCTTTCCTCCCCCTTCTGATGTGGCGCGTCTTCAAAGTCATCAGGTGAGCCCAGCAACGGGTCTGGCTCTATGCTGACTGTAACGGGCTCGCAGCCCAACCATCGAAGGTATGCGTTCTGTCAGCAGTTATTCCCCGAAGAGGGGCATAATGGAGGGCGTTGCACCTGCTGGGACATCTAACGAAGTTAGGCGACTACCAGCTCCTGGGATGAGGCTAGCATGTATGCCTCATGGACCGGGGTAAGTTCAGGGAACTGGCCCAAAAGAGTTTGAAGTTTCTGGACTATGTTCTGATATGTACGAATGGGGCTAGATGATATTGATCTGAAGGATCAATAGAAGCGTCGTCGTGGGAATGATCTAGAGGATCATTCTAGGTTCATGTTCTGATGGGATCAGAACATGTCGGCGGCCTTCTGATTGATGCGCTGACTGAGTGGCTATCTGATGCCCCTGGTTTGTGATGTGTGCCTAGTTTCTGATGTGTTTCGGATACATGCGTACGATTGGACTCCCACTACAGTCGCTTACAGACTCCTACCCTAGTCTAGACCCAAGTACTATATAAGTAGCACTCCTTGCGCCTAGTAGAGGCCAAGTTGAGTCTCCTGTCCGACTACCCAGTCTAGCAGCGATACAAGATACTCATTCCCACCCGTCTACTAAGGGAGGGGCATCGCCACTATAGCAATCCCCGTAACTCCCTAAACGAGAGAGCTCTCAAAGGCGCCAAGGCCTCCGCTACAAAGACAAGCACTCCAAAGAAGTTTAGCGCGGTGCTAGTCTGCACTAGTGTTTCGGCAGCTCCAGCTGAAGCTCAGCTAAAGCCGGCGCCTGAGTCGGCTAAAATGCTAGCCGAGCCACACCTGCATGTCACCGAGCTGACCTTTTTAGTCGACTTGGGAAAATCGGCGCAAGCCATTGAAAGCCGGCGCAAGCCGGCTCCACGTCACCCGTTGCCATTATGAGTACCCCCCCCCCTCAAACACTTCTCTACCGCCTGGGACTCCTGTTCACACATGGAGCACCACCACTGACAGGTATATCGACAGATATGAAGATAGAACTTCAATTTTTTCCCGTCTTGCAACTGAAATGAGCCCTTTTTTCGTTGGACCGATAAGCGCGGAAGCCTTTTTGAATCGTTTCCTACCCCCTCCCTCAGATCCCTCCTCTGTTCCCCAATTCCCCACGGGATTGTTCGATGATTTCATTAAATCGCTCTCACAAACGGAGAGTGCATGGTATGATAAATTTGTGAGTTCTGACCCACGTCGCCCACCGCACTTGTTCTGTGACTAATCCTACCCTTTTAGATTGAAGCCATTTCTCCACATGTCCCAAGTTTAATCATAGTCAACACATCCCGTTCCTCAGACAAAGCACCGTGTGGCAAATTCCATCTCAAACTGAAGCCCGACTGCTCGGTATATATGCATGGGAAAAGGACAAAAGATGATCTCGACCTCTCTCACATGGATTTTGTCATCGAGATGAAATTGGAGGCGGACCCATTTGTCCTCAAAGTTCCGTCTAACCCCAGGGACCACACTTCCAACAGCGGCGACGACTTAAACTCCTTCCTACTGAAGGACTCCTTCTTCTCAAACCACCACCATGTCAAACAACGCCCCTCCCCCCACCCCTACACAGATTCATGCTGCCCTTCAGGCCTTAGGCCAAAGTATCAGAGCAATACATAGCGTCCCAGGCACAAGGGCTCCAGTAACCACAATGCTCCTCAACTTCACAAAAACCTTCATCATACCCATCGTTACTCACGATCAGCTCTACCCAAGCTGCACCCAACCAGCCCAGCCCCCCTCCACAGACGAGGAGCTCAAGAAAATCCAAACTTCACTGCAGGCCCTCTCGAGGGCGGTTACAGGCCTCCAAAACAAAAAAGGCCCCACCCCCTCCAAACCCTCTACCCAGCCCAAAACCACACCTCCCACCTACGCCAGCAAAGCATCCTCTAAGCCTTCTAACCCCAGTTTAGTCATCACGCTTAGTCATATTACCGGCAACACAAACTTCCGACGGCCTAGGCCTGAAGAAATTTGCTCATCAATCAACAATGCCCTAACCGCCACCCCCCACAACCAGGTACACGTCACCGCTGCAAGGTGGACGGCAAAAGGTAACCTGGTCGTAACTGGGGGACACCTGACCACAGCTCAACAACTTCAACTTGCCTCCCCCATCATAACATCAGCTTTCAAGGAAGCCTTCTCTGCATCTGTCCCCCCCCTCACTGTATTCCACACAAGGGCCAACGTCAAATGGTCCAAAATTCTCATCAACGGTCTACCCACCGGAGTTACTGACAGCAGGGGCGCCTACACCCCTGACGAGTGCCATGCAGCACTCGCTTCTGAGAACCCCTCTTATATCCCCCTCATCATAGCCCACAAACCCAGCTGGGTTAAGCCCCCCTCTCAATACACCGCTGGCTCGTCCTCCTCTCTTGTTATGGCATTCGAAGACCCGGACGGAACCAAAGCCAGAACGCTGTTAGGAGCGAAGCACCTTTATGCCTTCGGCACATGTGCAACGCTTCGGAAGTGGAAGCAGCGTTCCACCCAACCATCACCACCTTCCCCACCCACAGATAACACTGACAACGACGATGACACAGAAATCACCGTCGCCCCCTCACAATTGCCACCCACGTTCACCCCCTCGGGTCCAGGTGCCAGCACCCTAGCGGCGCCCAAACCCATGGCCACACGGAGGTCCAAGGCCAAGAACAAGACTTAGGCGGAAGGCGCGTAAGTAGGAGGAATGATAGGAAAGTGGCAGGCGGGACTCGGTCTTAGTTACACCTCAATGCTGCCCTATGCGGCCATGGGATCACTCCCACTCCACTCACACCGACAATACTGACTTTGCAACTTCTCACCCTTGGCGCCCCATGCGGCATTACACTCATTACGAACATTTTTCGTGGCGAGAGTTGGTCCAGACTTGACGAGACGGTCATTACTTGTACTAGTAAAGTGCTACGTAAGGTTCTGTACCTAAGGCGCACTTTAATGGATTCAAAAAAAAAAAAAAAAAAAAAAAAACTCCTTCCTACACCTGACATCTGGTTCACGATCAAATCTAGGCCAGATCACGGCGTATGCCATGGCGATAATGAGCGCTCAGTATCGCACACATACATTCTCGGTTCTCATTATGAAAGACTATGCAAGACTCATTCGATGGGACCGTAGTGGTGCAGTCGTCACCGAACCCATATATTACAATTCGCAACCACACCTTTTCGACTTTCTCGTCCGCTATGGTATCGCAGATTCCGAAGTTCGTGGCCATGATTCTACGGTTCACTCATCATCCACCCCGGAAGAAATTGCACTTGCCAGAGCCATCGTCCCTGAACTGAAAGACGTGGAGTCGTTTCTAGTCCTAACCATACCAGATGATTCAGATCGACCATCAGAGCGCCGATATATCATCTCCAGCCCAGAACCTCGACCGGATATCCCCGTAGGTCGGTGGACTCGGTCGTTATTCGCCTTGGATGTCAAAGAAAAGCGTCGTGTCCTCATCAAGGACTCTTGGCGTGTCCTTTTGAAGGACATCAAACCTGTCACCGCCGGTGGTCGTGGTGGACTTGACACCGTACTAAAACCTATCGATCCTTCTGGGGGCGAGGACCTTGGTGCCTTCGTTGTGTGAGACAGGGAGTTTACAGAGATTGCAGCGACGGCAATGCTCCTCCTTTAGTGGACGGGTGGGAATGAGTATCTTGTATCACTGTTTAGACTGGGTAGTTGGACAGGAGACTCAACTTGGCCTCTACTAGGCGCAAGGAGTGCTACTTATATAGTACTTGGGTCTAGACTAAGGTAGGAGTCCGTAAGTGACTATAGTAGGAGTCTAACCGTACGCATGTATCTGAAACACATCAACAGAAACTTAGGCACGTATCACAAACCAGGGGCATCAGATAACTGTTCATCAGCGAATCAAAGAAGGCCGCCGACATGTTATGATCCCATCAGAACATGAACCTAGAATGATCCTCCAGATCACTCCCACGGTGATGCTTCTATTGATCCTTCAGATCAATACCATCTAGCCCCATTCGTACGTATCAGAACACAATCCAGAAACTTCAAACTCTTTTGGGCCGGTTCCCTGAACTTACCCCGGTCCATGAGGCATACATGCTAGCCTCATCCCAGGAGCCGGTGTCGCCTGATCTTG
Source organism: Russula emetica (assembly GCA_015178925.1). Classification (NCBI taxonomy): domain Eukaryota; kingdom Fungi; phylum Basidiomycota; class Agaricomycetes; order Russulales; family Russulaceae; genus Russula; species Russula emetica. The sequence goes on along the minus strand of WHVC01000083.1, from coordinate 29,339 downwards.
TCAGATGTCCCAGCAGGTGCAATGCCCTCCGTCATGTCCCTCCTCAGGGAATAGGTGCTGACAGAACGTGTACTTACGGTGGCTGGACTGCGAGCCCGTGACACCACTCTCCGCGTTAGGGTGAATGCCCTCATTCACCTCGTTGAGTAGGTTGTCGTCGCTGGGGTAGCAGAGCTCGGGGGTGAAATATTCGCGCTCGGAGTTTGCTGGCGCGGGGGTCTCTTCTTTCTCGTTGGCTGAGGTGAGCTGGTTGCGGGACGAGGATGGGACGGGGTCTGCAGTTTGAGTGGCGGTGTCGTAGGCTGCATATCTCTCCGGGGGTGGTAGCGGGGGCAGGGGGTTCTTGTGCTGGTCCTGATGGTGGCGACGGAGGTCGTGGTGACGGGTGAACTTTCGGGCACAAGTGGGGCAGGTGAAGCACTGCGCAACAGTCTTATCATGCGTCATGATGTGCGTTTTCAGGTTGTGACCCCTTTTTGACGCAAAGGGGCATCCGGTGTGTGGGCATTTGAACGTCTTCTCCCTGGTGGTGGCGGGGTTTGCGGGCGGGCGCGGGTCGATGGTCATAGCTCGCCCGAGGAAGGGTAGGTTGGAGGCTTCAGTGTCGCGGGCGGTGTAAGGCATGTTGGATGGCGGTGGGTGATCGCGGGTGGGGCGATGTAAAAGGGAGAGGATGGCCGCCTTTGCTTTGGCCGTTGCCCTCTTATACTTTCCTTCCAACGGGTTACGTTGGTGGTACGTTTTGAGGAGATCGGGGGCGTTGATCTGTTCCACTGGTTCCCACGTGTTGTCGTATTCCGGGTAGCCCCTCCATTTGACTAGGTACTGGAGTGCCTTCCCCTTTCCATAGTGTCGATGATTGACGATCTTCTCCACCTCGTACTCCTCTTCTCCCTCAATTAGTTCTGGTGGGGGACGGGAGAAGTTTGGGCCATGGGCTGCTGTTTCATGATAGGGCGATAAGAGGGACGCATGGAATACATCGTGTATTCCCCACGATGCCGGGAGTCCGAGTCGATATGCTACTGGCGATACCTCCCTAATGACTGTAAAGGGGCCATAGCGTTTTGGGGCCAGTTTTGTTTTCTGATGGCGGAGCTTCAGGTGGGTCGCTTCTAGCCAAACCTGTTCCCCTTGCTTGTATTGGGGTGATATCGCCTCCTTGTTTTGCCCTAGCCCGTTGATTGCTTCAATTGCCCGTTCCCTGTTTTGGATAAGTTGCTCAACCCTTTGTTGCGCCGCCTCGTTGTTGGATTTTGGGGTCTCTGACGGGGTTATGTTCGTTTCGTACCCCAACAAGATCCGGTTGGGTGATAGGCCGGTTGTCGCGTTCCTCCGATTGTTGTGGACTGCCGATGCTAGGGATAGCCATTGTGTCCAGTCTTCAGGTTGTGCCGACGTTACAATTCGAAGGTACTGTTCCACCCACTGGTTCTTGCACTCCGATATTCCGTCGGTCTGAGGGTGGAATGCCGTTGAGATATTTTGCTGGATCCCTGGTTTCTCCGTTAGTGCTCGGGCGAAGTGGGACGTAAACCTTGGATCTCTGTCGGTGATGGTCTTCGTAGGGAGTCCAAACCACCTGTAGACGTTGTCCATGTAGAGTTGGGCTATTCCGGCCCCCGTGATCGTCGTGGCGCATGGTAGAAAGACGGCTGCCCTAGAGCATCCGTGGTCGACTATGGTAAGTATCGCGTCTTTCCCTTTTCGTGGTGGGAGTCCCGTAATTAAGTCCATGGCTATCTGCTGGAATGGTAGCGCGTTTTCGTCTGTTGATATCCTGAACATGGGGGTCTTTTTCCTATGCGTGAGGATTTTGTTTTGCTGGCACGTGGCGCATCCTTTGACGTAGTCCGTGATCCATCGGTTCATTCCGTCCCATTGAATAGCTTGCCTTGCTTTTCGGATCGTTTCGTCCCTTCCTGGGTGTCCTGCTGACGGGTGGTCGTGTACGAGGGTCATGAGGTTCCTTTTTGTTTCCTCTGGAGGTGGTTCGTTTGTAACCGGCTCCCGAGACGAGGCTAGCTTGTATGCCTCGTGGACCGGGGTAAGTTCCTGAACCGGGCTAGTACTGTATGGATTGATCGGATCACTTGTCATTGATGCGTGTAGTGCCTCGTTCTTGATGTGGATGGACAGATGGCCAGCATCGTGTTGTTTCAGATTGCTGTGCCCCTCGTGTTTGGTTTATAATACTTTGTACGCGTTTGTAGTTTCCTTGTCGTACTTAAGGACGACCGACTTGGCCAGGTAGCGGCAAGTTGAGTCTCCTGTCTGAATAGCAGAAGTCTCCTCTCTTCTTATTCAAAGCGGGGTCTTATCGACGCACTGATAAGGCGGGAACCCGCTACTCCATAGTCCCCTAAGTCGCTAAAAGGACTTAGCTTATGACTCAGCGCCCCTCTAAGGACAGAGCCACTCTACCCAAATACGCCTTCTGCCAGGAGGTGTTTCCCGACTTAGTACACAAAGGGGGACGCTGTACGTGCTTCGACACGCCCAAGCCCAAGGAGGAAGCAGCTACCACGGACGCAACCGAGCTCTAATCGTCACGTCCGTACCGGCGGTGACATTAGACTCAACTTTGTTAAAACGACGGCTAGCAGCAGCAAAGGCAGCATAGACCTCGACCACCCAGAACACCTGACAAAAGAACAACTACTCGTTACAAGACCCAACTCGAGAATCAAAAGACTCGAAACGAACGACCTGGCCAACAAGAAAGGAAAGGCCATTCAACTATTCTGCAGAAGCAGCGACTTGCAGATCAAAGACGCTGGACCAGTGACCCTACACAACGGAGTGTGGCACCGCATCCTACCAGGAGCAACAAGAAAAGACTTCGTACTCGGAGGACCCGAACCCAGCATACACGACTTCGACATCAGCATCGAGACCAGCGACGCAACCACCCCGAGCATTGTAGTGGAAGAACCGACAAAGGAAAAAGGACCAATCAGAGAAAAACCGAGCAGAGACTCCTCAGATGAAGAGGATAACCAAATAGACGAACAGATCCATCGAAGTCCGATCCAAGGAAGTACATCCTTCGCACAAGTAGTGGCAACAAAACAGAAACCCCGAACCGTGCAAACAACCCTAAAACAACCCCAAACGACAACCGCAATGGCCACCCAGACCACCACTCAAGCCACCACCACTGCAACAACCGCCGCCCAAGCCAATGTCACCAAAGCTTTCCAGAAAGCCCTCCAACACGCCCCTCCACCAGGAGGAGGCGGTGGAGGAGGCGGTGGAGGGGGCGGCGGAGGAGGAGCAGGACCAAACCCACTCCAACCAGTAGCCGTGGCACAAGATGTGCGAGCAATGGGCAAACTCCCGGAAACATTCGATGGCGACAGAACTAAAGCTGACGACTTTATCGAAGAAGTAAAAGGATATCTGCGGCTCAACGCGGACGTAAGTGGCTTCAACTCCCCCATGAAAAAGATCGCCTTCACCCTCACCCACATGAAAGGAGAAGACGTCACGGGATGGACCAGAGACATAGGAGCTATGCTCGACGCACTAGACCCCATCGCCGACAACGTTCCCATGCTATGGGACCAGTTCCTAACGGAATTCGCGGCCCAGTACCTCGACTCGGCCAAAGAAGACCGAGCCCGCACCGCCCTGCAAAATCTAGCCATGAAACCAGGAGAGATAGACCTATACATATCAAAATTCGAAGAGCTAGCCCGAAGAGCTGGTTACACCGCGGGAGACAACGCAATGACCCGACTCTTCTTACTTGGCCTTACCCCTAAAACAATGACGGACGTCATGGCCAGCCCACCAGTGAGAGGATACGAAGCCATCAAACAAAGAGCCATCGAAAGCACCATCGCCCAGAGGACTATCCGCGACCTACTCGCAATACGACACGACCCAACCAAAGCAGACAACAGGGCAAACTTCCCCTTCCAACAAAACAGGGGACAACGACGCCCCTTCTTCCAAAAACCAGCAAACCCACAGCCGTACCGACAACCGTACCACTCATCGAACGCCCCAAGGTGGATGAACAACCAAGCCGTACCAATGGACCTCAGCAGGTCGAGGGCACCCAACTCCTACCAACAAAGAAGAGGGCAACCACAAACGCAAGGACGAAACAACTGGCGCTCCAGAGCCAATGTTGCCAACTTCCCTCCCAGGAACACCAGTAATGCTTGTTTCAACTATGGCGAAATAGGACACTTCGCCCGAGCCTGCCCAAGCAAAGGAAAAGCGAGGGCAAACCTCATCGACTTCGACCCAAATGAAGAAACCGTCTATGAAGGAAACACCCCCGAGGTAGACAGGGTCGCCTTCCTTAAAGCAGAGATCAACGCAATGACCTTTGACGAGAAACAGCAGCTGGCAAAAGAAGTAGGAGAAGAGAGCCCACAGGATTTTCCCACAGCTTAATCAGGTCGGCACTGATTAAGCAGGGAAGCGATAGCAATAGCGATGTATATATATCAGCACGAAAATCAATGACAGTCCGATGCTACATCCATTCGATCGCGAAAAGAGCCGAAACGATCGCCCTAGTCGACTCTGGGGCAACAGAGAACTTTATGAACCTCACCTACGCTAGATGGCTGAGGTTACCAATCAAACAACTGGCGAGGCCACGAAAACTATTCAACGTCGACGGAACGGAAAACCGAAACGGCGAGGTCAAATTCTACACCGACCTACAAGTGCAAACCAGATCAACGCGAACCCAACTAAGGTTCTTTCTTTCCGACCTGGGCGACCACAAAGCGATCCTAGGGTACTTGTGGTTCGCCGCGGCCCAACCAAAGATAGATTGGAAAAAGGGCTGGATCGACCACACCCAACTGCCAATCATCCTACGAGCCCACAATGCCAAAAAGGCAATTTTCGTGCCAAGGAACCAAAACACCCCCCGAAGACCTGACCAGGATCGGTACTACATCGGACGCGTCACGGTACACCCCAGCCAACCAAACAAAAACCCACCGCACGCCATTCCAACCGAATATGAACGACACAAAAAGGTGTTCAGCGAAGAACAGTCGCAACGACTGCCCAAACATACTGTGTGGGATCACGCCATCGAACTACTACCTAATGCCCCCGCGACACTCCCTGCAAGACTCCTCCCCCTCAACCAAGCCGAACGGGAGGAAATGCACAAATTCGTGGCCGAACACCTAAAAAGGGGGACCATACGAGAGTCATGGAGTCCCTACGCCGCCAACTTCTTCTTCGTCAAAAAGAAAGACAAGAAGCTACGCCCGGTACAAGACTACCGCCCGATCAACAAATGGACCGTGAAAAACAGAAATGTTTCCCCCCTAATTCCCCAAACCATTGACCGCCTTAGTGGATGCACCCTATTCACCAAATTCGACGTGAGATGGGGATACAACAACATCCGCATCAAGGAGGGGGACGAATGGAAAGCGGCCTTCCTCACTAGCGAAGGACTGTTTGAGCCGACCGTCATGTTCTTCGGCCTTACCAACTCACCGGCCACCTTTCAGATGATGATGAATACCATCTTCCGAAGAGAAGTCGCGCAAGGATGGCTATCGGTGTATATGGACGACATCGCTATCCACACCAAACCGAGGGAAGGAGAAACCGAAGAACAACATCGACAAAGGCATACAGACTACACACACCTCGTCCTCGACAAACTAGAAGAGAACGACCTATACCTGAAGCCCGAAAAATGCGACTTCGCGAAAGACGAGATCGATTACCTAGGGGTGATCGTCGAAAGGAATAAAATACGCATGGACCCCACGAAACTCAAAGGGGTTGCGGACTGGACGGTCCCCCGTACCCCGACCGAAGTACGACAATTCCTGGGCTTCACCGGCTACTACCGATACTTCGTCCCAAATTATTCAAAAATCACCCGCCCACTACTAGACCTCACAAAGAAAACCACTGAATGGCACTGGGGAGAAAGCCAGCACCGAGCGTTCGAAGAACTGAAGTCCAGAATGTGCTGCAGTCCAGTACTCACACAACCCGACTTTAACAAACGATTTTACCTTCAAACAGACGCCTCCGCATACGGCGTGGGCGCCGTACTCTCGCAAAGGGGAGAGACCTCACCAACTTTAGCCAAACGCACGAAACCAGTCACGCACCCAGTCGCCTACTACTCCGCAACGTTCATTCCAGCAGAACGAAACTACGATATCTACGAGAGGGAGCTGCTAGCCGTGATGAAATCCCTCGCACATTGGCGACCATACCTGGGCTGGACGAAAGAACCGTTCACCATCTTGACCGACCACGCCAACCTAGTGTTTCGGCGGCTACAAGAGCCGAGCCGAGCCGTTAGCCGAGCCACAATTAGCCGGGCAGTCAGCTTGTTAGCCGAGCTGCGCCGTGGGCACCCATGCCACTTAGCCGCGCCGAGCCGCGCCGCCAAAATAGCCGGCGTTTCTCCGGCTAGAGTGCGGCTCAGCTCCCAATCCAGATCGCGAAAATTGTAGTCAAATCTTAGTTCCCATACATCAAACTACAGCTCTACAACAAAATCGATGCGTGATACATCATCACCTACATGTACCTCAAAGCCCAACGTCTCAAACTACGAAAACATGTTACTTCCAGGACCTTGTACGAGTGGCCCGAGCGGGTGTTTGATGTATGTACCGAGACGGTTTAGCAATCGCGCGAGTCGAAGAGCGAAGGCTAAATAAATCTAGTTAGTGCCGCTATTCATAGAGGGCGAGGTCACTTACACCCGACTAGTGAAGATAGGTGCACGGTCCACGCTGACATGGGGTGGTGCTTTGATGGGCTGATCAGTCACGGTTTCCGAGCACTGTAAGAGGATGGAATGAAGGAACTGATAGTCCGGTTTCTTGTCAAAGCCAAGAGAACGGACATAGGTGACGAATTTGCAGAAGGGAGCGGGTAAGCCTTCGCACAGCTCTTCCACTGTGATCGATGTTTTCTTACGGAGGACTACCTCCTCGTCGTTGCCTGCGGAATTGCTGGTCCAAGGCAACTCGCCGAGTGCTGAATAAATGATGGTATAGGCGAGAGACTCTAGGTCATCACGACGCGACTGGACATTGCCTTGCTGGCCACTGATGGATGCGAACGGAAGGGTACCAACGATCGAATGATTCGTTGTGAAAGGGATATGTAAATAAGTTGCGGGATTACGGAACAATCGTGCCAAGCCGAAATCGATGAGAAAGAGGGTAGGAGGAAGGTTATCAGCACGAATCATGAAATTCCCAGGTTTAATGTCACGATGGATGTAGTGTCGATCATGAAGTGACTGGACTGCTAAGAGCTGCATGTGAGGGTGTGTTTAGGTTTAGTATGATTGTTTGTTTTATATAACGTACCATTTGGGTGGCGTACGAGAATGTCTTCCTGTGGTCAAACTCAAGCTGATCGATCAGGTCGCCCAGTGAAGTTCCGAGATGATCGAGGACAATAACTTCATATATACTTTCCTTGCCGTACCAGAGTACTCGAGGGATTCCTCTGCCACCGGCGATAGTTGTATACACGTTGTGTTCATGACTGAGCCTTGAAGGTAAGCCGCATGGGTGCCCTATCTTCACAGCAACATCACCCCCCGTCGCAATGTCTTTTCCTAGATAGACACTCCCTAACGAACTCAGGAAAGTGTGTCAAACTCGAGTCAGAGTCGAGCTCACCAGATCCCCCAGTACCGAGTAGGTTACATACTCTGTACCGGCCACCAACACGCACAATATCTGACTTCGAGGGAGAGAATCGCTTCTCCGAGGTATGTCGTGGATTTCGAAGGCGCGTAGTCGTCATCAACGTTAAGAGAGAAAAATGATGGGTAAAGTCAACTTGGGGGATGCGTCGGTTCACTAAATTGCGAACTCCGATGTCAAATAAACACCAACAATATCGCACGCAACTGCTGTGCGATCATCTCTGTCAGTACAGACAGTAACGTGGCCAAGGAAAATATATTCTCATTGCAGTGACGTAAAAAAGCTGGGGTTAAGACTCGCAATCATCGTAGTTAATAAGGTCATTCAACAAATTGTCAAACGAAACAACAGGATCATCCACAAAGAGAGAGCTAAGCTCGCCAGTTGGCACCGACATACTCATGGCAGCTTCCGATATTGACCATCCGTTCATGAAGTTGAGGCGTTCTTTCTTGAGTGAATATTTCAGCATTTGAAGGGCCTCCATGAGAATTGGGCTGATTCGGTTTCGCTTCGCGGTGTCCGTGTCCTTTGCTGACGAGAACACACGCTCACAAGGGACGGACGTTGCCTGGATCGGGAGATAATCCATCGCGATTGAGAACAGTGTTGGGAGTTCCAACCTATTAGCCTGTTGAGGGAGTTAGTTGTAGTACCAAAACGCCATTCAATTATAGGAATCACCTCACCTCCCAGAACCGCAGGATGTTGGTCTCCTCAGACGAGATTGGACCCGAAACATATTTTTGGAATTCAACATCCACACTGGACACATTACGTGTGGACTTTTTTTTGTATACAGAATCTTGGACTTTGAATCGCGTTGGAGCCACAGAAACCACTGGATCGGGTTGGACAGGGGAATCCGTCGTTGTAGCTTCAGACGTTGACGACTTCTGGCTACGGTACTGACGCATCTGCAAGTCGTGAGAAAGATGACTGAGGAGTTGAATTGTGTAGTCTTACGAGCGCCAGAATGATATCTTTGGCACGCCGGATATAGTGACCTTCCCATTCAGCTTGGATCCACGAGAGGCGCATAGCAGGGTTGAGGACTGTTCAATGAAGTCAGAGGTTAGAGCGACAAATCTTGATTCAAAGACTGACACATTGTGACGACATAAGCGTCTGTATCGTCCATTCGAATGTAGTATTTCTTTGCCCACCGCAGGCCGATTTCCGTCCAGGGCCGGAGCATCTCGTGCTGTTCCCCGAGTTTTTCCCATTCTGTCATAAACATCTCAAAACTGGATATCGCACGCGACAAAACCGGTGTGGATTCGGACGACATGCTTTGTTGACACGCGTGCGGAACCTGTTGTCACATGAGTGACTGTCCATGGGTTAAATAGACGACTCACGCTCAAGACAGTTTCTAACCCTTCAAGGATGTACCAATCAATTTCCAACAGCTTCCAATCGGAGAAGTCAACCAATTCAGTGTTAAGATACCGATCGAGAGCCTACATTAGATATTTGATTAGTCTCCACTGTAACACCGTCCAGTCGCTGAGATGAACTTACCGGCCGGAGAACTCTTAGACGTCGCAGCATCATAAAAACCGAATCCCACCTCGTCTTCACATCCCTCAGAAGTTGAAGCTCGGGAACTTGGACGATATGACGTTTGCCACTCTGAGTTTTTTCAGAGAACCATTGTCGTTCGTTTCCGTCTTGGATGAACTTACGAAAGCCTTCCCTGCGTTGGTCCGAAGAGCGTAAAAGACGAATAATTCTGCAAGCACGCCTGAGGGGATCGCGCTTGATACCCGCAACCCATTCCTTAAGGTTAGAATGGTCATCGTAGCAATCACCCAGCTTCAACTCGTCAATATGGTGATCACCAGTATCAATGTCACCACCATCCAATTCATCCTCGGAGTCATCGCAATCTATGTGGTTTGAATCGACGGCAACTTTGAGCTCGGAGAGATACCCCTTTGAAACAGACGTCATCGATGAAATGACGTGAGACGAACAGATGTTAATGATGTGTGCGTAACACCGGACGCGATGTTTAAGGTGATTGAAGTCAGCTGTGGCGAACACCTCACGTTCGGCGAGCAGAGACTCTAGCTCTTCCATGGCTACAGCGTTGTTCTCGGCGTTGTCGAGCGTAAAGTGGCCGATCTACAAAGAGTAAGGCAAACGTGCGAATAGATATCATATGAAATACATACCTTGAGTGTAACATTAGCTCGATCAAGTAGGTGTAGGATATTCTTCGCTATATTGACGCCTGTGTGTTTCTTCTTGAGGCGATGAAAGCCGATAAGTGCAGCATTAAGCGCGAGGCGTCCACTTGACTCGTCACTTGAGATCCAGTGTGCGGTCAACGCTAAGTAGGCCTCTAGGTTCGCGTTTGACCAGACGTCTGAAGTGAAACTGATCCGCCCGCAGGATTTCTATGACCGAAGACAGTTGACAAAGCGGAAAGACAAAATGACTATACCTACAGAAAGGTCCGATTTCAACCGTTCGAATGAATTCCGCCATTCACTGATGACTGCTTCCCTCATCTTATCGCGGCGAGGGATGTCGGCGTCAACGAGAGTCTTGCAAAGAACCATACACATCTGTCGAAACTCGGGGCATTCTACAACACGAATCGACTGAAGACTAGTGAGAGTGTGAAAGCACGCGAGATCGTCGGGACTCACCTGATCATCTGCAACTACGAAGCGAACGAGATGCTCCAGGAACGCCTCTGGTGAAAATGATGGGAGCTCGGGGTCGCGTTTGTTGCGAGCATCGTGGGTAGATGGATCGCCCAATTCGCTCGATAGCTTATATGACCACTTGTGCTGTAAAACAGCGCCATCGTACTCCCCAGCGTGTATTTGGCGGAGATGCCATCGAAGATTCGTGTTTCCGGTATTTGGCCCGTAGATATAATTAGCTACACCATCGGGGAGCGTAGACTTATCGGTGCCATATATCTCGCTGCTTGTTGTAAGAAAACAGAATAGATATTCGAAAGTCCGTACGTACGAGCATAGCTTGCAGATTTTAGGTGGAGGCGTTTCTCCGTTCGAAGAACGCTTGCCTCTAGTACGACCCATGCCAGTGAAGAAGTGCACAAGATCGAGGGCTACATTTGATTTAACTGGTCTATTGAGGGCGTCAGCTTGTTGGGGACTCATTCTCTGAGGCTCTAGCTTAGGCGAGGGATTTGGAGGACCAGATATGTCAGATATCTCGTCGTCATCGTCTATCCCCTGCAAGTCGAATTCTTCGGCACTGACGACTGCGTCGAGTTGGGTGGTAGTTGCCTAGATTAACTGGTGAGTCTCTCAAGACTAAAGGTACATAGAGGGCCCAGAAAAATTACCTTTGATCGGGTCTGAGACGAGCCAACGGGACGTGCGCTCGGGCGACGAGAACCACCCTTGGCATTGACTCGTCCCACAGCCACAGGTGCAGCTACTGATGACGGTTCAAGGGGCTGTTTTGTCTTGCATGGAGCCATGGCACGAAGAGAAACCAAAGGATCAGTGAGAACGGGGGATTCGAGAGAAATGGGGAATCGAGAGAACAGGGGATTTGTGACGCCAGTGCATTGCTTGTGGGCCGAGACTTGTGCTACCCACGGGCACTCCACGGAAAATGACCAAAATAACCAAATAGATTACGTCCATGACATTGACGTTGAATTGCGGGTCCGTCGGCAAGCATTGGGCGAGCGACTCAAAATCAAAATGTGTGCACTGTGCAAGCGCCGAACCGCTGGGCCTGGGAACGATACTTTGATGGCGTTCTGACGGTCGCTAAACCCAAAGTGAGTGCAAGTGAACAGGATAACTAAGACGAGATGAGGACCTTGGGAAGTAAGATGGGCAGTGAATGGGTGAGCCGCAAGCAGCGAAGGGAGTGCACGTGCACATGCCACGATGTCAGTCTTGTCAACCGTTATCGGTTAGATCGTGTACGTTCAATTGAGTCGCGTACGTTCATGTGAATCAGATTCATGACTCAGAATACTCGGATCGGATCACATCACACTGGACAGACAGGCAACGCACGCCGCACATACAGTACAAACGTGAGAGATGCAACAGTACCACTGCTATACCACTGCACCACTGCTAACCCTGCCGCTTGCTCGCCGACACCATATAAAAAGCCTTCTCTTCGGCCACAGACCTCGACCGCTTGGAACCGGAATGGGTGATGCAAATCATATTTACATGGCAGAATATGCTGAGAGCTGGCCTTGTCACTGGAGGGCCACTCGTTGTCAAGGACCGTCTTGAATTAACTGAGCGTTGGGACTCACCTGATCATCTGCAACTACGAGATGCTCGAGCAGCGTGGGTGGATGCATTGCCAACTTCGCTCGATAGCTTATATGTCCATTTATACTCCAAGACCGCTTTGTCGTACTCCTCAGCGTGTGCTTGGTAGAGATGCCTTCGGAGATTCGTGTTTGCGGTGGTTGGCCCGTAGATATATCTGGCTACACCGGGGAGCATAGACTTATCGAATCCATATTTCTCGCTGTTTGTCATAAGAAAGCAGAATGGATATCAGAAAGTCTGTACATACGAGCATAGCTTGCAGACTTTAGGTGGAGGCGGACCTTGCTTCAAAATTATTGGGCCGCCTTGAGTGGGTTGTTCAATACCAGTGAAGAAGTACAGGAGATCGAGGGTTGCAATCACGTCAACGGGCCCATTGAGGGGGTCAGCTTGTTGGGAACCCGTGTTCTGAGGCTCTAGCTCAGACAAGGGATTTGGAGGACCAGATGTGTCGGATATCTCGTCGTCACCGTCTTTCCCCTGCAAGTCGAATTCTTTGGCATTGGCGACTGTGTCGAGTTGGGTGGTAGTTGCCTTGGATTAACCAGTAAGTCTCAAGACTCAAGGTACGTAGAGAGCCCAGGAAAGTCACCTTTGGTTGAGTCAGAGACGAGCCAACGGGACATGCACTCGAACAACGAGAAGCATCCTTGGCATTGGCTCGTCCCACAGCCACAGGTGCAGCTACTGATGACGGTTCAAGGGGCTGTTCTGTCTTGCACGGAGCCATGGCACGAAGAGAAAACGAAGGATCAGTGAGAACGGGGGATTCAAGAGAAATGGGGAATCGAGAGAACGGGGGATTTATGGCCTAAAATCCCGAAGGCCAGTGTATTGCTTGTGGGCCGAGACTTGCGCTACCCACAGGCACTCCACGGGAAATGACCAAAATGACCAAATAGATTACGTCCATGACATTGACGTTGGATTGCGGGTCTGTCACCAAGCATTGGGCGAACGACTCAAAGTGAAAATGTGGTGTTGTAGACTTGTAATCTTGGCGCTAAATACAGCATTCTTTTTTGGATACTGAGTGAAAGTGAACGGAATAACAAAGACAAGATGAGGACCTTGGGAAGTAAGAAGGGTGAATGGGCGTGCACATGCCACGATGTCAGTCGAGTCACCGTACGTTCAAATTGAGTCGCGTACGTTCAATTGAATCACGCGATTCATGACTCAGAAATACCCAGATCGGATTGGATCGGATCACATCATACTGAACGGCACATTAGGCAGTAACTTACGTACAGAACAAACACGAGAGAAACATAGTAACCACTGCTAACCCTGCCGCCGCTTGCTCCCAGACACCTTATTAAAGGGACCCCCCTCATCCACTACAGGCCTCGACCGCTTGGATTGTGATTGGGAATAGAAGTGGATCGAAGCATTTGATCGTGCAATACTCTGAAGACTGGCCTTGTCATTGGAGGGCCACTCGGCGTTAAGGGCCTGCTCGAATTGCTTGAGCAGGGTGTCATAATCCTTCAAAAACGTCAACCCTATTTCATAATTCTTGTCTTCTTCCTCTGGATTCTTGCGTAGACTACGACCAGAGAGTATGTAGGGGTTGAGCTTTGTAGGCGGCGCTTGGTCTGATGGCCGTGGACGATATTGGCCGGCGACAGAATCATACAATTCCATCGCAAGCTCGTGAAGGATAGGATTGTTGCGAATTCGAAATCCTTTCTCCCTCAGCGGATTACCTGCTTTCAGCCACGTCGACTTCTCTGTGCTTCCGATGTTAGAATATACCTTTGGGTTCATCACCCCGTTGATGAAAATTGAGCGTGCGCTCTCATCCCAGGTAGTTGGCACCCGTGTCACAACAATCCACATAAGAACCCAGAAAAATGATTCAAGGTCATGACTGAATGTGTGGCGGATCTTGGGGCGTTCGATAAGCTCAGCAGCCATAAACTGCCAGGTTCCCTGGCGGAAAGATATGTCAGGAGTCGGGAATACTGGGTCATGTAATAACTTACAGTGCGTGTTTGCTGGCGTGCGGTACTGCCACTGTGTTCGTCATCTCGGTCGATCACCTTGGAGAGATCCCAATCGATGAGTAATCCGCCCTGAATCTTCGATTCATGCGGGTCATTATGGTCCAATTCATCGTCGCAGGCGATCAAGATATTTCCTGGACTAATGTCTCGATGAAGGATCCCAATGTCATGAGCAGCTTTGTGAGCTACAATGTGAATCAGGTTACATAGACAAACTGCTAAGAAAATAGTCATCTCACCTTTCAGGGCAGCATACATTGCATTTACAAACTCCCGAGTACATTTGAATTCCTCCAACTTCCTCCCTATGGTACCTAGGACAATACGGTAGTGCCGATGAGGAGTTAGTTTATAATTCATGTCGTTGCCGACTTTGTGAGTTTGAGTTTGGTGATAGATGTCGGCGCCAACATCACCAGCCGATAAGCAGGAAGGAATGTTGTCAACTTTTCCCCGATGGAGCAGATTATAGAGCTCCCCTTCTGGTTTGATGTCCTTCAAAAGGACACGCCAAGAGTCCTTGACGAGGACACGACGCCTTTCTTTGACATCCAAGGCGAATAACGACCGAGTCCACCGACCTACGGGGATATCCGGTCGAGGTTCTGGGCTGGAGATGATATATCGGCGCTCTGACGGTCGATCTGAATCATCTGGTATGGTTAGGACTAGAAACGACTCCACGTCTTTCAGTTCAGGGACGATGGCTCTGGCAAGTGCAATTTCTTCCGGGGTGGATGATGAGTGAACCGTAGAATCATGGCCGCGAACTTCGGAATCTGCGATACCATAGCGGACGAGAAAGTCGAAAAGGTGTGGTTGCGAATTGTAATATATCGGTTCGGTGACGACTGCATCACTACGGTCCCATCGAATGAGTCTTGCATAGTCTTTCATAATGAGAACCGAGAATGTATGTGTGCGGTACTGAGCGCTCATTATCGCCGTGGCATACGCCGTGATCTGGCCTAGATTTGATCGTGAACCAGATGTCAGGTGTAGGAAGGAGTTTAAGTTGTCGCCGCTGTTGGAAGTGTGGTCCCTGGGGTTAGACGGAACTTTGAGGACAAATGGGTCCGCCTCCAATTTCATCTCGATGACAAAATCCACGCGAGAGAGGTCGAGATCATCTTTTGTCCTTTTCCCATGCATATATACCAAGCAGTCAGGCTTCAGTTTGAGATGGAATTTGCCACGCGGTGCTTTGTCTGAGGAACGGGATGTGTTGACTATGATTAAACTTGGGACATCCGGAGAAATGGCTTCAATCTAAAAGGGTAGGATTAGTCACAGAACAAGTGCGGTGGGCGACGTGGGTCAGAACTCACAAATTTATCATATGATGCAGTCTCCGTTTGTGAGAGCGATTTAATGAAATCGTCGAACAATCCCGTGGGGAATTGGGGAACAGAGGAGGGATCCGAGGGAGGGGGTAGGAAACGATTCAAAAAGGCTTCCGCGCTTATCGGTCCAACGAAAAAAGGGCTCATTTCAGTTGCAAGACGGGAAAAAATTGAAGTTCTATCTTCATATCTGTCGATATACCTGTCAGTGGTGGTGCTCCGTGTGTGAACAGGAGTCCCAGGCGGTAGAGAAGCGTTTGAGGGGGGGGGGGTGCTCATAATGGCAACGGGTGACGTGGAGCCGGCTTGCGCCGGCTTTCAATGGCTTGCGCCGATTTTCCCAAGTCGACTAAAAAGGTCAGCTCGGTGACATGCGGCGCGGCTCGGCTAGCATTTTAGCCGACTCAGGCGCCGGCTTTAGCCGAGCTTTAGCTGGAGCTGCCGAAACACTACGCCAACCTCCAGTACTGGAAGTCACCCCGAAACCTGAACAGACGAACGGCACGCTGGCATGCAGACCTTCAAGAGTACGACTACGAGATACAACACGTACCAGGGAAGGACAACGTCCCAGCCGATGCGCTGTCACGACCACCAGGCATAGACCAGGGAAAGGACGACAACCAAGGAATCACTATACTCCCACCATCGAAATTCATAAACCGGTCAGACTTGGAGGCCACACCATTCCCCGAGGAAAGGAAAAGGATGGCCATGATCCTCGCTCACGACCACGCCACTGCAGGACACCCAGGAAGAGACGAAACGATAAGACGAGCAAGGCAAGGACCACGATGGCCAGGGATGAACCAATGGATCGCCAACTACGTCAAAGGATGCGCAATCTGCCAACAAAACAAAATCATAACTCACAAGAAGAAAATTCCCCTATTCCGCATAACAACTGACGAACAAACCCTCCCCTTCCAACAGGTAGCAATGGACCTTATTACGGGGCTCCCAATGCACAAAGGGAAGGACGCCATCCTCACCATCGTCGACCACGGATGCTCGCGAGCGGCCATCTTCCTTCCATGTTCCACGACGATAACAGGGCTAGGGATAGCCCAACTATACCTGGATAGCGTCTACAGATGGTTCGGACTCCCCACTAAGGTCATCAGCGATAGGGACCCACGCTTCACCTCCCATTTCGGCCGAGAACTCGCGAAAAAGCTGATCACCCAACAAAACCTGTCAACGGCCTTCCACCCGCAAACGGATGGAATTTCCGAAAGGAAAAACCAATGGGTAGAACAATACCTCCGACTTGTGACTTCATCGGCCCCCGAGGACTGGACCCACTGGCTAACGATAGCGTCGGCAGTACACAACAACCGGAAGAACGAAACGACTGGCCTATCGCCCAATCAAATCCTTCTGGGGTACGAACCAGAACTGTTCCCAGTGGAAACGCCCCCATCAAAGAACGAGGCCGCTGAAGACCGAATCTCCGTCATGAACGAAAGGCGAGCCCAGGCCATTGATGCTATCAACAGAGTCGCGAAAGGGAAATCAGTGATCCCATCACAATACAAAATCGGAGAAGAAGTCTGGCTCGAGGCGACCCACCTGAAGGTCCGACATCAGAAGACCAAGCTAGCCCCGAAACGATATGGACCCTTCAGGGTCATCAAAGAAGTCTCACCGGTGGCGTACAAACTGAAACTTCCCATCTCATGGAACATCCACGACGTGTTCCACGCGTCTCTGTTATCACCCTATCATGAAACGGCCACCCACGGACCTAACTTCTCCCGGCCGTCACCAGACCTCATCAACGGAGAAGAGGAATTCGAAGTAGAACGTATCGAAAGTCACAGGCAATATGGGCGCACCAAACGACTTCAATACCTGATCAAATGGAAGGGATACCCCGATCACGACAACACATGGGAACCGGCTGACCAGGTCCACGCGGACAACCTGATTAAAGAATATCACCAGAGGCGCCCGACTAAGAAGATAAAAGGACGACGAGTAACGCTAGAACCACCATCTTCTCCACCCTGGCTCCCCGACCGGTCAACCAGCCCCTCCTCGAGTACTTCCGCGCCGACAAAGAAGACTCCTGACCGCTCCAACAAGTACTACTCCTACATCTACAGTTCCACATCGTCCCACGCCTACCCAAGCGACTGCTCGTCGAACGACTCCACTGCACCGTCACCAGAGACAAGAAGCCCGCCTACTCCGAGTTCGCCCCTGGACAATCCTACCGCCACTTCATCTACCTCTATCTCAACAAGCTCCCCCAAAGTCACGTCCTCCTACACTCTAGTTTCTGCCCCGACCAGTACTGCGTATTCCACGGGTAGGTCATGTCCGACACCTCCAATAGCCCCTCCGTCTGCTCGCCCAAGGGAACGCCACCCCCGATGGCACCGCCTCTCTCACCATCTACTGCCGCCATCGGCCTCCAACTCGAACCCAATGACCCCAACGCCCTCATGCACATCGCCCAGGGACTCCTGGCCACCATCCGTAAAAGGGAGGCCGACTACCGCGCCGAGTCCAACAACTGGTGCAAGCAGATGGCGACGCAGAAGATCCGCTTCGAGGAAGCACTGGCTCGCGCCCAGCCAAGGGAGGACGCACCAGAGGGGTACGTACTCAACATCAAAGAGAGGGCCCCCAACTTCGTCATCCCCATCCAAGACGGGTATTACCAGCCCGCATGGTGGGTCAAGCAACTCCCCGACGGAAGAGTCGCAGGGCTCCCCAAGAGCCACTCCCCCGGTGAGACCCCCTACATCGCTGAGGTATACGCCGAGTGCGACAGCGATGACGAGGAGGACAACATCATCCTTCCCCTACCTACCTGGTTGCTCGCCCTCCTCAAGGGCAGTTCCAGTGTCTACGGTATGCTCACTCAGGAGGTTCGAAACAACGGGGACTGGGCCCTCCAAGCCGAAGTCGCGCACTTCAGGGAGCTCGAGATCTCGCTTCTTGACACCAAGCTGCGCATCGACCACCTCCAGGCCGAGCAACGGGGCATGCGAGAGGCTCAAGAGGCGTCAAGGGCGCGCCTCGAGCTGGCCCGGTTGGAACGCAGGGCAGGTAACCTCCGAATGGTGGGGGCCCCCGAACAGCGTAGCCGAGGGTTCAAGGGGAGGAGGGCGACTCAGTTCAGGGGAAACATGGGCTAGATGCGGACATCTAGTCTAGGTAGGGAGGTGATGTAACCGGCTCCCGAGACGAGGCTAGCTTGTATGCCTCGTGGACCAGGGTAAGTTCCTGAACCGGGCTAGTACTGTATGGATTGATCGGATCACTTGTCATTGATGCGTGTAGTGCCTCGTTCTTGATGTGGATGGACAGATGGCCAGCATCATGTTGTTTCAGATTGCTGTGCCCCTCGTGTTTGGTTTATAATACTTTGTACGCGTTTGTAGTTTCCTTGTCGTACTTAAGGACGACCGACTTGGCCAGGTAGCGGCAAGTTGAGTCTCCTGTCTGAATAGCAGAAGTCTCCTCTCTTCTTATTCAAAGCGGGGTCTTATCGACGCACTGATAAGGCGGGAACCCGCTACTCCATAGTCCCCTAAGTCGCTAAAAGGACTTAGCTTATGACTCAGTGCCCCTCTAAGGACAGAGCCACTCTACCCAAATACGCCTTCTGCCAGGAGGTGTTTCCCGACTTAGTACACAAAGGGGGACGCTGTACGTGCTTCGACACGCCCAAGCCCAAGGAGGAAGCAGCTACCACGGACGCAACCGAGCTCTAATCGTCACGTCCGTACCGGCGGTGACATCGTTTGTAGAGGCGGCGGCGATGGCGTACTTCTCAGGGGGTATGATGGTTACCTGTTGGTTATCGCTTTTTCCTTGGTCCACGTTCGGTGGTCGTGATAGTGCGTCGGCGGGGATGTTCTGCTTCCCTGGTACATGTTGTATCTCGTAGTCGTACTCTTGCAGGTCTGCGTGCCATCGTGCGGTTCGTCGGTTGAGGTTCTTTGGCGATTTCCAGTATTGTAGGTTGGCGTGGTCGGTTAGGATGGTGAACGGTTCTTTGGTCCATCCCAGGTACTGTCGCCAGTGTGCCAGCGCTTTCATTACTGCCAACAGCTCTCGTTCGTAGATGTCGTAGTTTCGTTCAGTCGGGGTGAACGTCGCCGAGTAGTATGCGATAGGGTGCATCTTTGGTTTTGGATTCTTGGTTTTTAGGGGGTAAGTAGTTCCTCCCTCCTGCGAGAGTACGGCGCCCACGCCGTATGCCGATGCATCAGTTTGTAGGTAGAATCGCTTTTCGAAATCTGGCTGTGTTAGTACGGGGTCTGCACACATTCGCTCCTTCAGTGTTTGGAACACTTTTTCCTGGTTTTCTGTCCATTTCCAAATGGTAAGTTTCTTTGTTAGGTCTAGCAGTGGTCGGGCGATCTTTGAGTATCCTTCGATGAAGTATCGGTAGTAGCCCGTGAACCCCAGGAATGATCGGATCTCGGTGGGATTTGTGGGTCTGGGCCAGTTCGTGACGTCTTTCACCTTTTTGGGGTCCATTTTGAGGGTACCATTTCCGACGATGAGGCCTAAGTAGTCGATCTCGGTTTTCTCGAAGGCGCATTTTTCCGGTTTTAGGTAGAGGTCGTTCTCTTCTAACCTGTCCAGGACGATGTGGGTGTACTTTCGGTGCCTTTTTCGGTGCATGGCTTCGGTTTCCAGCCTTTGTCGTTTTGTGTGGATCGCGATGTCGTCCATGTATACTGATAGCCAACCCTGTGCTACTTCCCTTCGGAATATATTGTTCATCATCATCTGGAACGTTGCTGGCGAGTTCGTGAGTCCAAAGAACATTACCGTGGGTTCGAAGAGGCCTTCATGTGTTAGGAACGCTGCCTTCCATTCGTCGCCTTCTTTGATGCGGATGTTGTTGTACCCCCATCGTACGTCGAACTTTGTAAACAGTGAGCAGCCGCTCAGTCGATCGATGGTCTATGGGATGAGTGGGGAGACATTCCGATTCTTCTTGGTCCATTTGTTGACCGGTCGGTAGTCTTGCACAGGTCGCAGCTTGTTATCCTTCTTTTTCACAAAGAAGAAATTTGCTGCGTAGGGGCTCCAGGATTCTCGTATCGTTCCCCTTTCGAGGTGCTCGGCCACGAATTTGTGGGCTTCCGCTATTTCTTCTTGTGTTAGCGGGAGTAGCCTACCGGGCAGCGTTGCTGGTGCTCCCGGTGTTAGTTCTATTGCATGGTCCCACACAGTGTGCTGGGGGAGTCGTTGTGACTCGCTTTCGCTGAAGACTTTGCTGTGTCGCTTGTATTCGTCCGGGATGCTTTGCCTTTCTTTCTTTCCTAAGCCCGGGTCGATGGTTACCGTTCCGATGAAGTGATGTTCCCGGACGTGGTCTTTCTTGTGCTGGCTTCGTGGCGCGAATACTGCCTTTTTGGCGTCATCGGATCGGAAAATGACGGGGAGTTGGGTGTGGTCGATCCAGCCCCGCTTCCAATCTATCTTGGGCTGTACTGCTGCGAACCATGGGTAGCCAAGTATCGTTTTGTTGTCTCCTAGGTCGGTGAGGAAGAACCTAAGTCGGTTGGTGGTAGTCCCCGTACGGACATCTAGGTCGGCGAAGAAGCGGATTTCTCCCATCTTGTTTTCCGAGCCGTCGACGTTGAACAGCTTCCTTTCTTTTGGCAGTCGTTTGATTGGCAGTTTTAGCCATCGTGCGTATGTGAGGTTCATGAAGTTTTCGGTTGCGCCTGAGTCGATTAGCGCGACCGTTTCTGCTCGTTTCGCAATCGAGTGGATGTAAACTCGGACCGTCATTGATTTTCTTAGGGAGATGTACACCTGGTCGTCACTTGCTTTTCTAAGTGAGGCCGTCCTGACGAGATCTTTCGCGTGTTCGTCTGCCGCTTCGGTTTCGGTTTTGTCTGCGGGTCTCGTTGGCTTCTGAGCGTCGTGCCCCTCCTTTGGTTCCTTTCGTGGTTTGCCCATCTTCTGTTTGTCGTGTGTCGGGGAGGCCTGTGTTTTTCTTTTGAGCGCGTTGATGGTTCTTCTGATGGGATCGCATTTTCCTGCCTCTTTTTGTTCTTTGCCCACTGCTGGGGTGGAGGGTTTCTTTCTGAGGAGGCCCCTGATGATTTGCGCCGTGAGTGCGCGGTGCTTCATCGCCTCTATTTCTTCGGCCTTTACTAGTCGCTTTTGCGAGGTTTTCTGCTCTTCATTGTTCGTATCTCTGAACTGCTTCGCGAGCTCTTCTTTGAACGTGGTCCAAATCACGGGGGCGTCGTCCATTGTTGGGTGCAGCGTGTCAATTGCTCCTGCTGCCTCTTTGACCCAGTTTCGTACCTTCCGCCCTCTCATAAGATTGAGGGCTAGTTTCACTTTCTTGATAGGGGAGTCGAGCCCCGTTCTCTTGCCGTTATGCGTGACGTATTCGTCGACCGCTTTGATGAAGCTCTTGGTTTTGCTCGTCTCTCCTTCATATGTTTGGGGGAGGGGGATTTCTTTGGTAGGCGTCTCGTTTTGCCTCCAAGGGGTTGTTCTCCGTTCTTCGGTGTTGGTCCTTTCATTGGATCCTTCTCCTTCCCTCGAGGGTTCTTCGTCGTCTCCTTCATCGGTTCCGCCTTGCGTGGCGAGTGGTGCGTATCGGTTCTTTGATACGATGGTGGGCGTCTTTTCTTTTGGGCGGGGTGGCTCTTCCTTTCGTTCCCTTGCTTCGATCCTTCTGTGGTTGTTCTTGCTGGTTGTTTTGCCTGGCCGTCGTTCATCGCTCTTGGTTGCTTTCGTCTCCTTTGCCAGGAATGCTTCGATTCGTCTCTCGACCACGTCTTTGATTGCTTGTGGGAGCGTCATTTTCTTGTTATCACGGTTCGTCAAACCATCCAGGTTTTAACAAAGTTGAGTCTAATGTCACCGCCGGTGGTCGTGGTGGACTTGACACCGTACTAAAACCTATCGATCCTTCTGGGGGCAAGGACCTTGGTGCCTTCGTTGTGTGAGACAGGGAGTTTACAGAGATTGCAGCGACGGCAATGCTCCTCCTTTAGTGGACGGGTGGGAATGAGTATCTTGTATCACTGTTTAGACTGGGTAGTCGGACAGGAGACTCAACTTGGCCTCTACTAGGCGCAAGGAGTGCTACTTATATAGTACTTGGGTCTAGACTAAGGTAGGAGTCCGTAAGTGACTATAGTAGGAGTCTAACCGTACGCATGTATCTGAAACACATCAACAGAAACTTAGGCACGTATCACAAACCAGGGGCATCAGATAACTGTTCATCAGCGCATCAAAGAAGGCCGCCAACATGTTATGATCCCATCAGAACATGAACCTAGAATGATCCTCCAGATCACTCCCACGGTGACGCTTCTATTGATCCTTCAGATCAATACCATCTAGCCCCATTCGTACGTATCAGAACACAATCCAGAAACTTCAAACTCTTTTGGGCCGGTTCCCTGAACTTACCCCGGTCCATGAGGCATACATGCTAGCCTCATCCCAGGAGCCGGTGTCGCCTGATCTTGTCAGATGTCCCAGCAGGTGCAACGCCCTCCGTCATGTCCCTCCTCAGGGAATAGGTGCTGACAGAACGCGTACTTACGGTGGCTGGACTGCGAGCCCGTTACAAAACCAGAAGGGGAGCTCTATGATCTGCTCCATCGGGGAAAAGTTGACAACATTCCTTCCTGCTTATCGGCTGGTGATGTTGGTGCCGACATCTATCACCAAACTCAAACTCACAAAGTCGGCAACGACATGAATTATAAACTAACTCCTCATCGGCACTACCGTATTGTCCTAGGTACCATAGGGAGGAAGTTGGAGGAATTCAAATGTACTCAGGAGTTTGTAAATGCAATGTATGCTGCCCTGAAAGGTGAGATGACTATTTTCTTAGCAGTTTGTCTATGTAACCTGATTCACATTGTAGCTCACAAAGCTGCTCATGACATTGGGATCCTTTATCGAGACATTAGTCCAGGAAATATCTTGATCGCCTGTGTCAATGAATTGGACCATAATGACCCGCATGAATCGAAGATTCAGGGCGGATTACTCATCGATTGGGATCTCTCCAAGGTGATCGACCGAGATGACGAACACAGTGGCAGTACCGCACGCCAGCAAACACGCACTGTAAGTTATTACATGACCCAGTATTCCCAACTCCTGACATATCTTTCTGCCAGGGAACCTGGCAGTTTATGGCTGCTGAGCTTATCGAACGCCCCAAGATCTGCCACACATTCAGTCATGACCTTGAATCATTTTTCTGGGTTCTTATGTGGATTGTTGTGACACGGGTACCAACTACCTGGGATGAGAGCGCACGCTCAATTTTCATCAACGGGGTGATGAACCCAAAGGTATATTCTAACATCGGAAGCACAGAGAAGTCGACGTGGCTGAAAGCAGGTAATCCGCTGAGGGAGAAAGGATTTTGAATTCGCGACAATCCTATCCTTCACGAGCTTGCGATGGAATTGTATGATTCTGTCGCCAGCCAATATCGTCCACGGCCATCAGACCAAGCGCTGCCTACAAAGCTCAACCCCTACATACTCTCTAGTCGTAGTCTATGCAAGAATCCAGAGGAAGAAGACAAGAATTATGAAATAGGGTTGACGTTTTTGAAGGATTATGACACCCTGCTCAAGCAATTCGAGCAGGCCCTTAACGCCGAGTGGCCCTCCAATGACAAGGCCAGTCTTCAGAGTATTGCACGATCGAATGTTTCAATCCACTTCTATTCCCAATCACAATCCAAGCGGTCGAGGCCTGTAGCAGATGAGGGGGGTCCCTTTAATAAGGTGTCTGGGAGCAAGCGGCGGCAGGGTTAGCAGTGGTTACTATGTTTCTCTCGTGTTTGTTCTGTACGTAAGTTACTGCCTAATGTGCCGTTCAGTATGATGTGATCCAATCCAATCCGATCTGGGTATTTCTGAGTCATGAATCGCGTGATTCAATTGAACGTACGCGACTCAATTTGAACATACGGTGACTCGACTAGTGTTTCAGCGGCTACAAGAGCCGAGCCGAGCCGTTAGCCGAGCCACAATTAGCCGGGCAGTCAGCTTGTTAGCCGAGCTGCGCCGTGGGCACCCATGCCACTTAGCCGCGCCGAGCCGTGCCGCCAAAATAGCCGGCATTTCTCCGGCTAGAGTGCGGCTCAGCTCCCAATCCAGATCGTGAAAATTGTAGTCAAATCTTAGTTCCCATACATCAAACTACAGCTCTACAACAAAATCGACGTGTGATACATCATCGCCTACATGTACCTCAAAGCCCAACGTCTCAAACTACGAAAACATGCTACTTCCAGAACCTTGTACGAGTGGCCCGAGCGGGTGTTTGATGTATGTACCGAGACGGTTTAGCAATTGCGCGAGTCGAAGAGCAAAGGCTAAATAAATCTAGTTAGTGCCGCTATTCATAGAGGGCGAGGTCACTTACACCCGACTAGTGAAGATAAGTGCACGGTCCATGCTGACATGGGGTGGTGCTTTGATGGGCTGATCAGTCACGGTTTCCGAGCACTGTAAGAGGATGGAATGAAGGAACTGATAGTCCAGTTTCTTGTCAAAGCCAAGAGAACGGACATAGGTGACGAATTTGCAGAAGGGAGCGGGTAAGCCTTCGCACAGCTCTTCCACTGTGATCGATGCTTTCTTACGGAGGACTACCTCCTCGTCGTTGCCTGCGGAATTGCTGGTCCAAGGCAACTCGCCGAGTGCTGAATAAATGATGGTATAGGCGAGAGACTCTAGGTCATCACGACGCGACTGGACATTGCCTTGCTGGCCACTGATGGATGCGAACGGAAGGGTACCAACGATCGAATGATTCGTTGTGAAAGGGATATGTAAATAAGTTGCGGGATTACGGAACAATCGTGCCAAGCCAAAATCGATGAGAAAGAGGGTAGGAGGAAGGTTATCAGCACGAATCATGAAATTCCCAGGTTTAATGTCACGATGGATGTAGTGTCGATCATGAAGTGACTGGACTGCTAGAAGCTGCATGTGAGGGTGTGTTTAGGTTTAGTATGATTGTTTGTTTTATATAACATACCATTTGGGTGGCGTACGAGAATGTCTTCCTGTGGTCAAACTCAAGCTGATCGATCAGGTTGCCCAGTGAAGTTCCGAGATGATCGAGGACAATAACTTCATATATACTTTCCTTGCCGTACCAGAGTACTCGAGGGATTCCTCTGCCACCGGCGATAGTTGTATACACGTTGTGTTCATGACTGAGCCTTGAAGGTAAGCCGCATGGGTGCCCTATCTTCACAGCAACATCACCCCCCGTCGCAATGTCTTTTCCTAGATAGACACTCCCTAACGAACTCAGGAAAGTGTGTCAAACTTGAGTCAGAGTCGAGCTCACCAGATCCCCCAGTACCGAGTAGGTTACATACTCTGTACCGGCCACCAACACGCACAATATCTGACTTCGAGGGAGAGAATCGCTTCTCCGAGGTATGTCATGGATTTCAAAGGCGCGTAGTTGTCATCAACGTTAAGAGAGAGAAATGATGGGTAAAGTCAACTTGGGGGATGCGTCGGTTCACTAAATTGCGAACTCCGATGTCAAATAAACACCAACAATATCGCACGCAACTGCTGTGCGATCATCTCTGTCAGTACAGACAGTAACGTGGCCAAGGAAAATATATTCTCATTGCAGTGACGTAAAAAAGCTGGGGTTAAGACTCGCAATCATCGTAGTTAATAAGGTCATTCAACAAATTGTCAAACGAAACAACAGGATCATCCACAAAGAGAGAGCTAAGCTCGCCAGTTGGCACCGACATACTCATGGCAGCTTCCGATATTGACCATCCGTTCATGAAGTTGAGGTGTTCTTTCTTGAGTGAATATTTCAGCATTTGAAGGGCCTCCATGAGAATTGGGCTGATTCGGTTTCGCTTCGCGGTGTCCGTGTCCTTTGCTGACGAGAACACACGCTCGCAAGGGACGGACGTTGCCTGGATCGGGAGATAATCCATCGCGATTGAGAACAGTGTTGGGAGTTCCAACCTATTAGCCTGTTGAGGGAGTTAGTTGTAGTACCAAAACGCCATTCAATTATAGGAATCACCTCACCTCCCAGAACCGCAGGATGTTGGTCTCCTCAGACGAGATTGGACCCGAAACATATTTTTGGAATTCAACATCCACACTGGACACATTACGTGTGGACTTTTTTTTGTATACAGAATCTTGGACTTTGAATCGCGTTGGAGCCACAGAAACCACTGGATCGGGTTGGCCAGGGGAATCCGTTGTTGTAGCTTCAGACGTTGACGACTTCTGGCTACGGTACTGACGCATCTGCAAGTCGTGAGAAAGATGACTGAGGAGTTGAATTGTGTAGTCTTACGAGCGCCAGAATGATATCTTTGGCACGCCGGATATAGTGACCTTCCCATTCAGCTTGGATCCACGAGAGGCGCATAGCAGGGTTGAGGACTGTTCAATGAAGTCAGAGGTTAGAGCGACAAATCTTGATTCAAAGACTGACACATTGTGACGACATAAGCGTCTGTATCGTCCATTCGAATGTAGTATTTCTTTGCCCACCGCAGGCCGATTTCCGTCCAGGGCCGGAGCATCTCGTGCTGTTCCCCGAGTTTTTCCCATTCTGTCATAAGCATCTCAAAACTGGATATCGCACGCGACAAAACCGGTGTGGATTCGGACGACATGCTTTGTTGACACGCGTGCGGAACCTGTTGTCACATGAGTGACTGTCCATGGGTTAAATAGACGACTCACGCTCAAGACAGTTTCTAACCCTTCAAGGATGTACCAATCAATTTCCAACAGCTTCCAATCGGAGAAGTCAACCAATTCAGTGTTGAGATACCGATCGAGAGCCTACATTAGATATTTGATTAGTCTCCACTGTAACACCGTCCAGTCGCTGAGATGAACTTACCGGCCGGAGAACTCTTAGACGTCGCAGCATCATAAAAACCGAATCCCACCTCATCTTCACATCCCTCAGAAGTTGAAGCTCGGGAACTTGGACGATACGACGTTTGCCACTCTGAGTTTTTCAGAGAACCATTGTCGTTCATTTCCATCTTGGATGAACTTATGAAAGCCTTCCCTGCGTTGGTCCGAAGAGCGTAAAAGACGAATAATTCTGCAAGCACGCCTGAGGGGATCGCGCTTGATACCCGCAACCCATTCCTTAAGGTTAGAATGGTCATCGTAGCAATCACCCAGCTTCAACTCGTCAATATGGTGATGCGTAACACCGGACGCGATGTTTAAGGTGATCGAAGTCAGCTGTGGCGAATGCCTCACGTTCGGCAAGCAGAGACTCTAGCTCTTCCATGGCTACAGCATTGTTCTCGGCGTTGTCGAGCGTAAAGTGGCCGATCTACAAAGAGTAAGGCAAACATGCGAGTAGATATCATATGAAATACATACCTTGAGTGTAACATTAGCTCGATCAAGTAGGTGTAGGATATTCTTCGCTATATTGACGCCTGTGTGTTTCTTCTTGAGGCGATGAAAGCCAATAAGTGCAGCATTAAGTGCGAGGCGTCCACTTGACTCGTCACTTGAGATCCAGTGTGCAGTCAACACTAAGTAGGCCTCTAGGTTCGCGTTTGACCAGACGTCTGAAGTGAAACTGATCCGCCCGCAGGATTTCTATGACCGAAGACAGTTGACAAAGCGGAAAGACAAAATGACTATACCCACAGAAAGGTCCGATTTCAACCGTTTGAATGAATTCCGCCATTCACTGATGACTGCTTCCCTCATCTTATCGCGGCGAGGGATGTCGGTGTCAACGAGAGTCTTGCAAAGAACCATACACATCTGTCGAAACTCGGGGCATTCTACAACACGAATCGACTGAAGACTAGTGAGAGTGTGAAAGCACGCGAGATCGTCGGGACTCACCTGATCATCTGCAACTACGAAGCGAACGAGATGCTCCAGGAACGCCTCTGGTGAAAATGATGGGAGCTCGGGGTCACGTTTGTTGCAAGCATCGTGGGTAGATGGATCGCCCAATTCGCTCGATAGCTTATATGACCACTTGTGCTGTAAAACAGCGCCATCGTACTCCTCAGCGTGTATTTGGCGGAGATGCCGTCGAAGATTTGTGTTTCCGGTATTTGGCCCGTAGATATAATTAGCTACACCATCGGGGAGTGTAGACTTATCGGTGCCATATATCTCGCTGCTTGTTGTAAGAAAACAGAATAGATATTCGAAAGTCCGTACGTACGAGCATAGCTTGCAGATTTTAGGTGGAGGCGTTTCTCCATTCGAAGAACGCTTGCCTCTAGTACGACCCATGCCAGTGAAGAAGTGCACAAGATCGAGGGCTACATTTGATTTAACTGGCCTATTGAGGGCGTCAGCTTGTTGGGGACTCGTTCTCTGAGGCTCTAGCTTAGGTGAGGGATTTGGAGGACCAGATATGTCAGATATCTCGTCGTCATCGTCTATCCCCTGCAAGTCGAATTCTTCGGCACTGACGACTGCGTTGAGTTGGGTGGTAGTTGCCTAGATTAACTGGTGAGTCTCTCAAGACTAAAGGTACATAGAGGGCCCAGAAAAATCACCTTTGATCGGGTCTGAGACGAGCCAACGGGACGTGCGCTCGGGCGACGAGAAGCACCCTTGGCATTGACTCGTCCCACAGCCACAGGTGCAGCTACTGATGACGGTTCAAGGGGCTGTTTTGTCTTGCATGGAGCCATGGCACGGAGAGAAACCAAAGGATCAGTGAGAACGGGGATTCAAGAGAAATGGGGAATCGAGAGAACAGGGGATTTGTGATGCCAGTGCATTGCTTGTGGGCCGAGACTTGTGCTACCCACGGGCACTCCACGGAAAATGACCAAAATAACCAAATAGATTACGTCCATGACATTGACGTTGAATTGCGGGTCCGTCGGCAAGCATTGGGCGAGCGACTCAAAATCAAAATGTGTGCACTGTGCAAGCGCTGAACCGCTGGGCCTGGGAACGATACTTTGATGGCGTTCTGACGGTCGCTAAACCCAAAGTGAGTGCA